>LNAC01000276.1:3291569-3370644 GCA_002007465.1 Ailurus styani
GGAGGGATGGCCCGGTCGGAGGTCGAGTCCCCCTGACGACCACCCAATAGAGCTCTCTGTTCTGGAAACCCTCATGGGACCTTCTGCTCAAAGGAGCTCATCAGCGTGACCGCCTCACGTGGAGACTGGGGAGGCCGGGCTCACCGCTCATTTCTGACAACGAGGCTCAGTGATGGGGCTACAGAGGCAGTGCCCTTTCGGGTTCAGCCGGCCAAGGAGAGCACCCGCCCTCGGAAAGGGGGCAAGTGGCCTGCTGACGCCGCCCCAACTGCCCACCGTCTCCAGTACCTCCCGCAACCCCTCCTCCCCTCCACCCAGAAGCTTCTCCTGGGCGCGCAGGCCGCTCTCACCTTGCCCCGACTATCAGCCTGAAACTCGGCCAGCTTCAAGGCGGCCTTGGGGTTCTTGCTGCCTGCAGGAACGAGAGCGAGGTGAGTCCGCCAGATGTCGCCCGCGAGGGCTCGGAGCAGGCGTCTGGGGTGGAGGTGTGCCGCGATGCCCCAGCGAGGCGACAAAGCCAGCGTGGGAGGGAGGGGTGGGAAGGGACCGGGTGTCCAAAGGTCTCTCTGCGGGGGCGTCACTCCTCTCGCCCAGGCACAAAGTCCCTCAGATGGGCCCTTCTGACTTTGGACCTGGACCTTGTTCCTGACAGTGCTGTGACAAACATCTTTACCACTTAAGAACGTGACCCCGCGCAGGAGTGGGGAAGGAGGCTCTGGCAGGAACGCGAACATTAGGAACGCACCTCCCTGCCTCAGAAAACTTGAAAGTTGGTGGCCAAGACAGGACACACCTACAACAGAACCATCGGTGACGCAGAAAGGAGGCCACCTGTCCCCCATGAGCTGTCGGGAGGCAGGTGGCTGGCTGGGATGACCACACAGCACTCGCCAGAGGTGGGCGGGTGGGGGTTGGGCTCCAGGTGATTCTGGGATCACCCCAGCGCCAGGCCGCGGGGCATGAGGGTCAGCTCCCCCGTCGGTCCCGTGGTAGGAGGGGGCGGGGGGAGGCTGACGTCTCCCACTTACACCAGGGCTTGGAGACGTCCCTGGAAGGCTGTCAGGCACGGCACGTAACAGGTGCTTATCACGTGCTTCCAAGGAGGTCAAAAACAACCTGAGTCTGGCCCTCATGTGTGCTGTGTGCAAATCACTAAGTATTTTTAAATAACTCAAAGAATGTTTAAGAAGCAGATTGTTTTCCTGGAGAAATCAGGATTTCTGGCCTCTTGAGAAACAGGGCGAACTTGAGTCCGTGTTCTCACAACGTGACAAGTGTCTGACATGCCCTTGGATGGGGCCTGCACCCCCTGCCCCCCGCCCGCCCCCCAGCGTCTCCCGAGCCCCAGGGCAGAGAGCAGGCACCATCCATCGTGGCCCTGGTCCTGCCGCTGGGCTCGAGCCGCGCCTGCTTCTCTGGGTCCCGCGGGGTGCCCGGTTGGGGCAGGCCTGCTCTGCAAGGCCCAGACTGCTGGCCCGCGCTCTCACCTGTCCTGGGGTATCGGTAGGAGTCCGTCTTCCTTTCTTCCAGTGCGGGCGAGGGCACGTGGATGATCTCCACCTCGGACTCATCCACCTCCTCGTACAGGATCCGCAGCGTCTTGCAGCCTTCGGAACCTGGGGAGGGGCAGCGGAGGCTGCTGGGGGCGCTCTGCACCCTGGCTGCCACCTGGCCCTCCCCCTCCACCCTCGGAGCCCTCAGCTCCACACAGCAGGGCCCAGACGGAGAACACGAGCCTTGGGGCTAGAACCCCGGCTCCCCCGCTTACTCGACCATCGCCTCGTCACGTCTCATCCGGGGGCCCATCTGCTGACCCGGACAAGGGGACGAGAAGTGAGCCAGTGCCAGCACACAATGGCGTGGGAGGTGGCCCTACAGCGTGGTACGGGCTGAACTGCGTGCGCACCGAATTCCTGCGTCGGGAGCCCCCAGAACCTCAGAATGGGGCCGGAATTGGGGACAGGCCTTTAGAGAGGCGACCAAGTTAACATTAGGTCGTTAGAATGGTCCCGATCCAACAGGATCGGTGACCTTGTAACAAGAGATGACCCCACAGACACGCAGAGGGACGAGCACGTGAGAATGTGGTGGGAAGACAGCCGTGTGCCCGCCAAGGAGCGCGGCCTCGGGGGGAGCCGGCCCTGCCCACGCCCTGCCCTCACACTCCGGCCTCCAGGACCGCGGCAGTGAAGGCCTGCTGTCAAGCCACCCTGTCCGTGGGGCTTGGTTCTGGAGGCCCACGCAGAGAAGCACGTGGGGCACGGCTCCAGAAGGCTTCGGAAAAACCATCATGAGACGCGCATGAATCACCGGGTGGTGACGGATCAGACTAGAAGGCAGGGCTTGGCGGCGCTGACGTCACCGGGAGGGAGCCCGTGGCCGTTCCTTCCGAGGCTGCGGTACAGGGTCCCCATCTGCAGTTTCCTGTACCCTCACCTATGACTCCCCACGGATGGACCAGGGATGACTCCAGAGCCAGCAGCCCAGCCCCGGCCAGCAGAGCCCCGGAGGGGCTGTGGGCTGGCCTGAGGCCGCGTGGTTTGGGATTGGCCGCCCAAAACCAGCGCCTAGGGCTTCTCTGTCCGTCCGTCCGTCTGTTTGGCAGGGAGGACTCCTGGGCCTCAAATTCGGGCACTCCTGGGTTGCCGTGCTCTAAGGAAAGCCCTGTTCCTCCATGCAAGACAGCACAGGGGCCGACCGTGCTGTGGGGTCTGGGAGAGGGCCACACGGAGGGGGTCGGATGGCTGTAGCATTTGGGGGGCTTCCTCACAGGCATTTTTGAGCCCCGCCAGCAGAGCAGAGAGAGGACCTGTGAGATCATCCAGCCCAGTGGATCTCAACCAGGGGCTGTCCTGCGTGGTGTCAGAACTCAAGTGACACGTCAAGTAGAGGCCAGGGACGCTGCTCAACACGCCACAGTGCCCCAGACGGCCCCGATGACAGGAGCGCCGAGGGACAGACAGCCTGCTCTTTCCCAGTGACCTCATTTTACTGAGCAGGATGAAGCGGTCCTAGGCTTCCAGGCCGCAGGGAGTCACGGCTGAATGATCTGACCCGGGGCCCTCGTTCCAGAGGCACGGGCCACAGGGGCGCACGCTGACGGCGGGCCAGGCGGAAGGAGGGGGCCCGGTGTTGGCCCATTAGCGGCGAGCCTGCCCGGCTCCCAGCGGTCTCTGCCTCAGGCGCCTCTCTGATGCCGGTGGCCCCTCCTTTTCCTGGGATCCGACTTCGATTTGTGTGGCGGTGGCTGCTTTCCAACACGGGATTTAGCGTCTTGCTTCTACTGACGCTTAGGACCATGAAGTCTTCCTTTTCAGCCAGACTGAGGACGAGGTGAGCTGAACTCAAGGCAGCAGAGCGTGGCGGACAGGACTCTGTCACGGCCGCGCGCCCCGCTGAAGCTCCCCGAGGCTCCAAGGCCATGGAGAAGTTGATTAGCAGCACACAAGGGCCTGACGCTAGCGGCACACAAGCCAGAAACAGGTCCCCCACCCTCAGAAGACAGGTCTCGCTTGACTGAATGCCAGAAGGGACGAGACAGCCCGACATGGGCAGAGAAAGAGAGACAGAAGGACCCGTGATCTGGCTTCCTCCAGAAGCTGCTGGCAAAACCCATCGAGACCGAAGCCGCGTGCACTTTCGGCTAGCTCTCTGACTGCTGGAACTCTCTCACTGGCAGGATTTGGGATCCTTGGCGCTGCTGACTCTTGGGCCCGGGTCGTTCTCGGGGGGCAGGGCCGACCTGGCCCCGTAGGATGCTGAGCAGCAGTCCCGGCCCCTCTCCACTCGAAACCCGTAGCCCCCAGGCAGGACAACGACAAACGTCCCCAGACGCCACCAGCGTCTCCTGGGAGCAGAACTGTCCCTGGTTGAGAACTACCGAGAACCTCCCAGAAGGTCAGGAGATATTTACCAAGATGTTCGTTGTGGTGTTGTTTACGACACAAAGCAAGAGGAAAACCAAAACCTGGACACAACCGAAGGGTCCGTCCGTGTGGAACTAATTTAAACCAACTGTGGCCCGTCTGCGCCCCAGGGACAGCTACTGTCGTCCGAGGCCCCCGAGTGCGGACTGCAAGGCCCTGAAGGTTCCTGCCCCCCAAATTCAAATGTCAAATCCTATCCCAAGGTGATGAGCCACTCGGGGCTGTGGGGTCCTATGGGAGCAGCGCGAATGGCCTGGGACGCTAACACTGCTAGGAAGGCGGCTGAAGTTTGTTTTAGGCGAAAAGAGCGAAGAGCAGACAAGCAGGCGGATGGGAAGTAGGTGCCTACCCTCCCAGGAGGCCGCAGGGCACCACCAGTAGCCAGTGAAGCGGTCGAATTCTTCCTGGATGACGAAGGTGGCCACGCCTGCAGACCTGGGGTCATCGAGGACGCTGGGCGAGCCTGGACGGGGAGGGAGCCGGGTGGGGTGAGGGACACAGTGCAGAGCAGGCCTTCGCCCCCAAGCACTGCGGACACTTGGGGCCGGAACGTCCTACGGGTGAGGGCGTCGGGCGCACTGGGGTTGCCCTGTGTCCCCGGCCCCCACCCACTCGATGCCAGAAGCGTCCTCAACCGGCGGGGACAGCGAACAGCGTCTCTGGACACGGCCAGCGTCCAAGCTGCCTGGGCTGTGCAGCCTCAGTTTAGAAAGAGGGCGCTGGGGCTGTGGGGCAGGACGGGGGCCCCATGACCGGAGGCCACGGCCGGTGCAGAGCTCCGCACACGTGTGCCGGAGGATGACGTCGCTTCTGGGAGCAGGGGCGAGGGGAAAACCCAGGAGCACGTGAGGTCTGAGCCTGACCGGGCGGAGTCAAACAGAAGGGAGGAGGGGGCGGGTCTGCACGAGCAACGAGCCCGAACAAGCTCCCAGTGGGGCGACAGGCCACCGCGGCCGACTCCGGGCCGGCCGGGTCCGAGAAGCTGCTCAGGGCTCGGGGGTAACGGAGCGGGCATGGGGGCCGCGACAACCGTCCGCACGCGGGCTCCAGGGCCCCGCCGCCCCCGCCGCCCCGGCCAGGAGCGCGGCCCCCGCCCGGCCTCACCTCTGTGGCAGAAGGTCAGCCGCCGCTCCTCGCCCGTCTCGATGTTGGCCACCCACAGGTCACTGCTGTTGATGAAGGAGAAGAAGGCAGGGTCGGCGGGGCAGATCTTGGGGTCCATCCGGGGCCCAGTGCATTGGGTCTTGATTTCCAGGGGCTTCATGGGGGACACCTGGGGACACAGAGGCCTGGCTCAGGGGCACAAGAGGTTGCCCAGCCCCCGCCCCCGCCGCAGCCAGTGACCAGGGCTCACCATGAAGCCGTTCTTGCCCCCATCCCGACAGTGGAAGAGGCTGTTGCTGGCCTGGAAGAGGAAGAGGCCGCTCGCGCTGTGGAAGTCGTAGGAGGTGATGCCGAAGACCCCCAAGCGCTTCCGCTCCCGAAGGAGCTCCTCCTCCCGAGAGTAGACCCCGTGGTGGGGCGTGGCCTGGGGACACACAGGGACAGTGCCGCGTCAGCAGCGCAGCCAGGGACCCCGGCGCCCTGGGCGCAGATCCTCCCGCCCGGGCACTCCTGGGAGGGGTCTGCCAATCTGTCTGCAGTCTGCGCCAGACAGAACTTTCTGCTGAGCAGAGCTGTGCAGGGCGGCCCCCGGGCGCCGGAGCAGGCCCGAACCTGGAGGCCCTGGCGGTACTCAGCAGGCTAGGGGACGGGGCAGGCTGACAGGTTCGGGGCTCACCGGAGACTTCCTCCTCTCTTGGCCCATCTCTAGCTTCCTCCACCCACGTGTGTCCCCAGAGCCTCTCCAAGACAGACAGAGCTCTCCCCTACCCGCCGGCACAGAGGGCCACCCAAGGGCTACCGTCTCCTGGTCCCCAGCACCAGCCCACAGACCCCCTGCCTCCTGCCCGAGTCACCGCCCTGTGCAGCCAGAACTCGCAGTGAACCCAGCCACGGGCACCCGTTCCTGCGCTCTGCATGGGGGAGCAGGGCAAATCCCAGACCTCCTGCCGACCCGCACACCTAAGCCTGGGGACTACCACGCACACCACGCAGCCTCCCTAAGAATGCTGAATACACGGGGAGATGCAAAGAATGCTGAGGCCAGAAGTGCGTCTCTGAAAAGCAGAACCCGAAGCACAACGAACCCCATGCTTGGTCGGCTTGGGGCGTACCAGGGACGGCAGGAGTGACAGCTGTCATATGGGGGCGGAGAAATCCAGGTTGTGCCCCCACCGACCCGCCACCCCGGACCATCACGCTGCTTTTCCAACCAGAAAGAAGTCAACCCCTGTGGACACAAAGCAGCCTCGACCCTCCCCAGCCATCTTCTCCCCAGGCCAGCCGACTGCGGATGGCGTTAATTATTAGCCCAGTCCCCGTTAAAGGGCCTCAGTCTTCCGTGAGGATTGGAAAAGGAAGAGATGCTTCTGATAAGAGCTCTGAGGGGAAGGCCCGCTCTGGGGCTTGCGGAGAGCGGGGAGGAGCATGCGCCCGAGGCCGGGCAGGGGCAGCGGGGGTGCCGAGGGCCCACGGAAGACGGGGGTGGGGGCAGGGCGGCTCACCTGGAAGTGATCCAGCATCTGCTTCCAGGACAGGAGCAGCAGGGCCTCCTTCCGCACCTTCCTCGGAATCTCCGAGTACAGGAGGGAGTTCTCGCGGCTGCCGTAAGGCATCCCTGGACGGGGAGAGAGAAAGACCAGAATGGGGACCTCGCCCAGGAGAGGGTCTCGGGCCAGGACCCTGGCTCCCGTGGCTGGGCCCGCTGGGTCCGCCTCGACCTCCTCCTGCCCGCGCGGCCCGGCCGCACGGCCCTCCCCGCCGGCGCGCGGCTCCTGGTGCAAGAACGTCCGGGGCGACGGCTCTTCTACCCCTGCGACCCCTGCACGGCACCCCGGCGGAGTTACGGGAGGAGGAGCGAGCAAGAGAACAGCAGCGAGGCCAGGGAAAGCCGCCTCACCCGCATTAGAGGAAGAGCGGACGCGCCCGAGGGAGCCGGAAACGGGCGTCTGGCCAGCACGGCTCCCCTCGGCTCTCGGGTGCAAGTCTGGGGTGCTCGCGGGGGTTGCCGAGCAGCCCCTCCGGCCCCCACCTGCTCCGTGTCGGGAGCGCCTCAGGGGTGATAACCACAGATGTCGCCAGACACTCCCCGCGGACCAGGCCCAACCTCGCAGAGGGGGACAGGGGCTGCCCAGCAAGGGCTCTGTACGAATCCCGTGAGCAGGGAACGGAAGGCCCTGTCACCCGGTGCCCAGGACGTGTCACTCGGAGAGACCTGGGCCTCCGTCGGCAGTAAGTCCCCGTGTCTCACGGCCCTCCCTCTCAGGCGTGTCTTATTGACACGGGTGCTGTCCCCGAGGGCGAGAGCCTGACAGGTGACACCTGCCCCCTGGACGGTGAGCTGGACGGGCAACCCACGTGGCATCCCCACTTCGGATACAATCGGCACGTGAAGCGTGATCAGTGAAAGACCGCACTGAAGGGAAAATACGATGTTGATACGATTTCCTCTGAAAACCGACCTAGGGTTTCCGAGGTCACACAGATTTGCGGGGGGGGCGGGGACGATGCTCACGACCCCCCGTCTAGGGACCCCGGATGCTGTGCGGGCCCCCGCCCTCATCCCCGGCTGGAGGCGCAGGCGCCGAACCCCACCCGTCCAGGCCGTGCACGTGGCGTCCTTCCCACTCCGGTTCACACGGCTAGTGGGGACGAGAATCACGCGCTGTGGGACCCCATCTGTGTGCACTGCCCAGAACAGACAACTCCGGAGAGACAGGACGTGGACTCACAATTGCAGGAGTCAGGAGGGGGGCAGGGGGAGGAGAGTGATGCCTTGTGGGTCCCGAGTTTCTTTCTGGGGTGATGGAATGTTCTAGAATTAGACAGTGGCGACGGTACTAGAAACCGCTGAGTTGTCCACTTTTCAAAGAGCGAGCTTTCGGCTGTGAATTAGAGCGCATGAGAGAATGGTGGCGGCGCGGTGTGCAAGGCTGGGAGGCGGCAGCTGGCAGTGTGCACGCCAGCAGCGGGAGCTCTGGACAGCCCCTGTCCTCGGGGCTCTCGGGGAGAGCCAGAGCTCTCCAAACAGGAAGCCAAAGGGGCGGCCTTGCCAGGGACATCGGAGCCACCGCTTCTGCCCAGTGGCTTAATAAGTGATGGCACCAAATGGCACAAGCCAGCACATTCTGTGTGTCATATCGGTGACGCCGGGTGGACAACCGTAGGGTCCAACTGCTGCTGGCCCTGCCCCTCCCCTGACTTCCCTGCCCGACGGCGCCCCAGCCCCCAACGTCCCCCGGGCCGGCAGGTGGCCCAGATCAGCACAAGAACCATTTCTGTCACCGTGCACTGTGGCGTCGGGAACCAGCCTGATGGACGCGTGACTCGCGCTGGGCCCGGCTCTCTGTTAGGTCACGAGGACACAAGAGGCCTCTCTTCCTTCTCAGGGACTCCCCGAGCTGTCCCAGAGTCCTCTGTCCTCCACAAGACACCACATGCAGGGGGACTAGCCAACCCACGTAGAGCAGGAGAGCCGCCACCATCCCATCTTCCTGGCGACAGGAGTCCTTCTCTCTGTCCGCTTCCTTTGCATTGGACTCCATCACGCATGTCTGAAAGATCCTGCCCTGAGCCTGGGGTGGTTGACTCCATAGGCACGAAGTGGCAAGCCCGGCGCCCACTGAGAAGGCAGGGCTCGCAGGGGCAGCACTGGGGGCAGGCTGCACACTGGGCCTGGCCCGTGGAGGCCCTTTCTGTTCCAACTTACCCTGCCGGCTGCCAGCTCTGCCCTGGTGCTGCGCCAGCATCGAGACTACCGTAAACACACCAGCATCAAGACTACTGCAAACACATGGGGGCTTCAGGGAGGGCGGCCCTAAGAACTTAGACACGAGGTGGAGCTTAAGGGCGCCCTGAAGGTACTGAGGGATACGGACGGATCAGCTCAAGGGTGAGCAATGTCACCCCGAAAGAGGCAGAACGGCCCTGAGGTGTCCTCGGAAGGTTCTGGGGTCTCAGCCAAGCCCACAGCCCTTGTCTAGAGCTGCCCCCTACCCACTGTGGCAGGCCTCCTGCAGTCCGCAGGGACCCACTCACCCCAACCCCGGACGCACACATGCGCACCGCAGACAGGCAGACGTCAGACCCACGTTGAACCCACAGGGCTCCCTCCCCCAGAAGTGCGGACACAGCTCACCCGTTTCTGCTGGTGGCTGGAACCCGCGACGGGTAACCCCAGGGGCGTGGCGGCGGGAGGCAGGTGGCCAGTGAGGGGGGCTGTGTGGAGAGGAGCACGTGCCGAGCAGATGCCCGGGCCCACGCAGCTCCAAGGTTCTCGGGGCCGGGACACGAGGCCTGGGGTGGGAGGCTCCCTGGCACCCCCGTGTCCTTCCTATGAGGTGCCCCTGGCGGCTCGAACCAGCTCAGAGGGTTTCTGACCCTTTCAGCAGCTCTGCAGCTGGCTGAACAACGGCCCCCAAATGCTCAGGTCCTCATCCCCAAAGCCTGTGACTATGTCATCTCTGCAGCAAGAGGGACTTTGCAGATGGGAGGACGCTAGGATCTGGACCTGGGGAGTAGCCTGGACGACCCAGGGGGGCCTGAAATGGAATCCCGAGTCCCCGTGAGGGAGGCGGGGGGTCTTCAGAAACGGCGGCCAAGACGGCAGCGGTGCAGCCACGAGCCAAGGGGCGCCGGGAGCCTCCAGAACTCAGAAGAGCCAAGGAACCGACTGTCCCCTAGAGCCTCCAGAGGGAGCTCAGTGCGGCCTTGCCAACACCTTGATCCGGGCCCCGAGAAACTGATTTTGGGCTCCTGGTCTCCAGAAGAGAAGCAGCAGCCACCGCAGCCCACGAGACCTGGCAAGCCCCTTCCTGTAACATGCGCATCTTCGGCGCTGGGGGCCATCGCACGGCCATCGCTTGCTGAGCCCTGTTCCAAACCCCTTCTCTTCTACCTCCGTGCCCGCCAGACCACGGTGTGGCCTCCACGGGCCTCTCTACGAAGAGGGGCCACGTCGACTCCGGGAAGGGGAGAGCCGTGCGGCGCCCGCGGCCAGAGTCAGCCCCAGGTAGAGGACAGCCCGCACTCGCGGGTGTGCGCCACCCCGCACCCCAACCCTGCCGGGAGCCAGGCCGGCGTGAGGCCGCACCGGTGCCCTGAGGCTCTCTCACCCGGCTGGCAGGGAACACGGACCCACTGACGATGCAGGCGGCGTACAACGTGCCGCTGCCAGGACGCGCGCCCGACGAGGAAGTCAGCGGCGGTCCGCGCGCTCATGCTGCGGGTGGCAATCGCGTGGCCACCCTCTGTTGTCAGCTCGCGGCACACACCGTACGCCATCACGGCACCTTTCCTTGAGCCTCGGGGCCCCTCTGAGCGCACCGGCCCACGCGAGCACACACTGGCCTTACCGGTGACTCCTGCCGCCAGGAGTCGTTTCCCAGCCCGGGCCACTGGGATATGACTCGGGGGGCAGGCCCAGCCGCCTGGGACCGGAGACGACCGCAGGAGCGCAGAGCCACGTCCGAGGCCCACCCACGGCACTGCTACAAGAGCGGGCCACCCTCTGCTCCGCTCGCCCGCACACCTGAACCCCGGGGCGCCTTGCGCCTGACCTTCCCTGCGGGTGGTGTGGCTTCGTGGGCTTTGTCCAGGGCCGGGCCCAACTTTCTGGACCTTCCAATAGGACTGGCCGGCCTCTGGAGATGAGAGAGCTTGGTAAGAGCATCCAAGAAGGCCTGCAGTGGTCAAGGGGGCCTGCGGGCTGCACGCGCTTACCCAGGTAGTAGAGGCGGTGGGAGTGAGGGCTCGACTCGTCCGTCTTCTGCACGAACTGGAAGTCGTGCGGAGCCTTGTTGACGATGAGGCCCGAGTTCTTGCGGCTGCCGTGGATGATGTTCCGGAGCCCGTCCCACGAGTGCTTCTGCACCTGGAAGCGGGACGCCGGGTCCTCCATCTCCGCCGCGTCGCCCCGGTCAGACACTGGCGCCCCGGTGGCCATCCTCTCTGTCCCCTCAGAATTCAACGCGAAGCTAGGAGGGGACAGGGAGGGAAGAGGGTAAGACTCAAGTTTCACTTACGAGCTGCCCCCTCATCAGACACTCCTGATCCCCCCAGACAACCCCCACCCCCGTGCCACTTTCCCAGCCCCCCTAAATATGTCCCAAGTCATTGTATCTCTTTCCACAACCACAAATGCTTCTAAGATCAACCCACTGCCACCTCTGATTGTAACAGTCTTGCAAACAGACCACATGCACATCTATTGCAAATCAGATCTCATTACTTAAAGCTCTTCTTTGGTTTTCCACAGCCCCTGGGGTAAAAACCAGTCCTTGTCATGGGCTTCAAGACTCTCTGTCCTCTGACCCCTGCCAGCCTCTCAAACCTCAAATCCCACCCCCCCATCAGTCCTCTAGCCAAAACGGCCTTCTGTTTGCTCCGCAAACAGGCCAGACTCCTTCCTACCCCAGGGCCTTTGCATGTGCTACTTCTGCCCTAAACACTTTTCTCCTTTTTGCTTGAATAACTTCTAATCATATCTCAGTGTAAATATCTGTCGGATCCTCAGAAACCTTCGATGACCATCTGTGCTGAAGCTGGTATCTCCAATAGTCTTTCACACGCTGCCCCCCCAACTCTGTTACCTCTGCCCTCAGAGCATTTGTCACAATGGCTGGCTGTTGATCTCCATGAATGGGGAGTGTCCCCCAAACCTCATGAGGTCCTGGCTCCCAGCAGACATTCCACAGAGGGCATTCTTGCATTAAGCCCACCGGGAAACACTCACTCATGTGCAAAGAACTGAGCATAAAGAATTAATCGGTAAAGCTCGTCACCCGTGCCATCCCACTGGCGGTCTGGCTCCGCAAACTCTCGAGCCTCACCAGAGGGGCTGCGAAACAGGCAGCTCTGAGCAGGCAATGGGAGAACCCCAGCTGAGGGGACGGATGTCCTTCCCTCTCCCCCAGTCCCCCGGGGCAGCTGTGGCCAAGGCGCCCTCCCTCCCTTCTCCCACCCTTGCTGCGGAGCATATTTCTTGACCGGACTGGACTGGCCAGGCAAATATTTGTCTTACGGAAATCTAAACACAGCTCCAATGACCCGGTTCTGGAAGAGCTGGGGTCTCTGGTGAGGCCAAAGTGAGCAGGGTGGCCTCCCTTTCCCTGTGGGCACAGAACGGACTAGAGCCCTGATGGATGCCGGGTCTCCTTGTGCTCCGGCATTAGCGGCTTTGCTTGGCAGCCAGAGTTTGGGGCTCGCTGGCCGGAAGTGGGAGTCGCTCCTGCTAGACCCACCGGCAGGGCCAGCACAGGCCAAGGACTCCAGAGAAGCTCCAGGCAGAGTTGTGCCCTCCCTTACCACGGGTGCCCTCCAGTTCCCAGAAGGCCTTGCTCCCTGCCAGTGAGAAAGTCCACCACTCCCCAGTCCCGGCCCAGGGTCACCATCACGGCAGAAAGACCCCCCGCCTGCTGCCGTGAGAGGCAACGGCAGGGACACTTCTGAGCATGGCCTCTGTGGGCCAATTTTCAGAGACCCCTTTCCAACTCGAGCCTGCATCAGTGGAGAGCAGAAATGCCCCCCTCGCTCACCCTGTGTGACCCAGCCCGGGCTGCGGTGGGCTGCGGTGGGCGGAGCAAGGCAAGCCCAGGGCCTCTTGCCCACCAGCCGCAAAAAGCACACTCAGTCCAGTACTTCCTACGGTGGCTCTGAAGACACAGACCACAGGCCATCGGAGCTTTCGGGGCCCTCGGGTCAAATAAGCCGAGCCAGAGAAGACAGGAGACTCCCCAAGGGTCCCATGCAGCCCGTCCTGGCCCCCGACAGAGCTGCGGTTTACCTCTAGGGCAGTGCGGGGCACAGGCAGTGCTAGGCGGGGACCAGGACGGGCTCAGCGCTCCAGAACCCACACGGCCCCAAGCACTACTGGCAGCAAGCCCAGAAAACCAGGCCAGGGGACTCCTCTAACCGGCCCAGCCCCCCACCCCCACCCCCGAAACTCCTGCCACAATCCAAGCCTTGCTCACAGCAGAAAAACAGATCACGACCTCCGGGGCTCCCAGAGGGGACCCCATAAGCTAAGAGCCTGGCAGGAGCACTCACAAAGTCACGTGGCTAATTTCCATAGCAAAGAACAAGAAAAAAGATCTTGCCTCCGATCACTGCAGAGAGCCCAAGGAGCAAAAATATGATCCAGGAGATGAGAAATGCAATGAAACATCGGGAGAAACTTCTAGGAATCTTCTAGATGCGGCCAGGCGGCCTGAGCTCCCAGACAGGCCAAGGCCTGGTGCTACGCCCAGGTCCTCCGCTCACCTCCCTCCTCCCCAGAAGTGGAGAGAGAGACTGCAGAGGAGGTGGGGGAACGAGGAAGAGGTTAAGTAAATGCTGCCCTTCCCCTCCTATGCCAGCCTGTGCTGGGCTTCTCCACTCAAGAGTTTACCCAGCGGGGGAAATGAAAGTGGATTCCAAGCCACTCAGGCCAGGTCCACCTCGTTTCCTTCTGCCGGTCCACAGGAGGTCACAAGCACGCAGCCCGGGAGCTCCGGTGCAGTCACGGGCAAGGCCCCAAGGGAGGTCTGCGACCTGCAGGCCGGAAGCCTGTGCTCCAAGGGCCAGGACCGCGACCCCCGGGGCAGCCGCCGGAGACCCAAGGGGGCCTGCGACCAGGGAAGCAGACAGAAAGCAAGAAGGAACTGCACATTCTCAGGGCTGGGAGCATTCAGCCGACGGCAGAGCGAGGAGGCAGGAAGGCAGGCAGGCACTGGGGAGGCTGAGGGGCGGGGGCCTACCAAGCCCCAGGGAGGAAATGCCTGGGTAGCCCTGGGGACCCGCGCTGAGTCGCCGCAGGTGGGGGTTCCCTGGAAACAGCAGGCCGTCCCCTCCCCTACCAGGGCTGCCCCTGGCACAGCATCGGCTCTCTGCGGTCCCAACCAGCCGCACACAGACTCAGCGTGCAGCCCAGCCTGCGCCCACCGGGGACCTGACGCCCGTGAGAAGGGGGACTCAGGTCTCCATCGTCCACTGACCTCCTAACGTGTCTACCCACCGGACACTGGAAGCCTGCGTCTGGGGAACGGATCCCTGTACTCAGCATCACCCCGGTCTTCCAGAACCTCTCAAATTCCCTGCCTGCCTGATGGCTTGTGCTTGCTAAAAACAAACGAACCCAGAAGGGGCAGAAACTGCCCGTGAGGCAGGGCCGCTCAGCGGGGGACTTGCTGTGGTCTTCATCTCACGCAAGGCCCCACACACCGGACTCACCTAGTGCCCGGGCCTCATGTGTCCGATTATGATTACTTCTCATTGCAATCTTGACGACTGAGCTCCGGGGTCATGCCGCATTTGGGAGGCTCAGGTCAAATGACCTGCCCGACATCACCCCCGCAAGGAAGGGGAGCACACATCCGTTGGACCCAAAACCCACATCCTAACCGCCCGGCCCGTGGTTCTCGGCTGGGGCTGATCCTGCCCGCTGCTGACACCGAGGCGGGGGTCGGGGCCGGGGGCGCTGCTCAGCCCCCACAGAGAACGACTCGGCCCTGTGCCAGCAGTGACCAGGCTGAGAAACCCCACACTAGCCCACACGGCCTCCGCATGCAAAACAGCCAGAGTCTTGGGGAAACGCAGAAAGGTGGGGGGGGTGGCAGGGGGTGGCGGGTATCTTCCCAGACCTATGACGTCATCGGAAATTTGGGAACCTCTGCACCGTCCCCACAGATCAGAGCTCCCAAGGCCACACCCCTTACCTTCTCCAACCTTCTGTGTTCTCGTGGTCCAGGCGGAGCTTCTTAACCTTCCGCATTAACCACTCGGCTGACCTCAGGAGGGTGGGGGAGCCTGCGAGCAGAGAGACCCCACGGCTGCACCTCCCGGCAGTCTGGGCCCGCCTCCCCTTCCCATTTCTCCAGGGACACCCAATGCCAAGGGCATTCTGATGAGGCCCTAGCCGGAAATCTGAGAGAGTGCCCGGCATTTGCCAGAAACCAGCATCTTTTCTGTCGTGCAGGCGCCATCCTCCCAAGGTGAGAAGTCCCTGAGCGGAGGGCAGTTTCAAATGATGCCAACATCCTTGGTGCTCACCAGAAACCGACGAATCCCTCGTTCCCCGCTGTGGCCACTCTCTGATAGCCTTCCTGACGTCAACTTCTCCTCCTGCCCTTGACCATGATCTCCAGCCACGCTGGCCTTGCTCTCCCTACATACACGGACCCTTTCTCACCTCAGCGCCTTTGCTCTTGCCAGTCCCTCTGCCTGGCACGCCCTCCCCTGCTTTCTGTATGACCTGCCCCCTCTTCTCCCCCATGTCTCAGTCTCGCCTCTTCAGAGGTCTTTCCCGGCACCCAATCTAAAGTCACTGCTTTGTCACCCCCCACGCCCGCCCCCCTCACAACACCTGGTCCATCTGTAGAGCACGGAGTCTGGGAGAGTGGTTCTCAAGGGGGGGATGACCCTGCCCCTCCCCCGGCGATAGCTGAGGACATCTGTCGTTGTCACAACTGCAGGTGCTCCTGGCACTGAGTGTGCCAAGGAGGAGGAACTCTGCATTCTTACTTGGGGGAAAAATTGAGTAAGACCCTTAAGCCATCACTAGACACTAGAATAACTGTCTGATGGGTCAGAGGGTGTAACCCTGGCACCTGTGAGTCACCTCCTCTCTCCCTCCCACTTAGTGCGTGTATTTCAATGGTGCAACATCCTAGGCCCTCAGCAGGTCAAATGATTATGGAATACAGAGTCTCTTGGGGCGTCAACTGATTCCCCTAACCCAGAGGGTCACAAACAGGGCCAGTTCTGCTCCCAGGAGCCATTTCTGGTCGTCACGACCGGGAGGCACAGCACTGGCTTGCAGACCAGGGAGGCTAAGCATCACAGTGCACAAAGGATGCTCACCTCCACTCCCCACTGCAAAGACTGATGTGGGTGCCAAGGCTGAGAACCCCGGTTCTGGGTGAGTGAGCACTCTTCAGTGGGACGTCAGCTCCGGGGGAGGGAGGAGGCCCCTACATCTGTCCTGTTCCTTCTGTTTCCCTGACCCCACAACCATGCCTGGCACACAAAAATGAAGCATTTTTGGCCAAATTAACGAGTCCCTGTCCTCCCCTGAATGCTGTCTAAAATCAAAGGGAGCCCTGGTTTGGTCAGCAACCAAACCCCTTCTCCAGGAGGAGCCAGGCCCCCCGTGGGCAGGTGCCCAGATGCTTCAAGAAGAAGAAAGCAGCACCTAGCGCTGGGACTGAGACTGTAGGGGAAGATGAAGCCAAACATCACCATAAGCAGCACTGGTCTCACTCTCGATCCTGTGGTGAAAAGAGGGGGCCGCTGTTGTCAGAGATACGGGTTTGAAGCCTGGCTCTACAACTTGTGGTCTCTGTGACCTTGAGAAGCTGCCTGACCTCTCAAATAAATTAGGTCAAGTTTAACCTCTTGGTTAAATTGTGCCTCAATTTCCCCAGCTACTAAAGATATTACCTACATCAAGGGCTGCTGTCAGAATTAAGTGCTCAAGTAAAATCCCAGATGCGGCAGAACCTAGATGACAGCTAATACCGTCAACTAAACAAGTCGCTGAAAATCCCGCCACAGGGAGAATTGAACCGAAGCTCCTTTTAGAGCCAAGATCCCCACAGCAGGCACTGTGTTAGGTGTGGGGGGCAGGGGGCATGCAGCCACACCTCCACCTGATCTGGCTGCATTCAGCATTCCCCCGTTTCTCCCACAGTCTTCCAGGGGGTTCTTCCTGGGGTAGCTGGAGGGAGAGCTGGATGGAAAGAAAAGTCTCCAGCAAGAGTGCACAAAGCCACAGCCACTGGCCTGGGTTCCAGCCAACTGCCCGGGAGGCCAATGACCTCAGGGTTGTAGAAAACCACTTCCTGCAGACTTCTGTATCCTGAAGCATGCAAATGAACCCCACCAGCCCACACACCAGCCATCGCGGTCACCCCACCCCAGCACAACTGACCTTCTAGAGGGTCCAGAAAGCCTCCATTCCAGCTGCAGGTGTGGGATACAGACCTGGACAGAACGAACCTGTCATTAATTAATGCAGCACGTTAATGGAGGGACAGGCCAACAACTCCTTCTCCTTCCACGTGGGAGTCCTGACTGTCCAACCTGATCCTCTCTATCTGAACGGGTTCTAGGGACACCTCACAGCCCTGCAGTGCTGTCTGCATGCCCTGAGCTGCAGCCGGGAGAAAAGACCTCCCATATGGTCCAATGTCCCCAGGAACCAGCCAGGGACTACACCATGGTGCACACCTCCAGGGCTTCAGGCCCAGCTCCTGGAAAGCGCGGTGGTTCTTGCCCCCAAGACAAGTGACTTCCTCACGTTGGGGTCGGGGTGAGAACGTCAGTGGTCCCCGCGAAAAGGGAAGGGGGCACTTCTGATAGCTCAGCTGCAGCATGGACAGGGAAGTGTCAAGGCTGGTCTAAAGCTCCGTGGGAAGAAGGTGGCCGGCTGGACCGGGCCGGGGGCGGGAGGCTGAGAGAAGGGGCTGGCCCCCGTCCGGGTGCGGGCCGGGGGAGGCCAAGCGCTGGGGCGGGTGCGGCCGTGGGGGCAGGAAGCACCGCCAGGCGGTGGCCTCCGCTCTCTTACGGGAACATATGTTTGCATGGGGAGGGGACCTCCAGAAGCTGCGAGGAAGGACAGCGTCGGGGGTGCGGCCACTCCCGGAAGGGACCGCAGCCAGGTGGCTGGGGCAGCGACGGGACGGGCGGGGAGGCTGCGCCGGGGAGAGGCGCAGAGGCGGCCCGGCCACCGCAGGAGGCGGGAGGGGAAGAAGGGCTGACGAGGGCCCCGGGCTGAGGGGAAACCGAGGCGGGCGCTGTTGGAACCGGGAGTCCGGTCCACGCCAAGGCCGGGGTGCGGGGAGGCCGGGGCGGAGGGCACCCGAGAGGCGGGTCAATGGCGGGTCCACGGTCAGGAGGGGCCGGTCAATGGGGTTCGGGGTCGCGGCAGAGGCCGGACGGGGCGCGCGGGCGCTGCTCACCGGGCTCGGGGCCGGCGCGGAGGGGCGGCCGGGCTGGGCAGGGCGTCTCGGGGCCGGAGGTGCCTCACACTAGAGGCTCCATGCCCGGGACTGCGGCCCCGGAAGTGGCGGGCGCGGGGGACAGCGGCGGCGGCGGACACTGGGGAGCCGGCGGCTCGGGTCCCTTTGACCCGGAAGTTGAGCGGCCCAGGCGGCGGCCTACGATTGGCCAGCGCCCGGGCGGTACCAAGGGGCCCGAGACGCGTGGGGGGAACGCGCCTCTACGGCTCTTGCGGCCAGAGGCTTGGAATTTTCCTGGGGCGGCAGCTTCCGGTGCGGGGAGGGAAGCGGGAGAGAGACACCCCCGTGCAATTTGGTATCACCCAGCCAGACCCTTGAGGCTTCTAATGATGTCTGGAGAGAACAAGCTTCGCCGGAGCGTTGGTGGTATAGTGGTTAGCATAGCTGCCTTCCAAGCAGTTGACCCGGGTTCGATTCCCGGCCAACGCAGACCGAGTTCTTTTGTACTTTCTTACCGTAGCCTATCTGAAATATTCTATTAAAAGTGCCCCGCTGGAGTTTTTTACTACCCTGAAGTAACTTTTAAAACGACAGGCGAAATCTAGAAACCAGAGGACAGGAATGATCAAGGTCGCATTCGCTCTGGAATAAGCTTTACAAGGCCACCGAGAGCGAAAAACACAAGTGTGTTCCCGCCCGGGATCGAACCGGGGACCTTTCGCGTGTGAAGCGAACGTGATAACCGCTACACTGCGGAAACCGGTAAAAGGCACCGCCCCGGGGGCCTCTATTGGGCACGCGGTTTCGGGGGTTCCCGCCCTTCCGGGGCCCCAGGGCTCTCCGCGGGGGGCCGTGCGCGCTGGGTATCTCCGAGGTTCCCTAGCACCCCACCGCAGAACGCAGAGAGCTAGCTTGTCAGCCTTTTAGACCCGCCTTTTTTTTTTTTTTTTTTTTTTTTTTTTAAAGCTAGGAGGAGGACAGGAGGGTAAGGGCAAGAATTTAGGGTCACAGAGTCTGTCTCCACCTCTCCACCCCAAGGCCGGGATTAGAGTGAGGGGAGCGAGGCAGTGGCCTCAGCTTCAGCCAAAAAACCTCAAAAATCAAGTTAAATTATTATTATTTGGGGGCGGTAAATGAAATTTTAATGCACGATACCACGATACCATATTAGTGGCCATATAACTCCATAATGAACCATCGATCAGAACTACAAATCTAGACGGATTTCGGCGGTGCCTTGCCAAGTCGAGCAAGAGCAAGAACGTGCGCCCCTCTATCCCTGTTTTAGTGTATTTTTGAAAGGCGACACCCCCCCACCCCAGAGCATCTTCTGGGAAATACTGGAACTTAAAAGTAGGCGCGTTATGATTCCAACCACGAAGAACTTATCGTAATGTCATTTTTCTGCATTTAATGGAAACAAAAACGTCAATCACGTTTTCAACATTTACTTCTGGGGAAAGATTAGCCATTGGAAATTACATAAAACACGTGTTGAGAAGGCATCCATTTTTCCTGATGCCTCAGCCCAATAGGGCTCAGCCCAGCCCTGTCACGGCCACAAAGCACGAAGACCTTTCTCTATTCGTTTCCTACTGGTGCCGTGACATAAGACTACAGACAGTGGCTGCAAAAAACCACAAGCATATAATATACGGTTCTGGAGACGGGAGTCTAAACCCTGGTTTGGAGTGGCTAGAACCCAGGTGTGGGCAGGGCTGGCTGCGGGTGGCTCGGGGACCACCGCTCAGCCTGCCTTTCCCAGCCTCTGGAGCCCCGATCGCCCCAGCCTCTGGTACTGTTGGTGCTCCTCCTTCTTTGATTTGGACATTTTTGCCTCTCTCTTGTATGTGGCTGCATGAGGCCCACCCACACATGCAAAATAAGCTCCCCATCTTGAGACCCTTATTGCGTTTACAAGGTCTCTTTTGCCATGTGTGGGGAAGAAGCATATTCACAGGTTCCGGGGGTTAGGATGTGGACTTTGCAGAGGGCATTATTCTTCTCTCCTTATTGGACATCATTCCCTAACATCCTTTTTGACAGCAGTATAGTATTTCATCCATCCATTCATTCATTCATTCATGGAACGATTTACTGACCAACTACTATGTGAAGGGGGCGGCAATCCCAGTTGTCCTGGGCGGTGGCAATAAGTGGGTTAATTGGAGGGAAACTTAGAACCTCCTTATGCTGCTCCGGCCAAAGCTTCCAACCCACCTCTCCAGACACCTCCTCCGCCTCCCCTTCCCTCCCTTGTTGCCCAGGCTAGGCCCTCGGCCCTCTTCCTTCCACACCTGCACCCCTCCCAGGCCGCCTCGTGCTCTTTGAGAGTTCAAACCCCATCTCTGCCTGGTGGACACCCACAGTCCTGACTCCACCCCGGGCCTCCCCTGAGCTCCAGATGGGGGTCCAGCTGACCCTCAATGTTTCCACGCAGGGTGTGGGGGCCGTCATGGGCATCCCAAACTTATCATGGTCCAAGCTGAGCTCCCTTCCTTTCTGGAACCTGCTTGCTATGGACTGAACGTTTGTGTCCCCTGAAATCCATATGTTGAAATCTACCCTCCAAGGTGATGGTATTGGGTGGTGGGGGCTTGGGGAGGGTCGTGAGGGTAGAGTCCCCATAAATGGGATGAGGGCCCTCATGAGAGAGGCCTCGGAGGGCTCCCTGCCCCTTCTGCCCTGTGAGCACATGGGGAGAAGACAGTGGTCAGTGACACAGGAAGAGGCCCTCACCAGACACGGAACCTGCCGGCGCCTTGACCTTGGACTCCCGGCCTCCCAAACTGTGAGAAATAAATGTTGCTGTTTATAAAAAAACAGTCTATGGCAGTTTGTAGTAGGAGCCTGGCCAGACTAAGTAAGACGTTGCTGCTTCCTCCATCCCCCGACTGAGTTGAGGATGGCTCCTTCCTTCCAGTTGCTCAGCAGAACCCGGGAGCCGCCCCAGCCTCCTTGCTCCCCCACCCACATCCAATCACTCAACAAATCCAATTAGCGCTGCTTTTAAAAGACACCCAAAATCTGATCACTTCTTCGCCCTGGAAGGCCATCTCCCTGGTCCACCCCATCACCACTGTCGCGTACCTGTCCCTCCGGCCCTGTGCTCTGGCTCACACCCTTGCCTTCACAGTCCATCCTCCCCACGGCGGCCACCAGAGGGCGCCAGTGCACCCCTGAGTCAGATCCTGTCTTCTGCCCACAGTCAGCCAGGGCTCCCACCTTCTTGGGGGTAAAACCCTAAACCATCGCCCAGGCCCACAGGGCCCCTGCATGAAGACCTGAGCTGGTCCCCTCACTCCCCTCACTTCTCTCCCCTTTGCCCAGCCCGCTCCAGCCACACAGGCTTCCTCACTGTTCCTCCAACTGCCAGGCAGGGCTCTGCCCCAGGACCTTTGCACGGGCTGTGCCCTCTGGCATAGGCATTTTCAGGGCTCATCACCTCCCCTCCTCCAGTTCTTGATGTCAATATTACCTCCTCAGAGGAAACTTCCCTGAGTTCCCCCCACCTTGGCACCCACAAATTCAGTGTCTGTCACTTCATCATGTTCTTTCAGTGCCTTGGTCTCTGAAAAAATCCTATTTGTAGATTTGTGTGTTTGTCTGTCTTCTGTCTCCTCCACTGGAGTATGAACTCCATCAGTTTTTGCAGGGTTTGCTTGCTTGTTTGTTTGAATCTATTTTGTTATGTATGTGTCACTATGGGGTCAATAAACATGTCGTGAAATTATGAACAAATGAGGGTCGGCCAGAGTAGAAAAGGCGTGGGAGTGGGAATGAAGTAATACAGGTGGGCTTCCTGGAGGAGGCGGAGTGGCTCAGAAAACATGTCATCCCCCTGTGAACCCCATCAAGGCCTGAGAGCTCATTCATCCGCCAAAACAAAACCAAACAAAACACAAACAAACAAAAACTCCTTTAAAATGATTTCTTGGGTCATTCAAACCCACGTGGGGTAACCGACATGCTGGGTAACATCCCACTGCTCCCCGTCTCAGCCTGGGTTTGCCGGCAGGACCAGGCTGGAAAGGACAATACTTCCTTCTTTCCGCCAGGTGTCAGCAGCAACGGGACTGTCAGGCATCTCCAGCGACCCGGCCTCCCAACACCCCCCTCCCGCTGCCCTAACCACCCTCCCTTCCAGCCCCACTCTGAGCCCCAGACCTCAGCATCTCAAAGGCAGATGCTCCACTCCCCCAACACACACCCCAGCATTTGCAGGAGTGTCCCTGTCCCCAAGCAGGCCACCTCGGCAGACAGGATTTCTGGCCTGTCCTACCAGGCATCTACCCATTCCAGAAGTTGGAGGGAGGAATTGGAAAGAGAAAAGAAAGAAGGGAAGCAGAGAGGGATTCCGTATTTCTTTCCAGTCTGGGAAATGTCTGTTCCAAAGGCTGGCTGCATCAGATCCCTTTGGATGTCTGAGAAGAACATGCACGAAATAATGGAAATAGGTGCTGCGAAACATCCTAAAGAAATGTCACACTTCAAACTCACTTACTTTGCCCAACAACCCTATGATACAGGCACTATCAGCAGCAGCATCCTCCTTTTAATGTTAAGGAAACCGGAGCACAGAGAGGTTAAGTAACTTGTCCGAGGTCACACAGCTTACAATAATGACAGCGAGATCCAGAGGCCATGGCGTGAGGCTAGGCCACCTTCTACAAAGATGAACTTCAAGGTAATCAGATACCTGAAAAGAAAAGAAAAGCCTGTTGAATCTGAACCAGCCATTAGAAGATCCACCCTGAGTCTCATCAGGATCATGAGTATATTAAGACATAGTAGGCTGGTGAGTTTCCAGACAAAAGAGCAGGGACAGCCCAAATGTGCCTCCACAGTTTGGGGGAGCCATGAAATGAATGAGGAGGCCCTCTGTCTTCTGAGCTGGGGCAGCTTGGGTAGTTGTAATTCCTACTCTGCCATTTAGAGAGATCACCATCCAAAAAAGATACAGATATAAACATGTCTGGGTGTACGCAGAGAATATCCCTGGAAGGAATCTGTGAAATGTCACAAGAATGGCTGGCTACGGCCTTTGGGCAAGCATGGGGGCTGGGGTGGGGGTGGGGGGTGCGGGGTGCTGGGGACCGACTTTCCACTCACACACTTTTATTCGAGTTGAATTTCTATTTCAAACATGCAGAAAAGCATGTTGGGCAGTAGAATAATGGCTTTCATACAATATCCTCTTTTTTTTTTTTTTTACAACACATTTAGATAAAGAATGCCTCCCCCACACGATTTGGCAGCACTAGGGAGAGAGCCGGGCGAGTGGGCTCGTGGAAAGACCCCTGCTCTGAGGCATCACAGTTAAAAAAGGGCTCACGACGCATGGGTCTGGCTGCTCAGAGCCCTGGACCAGATCGCCTTGCACAGAAGTGAAGTTCAAGGGAACCAAGATAACTTAAAAGAAAGGCCACGGGGCCTTTCCAAATAGGTAGGAGAAAAGTTTCTCTTACACCCTTTGGTCCTGTGGAATTTCTGATGAACCAAGTGTTAATTTCATAATGAAAACCCATCAAAAATGCTAATATGGAATATTTGCTTCAAATTGTTTAAAAGACATATTGAGACATTTGCAACAGAGTCAATATCCTCTGTGAGCTGGCACTTTTTCGATGAAAGATGGGTAAAGAAATAATGATAGTGAACAGAGTAGTTAAATAGTGATGGTTAAGGGGCCAGGTCCGGAACTCAGTGTTTCAGTCACTCCTTTATCATAACTGACCCCATGGGAGTCAAGAGTCTCATTATCCCCATTTCACGGATAGGGAGAGTAAGGCTCAGAGATCCAAGTAGGAGCTGTTTATAAACAATCTCACTCGCCTCACCCTCACAGCCGCCCCTGCCATTGCGTTATTTCAATAAGAGGAATTTTTGCCGTTGACAAACATTTTTAAATTAAATTATTTATTTGTTCAGTGTCCGAACGGCAATAATCCTGTTTATTCTCAATACTCTGCTGGTACTGCTTTGACTCCCCCAGGACGTTTGCAGTAGCTGGGAATTTCCACTGCACAGTTGCAATATTCATTGATTTATGAAATGATGCCTTTTGTCTGCCATCCCTCACAATTCCTGCCACCTGGGGGGTCCCTTAAATTCTGTCTCGCACACCATCACTGTAGGTAATGACTTTCTGAGCGCTGGCCTCTCTTCCAATGGATACTGTCCTCACAACAGCGCTGTGAGGTGGGATCACTGATCCCATTTTACAGGTGGAGAAACTGAGGCCCAAAGAGATGAGTCATATGGTTGGCCAGCAGGGAGTGGGGGGATTTTAACCCTGGTGTTCTGATTCTGCAATGTTAACCTAGTGCCCGTAAATATAGAAACCAGTCAAGAGATGATGACAAAGTCGGTTTGTTCTTTTTGAGGTGGGGATACAGGGATGGTAGGCAGAGAGGCAGAAACTCTGCGTGGTTGGCAGAGGCTGCCAAAAGGAGAGACTGGTGGACTCTCCTCCCTGCCTCCTTCCTTCCATCGCTGCCCCCCACCTCCCTGCCCCTCGAGGCCACTGCATTGTCTGGGGATATTCTTAGCTCTGTGCGATCAAACAGTGCAGTCTGAAGACTAAATGTAGGGAGAGATGGGAAGTCAGAGGGGGAGTGATGGAGAGACTTGAGAAAGCTCCTTAGTCCCCACGTCTGTCTCTCCACATTCCCCACCCCCGTGAATCTGCTAGAATTTCCCCAAGACTGGGTTTCTTGTTCATTCTCTCGTGGGGAGCCTGGTAAACTCAGCCTCGCCGTGTGACCCTGGGCAGGTGGCTTTCCCTCCCCGAGCCTCAACTTGCTCATCTGTGAAATGGGGATGATAATAGTGCCATCTCCTAGAGGGTGACGGGGGTGGGGAGGGAGGGACAACATAAGGGAAGGGCAAACCGTGGGGCTTGACACGTAGTAGATGCTCAATCCAGAGTGTCTGTGGCTGTTTTTATTTGGCCCCAGGCTGCACTGCATGCTCTCCATGCACCAGATCTACTCCTCATCCAGCTCACTTCTGGAGGGTCCGCAACAAATAAAGAGCACTGATGCGCCAACGAGCACAGCCGCCTGCAATATTAGGCAAGACAGGTCCTGCCCTGACCTTGGTTCTCTCGTTTGAATAATGGGTCACAGCAGCACCTGCCTCCCAAGCACCAAATGGGCAGTGATGCGGGGGAGGGCTTCCCGCGTCGTCAGCGGCTGGCCCTCAGCAAGTCGATGGGGTGGAGGCCTCGCCGGTTCCCTGTTGTCCAGCCGACCCCTCCCCAACTGCCCCTTGGCCACGTTCCCTCTCCCTTCAGGGGTCTTCTTGCCATTTCAGCTTTTTCCTAGCGCGGCCCATGTGTCTCACCTGCTGCTCTGCCCACAATTACAGCCTGTGGTGTTCAGCAAAGACATTAGTTCTTTGAATGAATGGACTCCCTTCTAGAAAATTCTCTCCTCTTGCGGAAGTAAGGCCAACTTGCCCAGGAGACCACTGCCTTCGCTCCTCTCTGCTCCCTCCACTCACCCCAGTGACAACCCTCTTGTTGGTCCCTTGACCAGCCCCCACATGCACAGCTCTGTAAATCAGGTCCCCCTTTCAGAGAAGGCCAGCTCTGTCAGCAGGACCCTGACCCCCCTGAAACACACCCCAAACCCCTGCCACGAAACTTGACCTTGAATTTGGGGTGGAGTGAGGAGACAGAGTTGGGGAGGAAGGCAGGGCGGCCAGAGGGCGGGATAGCATCGGTAGGTGTCGGGGGCACTGGGGAGGGGTTGGTTTGAGCAGGGGACACAGGGGGACACCAGACCCTGCTGTCCGGTGTTCCGTAAGCTCTTTCTCGATGGCGAAACCGAGGCTCATGGGTCTTTCTGCTCTTTTGTGTGCCCTCTGCTGGTGGGGGGAAGGGAGGCTTCCGGAGCAGACGGGGGCGGGGGCGGGGTGGAAGGGGGCTGAGGAAGCGTGGGTGGAGGCAGCTGAGACAAAGCAGGGTAGGGGTCCGTGTATCAGCTCTAGCCCCATCTCCTGGCTGAATTAGACCAAATGACGGCAGCCCAGCCTTAAAGACAGCAGGCTGCAGGCATTGTCTCCAGAGCGAGCCGGCAGCCGCAGGGAGAGGGCCGAGGCCTGGGGCTGGGGGGGCCCTCTTGACAAAGGAGCCCCCAGCTAGCCAGGCAGGGAGGCAGGGTTGCTGCGGGTCTGGGCTGAACAGAGCTCCAGTGAATTCAGCTCCACGAAAGCCAATTAAAGCCGGCGGTTGGGGGGCGGTCTAATGGGAGATCCAGGAGGAAGAGGAGGAGGAGGCCCCCACTGAGCCTGGTTGGGGGGGCACGTGGAGAGAGACCTGTGTGCAGAGTCACGCGATGCGGGTATCTGGACCCCTCAAAACCCAGAAGGGGCAAAGTTCTGGCCTTGCTCCCCCCCCTCCCGGGCTCCGACCAACTCCTGATTAGGAAGATAGGGAATCCAAGGAGACCCAGAGGGTGACAGGGCCCCTTGGGGATAAAAAGTGCGAGGGACAGCCTGGGAGGCACCCCTCACGCCACGCCCCTCAACCACCCAGAGTGCTGAGTGGTGGCTGGCTCTCCTTGATCCACAAGGGTCAGCTGGTCTGTCCCTCCTCCAGGCAAGGGGGTGGGGAGTGAGAAGGACCCTCCCAGGGGAAAGCTGGCCTTGCCTCCTGGAAGCCTTCCAGGAATGCTGCCCGCCCTTTGCTGGGGATTCCCCAAAGCCCAAGTGTGCTCCCCTCCTTCCCCCTCTCTGACTCCCCCAGCCCCTTTTGGAGCTCTGTCCCCTCCTTCGAGACTCCTTTCTTTGGCCTCTTCTCCTTTGAGCCCCACCTTTGAGACTCCTTTCTTTGGCCTCTTCTCTTCTCTGAGCCATACTCAGACTCCCCCTCTTTCTGAGCCCCCCTCACCTGCCGAGTCCCCTCCCCCTTCCTCTTGAGAACTCTTGGCGCCCCCATCCCTGGGACCTGGACCTGAAAGTCCTCAGGGGGGTCTGGCTTGAGAGGATTCATGATTCTTACCCAGCCAGGTTTCTGGGATTTGGAGGGGGCAGTGGGAAAGGGCTCCCATCCATCCCCCTTCTCAGCAGCAGAGCAGGGGGTTTGTGGGTCCACAGTCAAGATTTTGTGGATGACATGGAAAGGGGGCCACAATCTGGGACCACTCCGTGGCTGTCAGCTGTGGGTGGGTACACCTGGGGATTTGGTACAGAGGTGGGGAGCACAGCTTATGAATGAGTGTGTGTGTGCCCGTCCCAGGAGCTGCCATCTGCACACGTGCACACACACACACACACACACACACACACACACACACACACGCTTTTGCCCACAGCATTGGTGGCCAGGGAGACCCAGAGACTCAATGACGAGAGATAGACAGATTTGGGGTAAAGTTGGGAGCAGATGCCTGTGTAACAAGAAACAGCCCTGTGAACCTCCTGCAGGACGGAGAAGCAGGTGCAAAGGCCCTGAGGCAGAAACAAGCTGGCTGGTGGGACATGAGCCAAGTGATGGGAATGCTGAGTGGGGAGGCCCAAGAGATGAATAGCAGAGTAGCACCTGAGCCATGGGGTGGCTGCAGGGCTTAAGAGAGTGCACTATGAAGCCACGATACGTGGCTTCAAAGTCAGCGGGCTAAATTTGGCTTCAAGTGACTTTCATGCTCCATACCTTATTTTCCCCACCTATAAAATGGGTATAAAAGAGTTATAAAAGAGTATCTGCTCCCAGAGGACAACCGGAGGGAAAAGGGGTCAATACAAAAAGCTCTTCGGGCAGATCAGGTACCTGCTGTATGGTGACCGCTCACCCGCTTTGGCTGCTGGGGCTGCCTTTATTATTATTATTACGGTTTTGAAGTTCACCAGGATGGGACTCATGAAAAGATTTTAGGTGAGAGAGGACAGAACCAGATTTACCATTTGAAAGACTTCCCTGGAGATCTCTGGGGAGCCCAGAATGTTCCATGCACGCAGCTGGGTGGGATTGTTACACCCTCTACACGTGTGTATAAAACTCACTGAACTGAACAGAGAAAATTGGTCTGCTTCACCACGTGCCAACAATGTCTCAATCAACAATAAAGAAACACCAGAGAAGCCCCCCTCTGGGGACCTTGTGGAAGAGGGCAGGGGTGGGGGAGGGGTCAGCGCAGCAGGGAAGAGGGGGGACGGGTTTCTTTGAACCGCCTTTCTTGGCCATCTCTCTGTCCCCATCCTGAGCTTGTCCCAGGGTCCCAAGTGTCAGAAACCCACAGCACTGAGGCCTGGAAGCCTGAAACCTTGAAGGCTGACCCTTTCCCTGGCCGTGTCGTCCATGACCGAGGCCAGCTGTGTGTCACCAGGGCTAGGGGAGCCAGGCACGGGGCCCTTCCGGCCCGGGCTCTGGAGGGTGTACAAGGGAACCTCCTTCTTGCCTTCGTGAGTCTAAAGAGGAAACCTTATGTCATGGATTCAGTGTGTTCAGGGAACCCCCACGAGTGACCTGGTTTGGGACTAAGGTTTTTGCTGATGTCATCAGTGAAGATGAGGTCACCCTGGATGTGAGAGAAGAAATTCCTATGACTTGAACCCCCTGAGTTTGGGGTACTCTGTTACAGTGGCTACAGACTCAGTAAGACAAGCCGCAGAAAGTGCTTGGCAGGGCGCCTGGGTGGCTCAGTGGGTTAAAGCCGCTGCCTTCGGCTCAGGTCATGATCCCAGGGTCCTGGGATCGAGGCCCACATCGGGCTCTCTGCTCAGCAGGGAGCCTGCTTCCTCCTCTCTCCTCTCTCTCTGCCTGCCTCTCTGCCTACTTGTAATCTCTCTCTCTGTGTCAAATGAATAAATAAAAATTAAAAAATAAAAAAGAAAGTGCTTGGCACGGAGGACACCGCAGCAGTCCAGCTGGTGAAGCTGTACATCATTTGACTTTTTTTTTTTTTATTTACTTATTTGTCAGGGATGTCAGGGAGAGAGAGAGAGACAAGCAGGGGGAGCTGCAGGCAGAAGGAGAAGCAGACTCCCTGCTGAGCGGAGAGCCAGAAGCAGGACTTGATCCCCCGGGACCCAGGATCATGACCCGAACCAAAGGCAGATGCTAACCCCACTGAGCCACCCAGGTGTCCTGTCATTTGACATCTTAAATATACATTTTAGCTATCGTCATTATCTTCGATAAGCAGAAGAAAATAGCAGGCACTCATCATTCCACTCCCTACCGGTAACCTTTTGGGGAAAGTCCTTTTAGATTAAAAAAAGAAAAAAGAAAGAACAGGAAAATGTATTCGGGCACCACGTACGGGCTATTTGAACAAACCAGTTGTGTAGAGACCTTGATGAGCCCTGATGGGTTATTCATGCTCTTAAGTGATTATTGCTGGGGTTTGTTTTTTTTTTTTCTTTTCTTTTTTAAGTGTAGTGATGATGTTGGCATTATACTTTTAAGAAAAGTCCTTATTTTTGGAGACTATTAAAATATTGGTGAGTGAGATGCCATGTCTGGGATGGGCCGCAAAGCAGGGCCCTGGGGGTGCGCAGTTGGGGACTCACGGTTCCGCTTTTTGTCCCTTTGTGTGTTTGAAAACTCCCATAATCCATGGGCTACAAAACCCTCCGACCCAGACATTCTACTCCCAGGTACTTGCCTCAGAGAAAAGGGAATTTATATTCATGTAAAGGCTTGTTTTGCATGAATGTTCATAGCAGTTTTGTTTAGCATCAACCGCTGTATAATAAAGAATCCATTGGGTCTTCGTCCCAGGTCCCTGAGACATAACCTCTAAATCCCTGATGTCTCCCCAACGACAGGAGTGTCTGGTTTTCACCCTGGGCCTGGGCCATACCTGAGGTTGGGGCTGCTCCGGAAGGAAGCACTGACCGTTTGGGTAGATGTCAGCTTGACCTGGAGGGACAGTTGAGGGTGCAGCAGACTGAGCTCAATCTCATGGCCAGCGACTGGATCAGTCAGACGTTTGACATAAAACACCAATAAAAACACTGAATGGGGAGCCTGGGTGGCTCAGTGGGTTAAAGCCTCTGCTTTCGGCTCAGGTCATGATCTCAGGATCCTGGGACTGAGTCCCACATCGGGCTCTCTGCTCAGCGGGGAGTCTGCTTCTCCCTCTCCCTCTGCTCCTCTCTCTCTCTCTCTCTCGCAAATAAAATCTTAAACAATAACAACAACAACAAACCTCTNTAAAAATCTTAAAAACAACAACAACACTGGATGATGGTGTGCCTGGGGGGCTCCATTGGTTAAGCATCTGCCTTCAGCTCAGGTCATGATCCCAGGATCCTGGGACTGAGTCCCACATCGGGCTCTCTGCTCAGCGGGGAGTCTGCTTCTCCCTCTCCCTCTGCTCCTCTCTCTCTCTCTCTCTCGCAAATAAAATCTTAAACAATAACAACAACAACAAACCTCTGGATGCCAAATCTCAGACGTGTCTGAATTGAGGACAGTCTAGTTGGAGACTGTGCCCTTGGCTTATGGGATCTATAATCATCCCTGCCGGTTAGTGTCAGAATATAATGCACACATGCGTGCACACACACACACACAACTAGAAATGACCCAGATGTTATTTCAGGTGATTGGATAAACTGTGGTACATCCACACAATGGAGTATTACTAACCAATAAAAAGGAACCAACTGTACAGCCACACAAGACTGTGGCTGAATCTCCCATAGTTATGCTGAGTGATATAAGACAGACAAAAAAGTACATACAATAAAATTCCATTCATAGAAAATCCCACGTGACCACACTCACAGGAGGTCCCCAGAGGAGTCCTGTCCACACAGACAGAAAGGAGATGGTGGGAGCCGGGGCTGGGGCAGAGGGTGGGGAGTCCAGGCTTTCATGAGGACAGAGTCTCCATCTAGGGAGATGGAAAGTTCTGGAGAGGGCGGCGGGGGGGGGGCAGTCATAGGATGGTATGAGTGTGCTTCACGTCATTGAGCTGTGCACTTAAAAGTGATTAAAATGGTTAATTTTTTAAAGATTTTATTTATTTATTTGACAAAGAGAGAGATCACAAGTAGGCAGAGAGGCAGGCAGAGAGACAGGGAGAGGAGGAAGCAGGCTCCCTGCTGAGCAGAGAGCCCAATTCAGGGCTTGATCCCAGGACTCTGGGATCATGACCTGAGCCGAAGGCAGTCGCTTAACCAACTGAACCACCCAGGCACCCTTGGCACAAGTTTTTAAAATGGAAAAGAAAAGCCAAAATTTTAAATAGCTAGTCCAGAAAACAACCACGGCATAGACTGGCTTGGCTGTAAGTTGTCACCGGAAATATTACACCCAAAGCAGTTGGCCTTTTTTTTTTTTTAAAGATTTTATTTATTTATTTGACACACAGAGAGAGAGATTACAAGTAGGCAGAGAGGCAGGCAGAGAGACAGGGAGAGGAGGAAGCAGGCTCCCCGCTAAGCAGAGAGCCCGATGCGGGCCTCGATCCCAGGACGCTGAGATCATGACCTGAGCCGAAAGCAGGGGCTTTAACCCACTGAGCCACCCAGGCGCCCAGCAGTTGGCCTTTTTCTTTGTGGTTAAGTTTCAGACCCTGGATGGACGATAGAATGGTGGTTGTTGGTCTCATCTCAGCAAAACGCCTGACTCCCCTAGAGGCCCTTGAACTTGGGCAGTCACAGCAATGCCTGGTTTTAAATTCTGCCCAGAAACAGTCAGTCCTTAAAAGATGTTCCCCAAGCCTGACATGCAACCTCCAGGGACTTGATTAGCACTTGAGACCTTGGAGTGGCCAAAGAGAACAGTGGCTGGGGGACTAGAAAGCCACTGTCCCTAGGGCCCAGGTGTCCCCTTCCAGGAACACTGCATTAACCATGCCTTTTAACTTCCAATGCTCTGACATCTGGGGCCTTGCCGACCCTGGAGATCGGCTCCTTCCAGGGCCAGCTCGTTCCCAAGATAGTAAACAACGTGTCCTGAGTAGGCTTTTCAAAGACAAACCAGGGGCGCCTGGGTGGCTCAGTCACTTGCGGAAGCGCCTGCCTTCAGCTCGGGTCATGATCCCAGGGTCCTGGGATCGAGCCCCACATCGGGTTCCCTGCTCTGGGGCAAGACTGCTTCTCCCTCTCCCACTCCCCCTGCTTCTGTTCCTTCTCTCACTGTGTCTCTCTCTGTCAAATAAATAAATAAATCTTAAAAAAAAAAAAAAAGACAAACCAGCCAATGCAGAGCCCACACCCCCAGCAAGTCCTCTGTGGGGCTCTTACACCCAGGGTCACTATCTCCCCTCCAACCAGATGCCAGACAACTAGGAGCAGCTCCATCATCCTAGAACCCGCTGAAGTTATCCCAACCAGCCCGTCCTAAGCCTGCTAACCCTGCCTTACCCTTTTCTTTCCGTGGAAACCGCCATCAAGCCTCTTGCCCCATCTCACCCCCACGGCCTCCTGACTCCTCCTGCTTCCCCGGTCGGGTGGCCCCGTGCGGTGGTGAGCCCCCACCTTTGGGAAACCTTAACAAACTACCTTTCCAAGCTCAGTCCTCTCCGAATCTGTTGGCCTTAATATGCCTTGGATTTTCTTTTAATACACTGTATTTAAAAACCCATTTACTTTTCATGAAATTTTGGTAAAATACATGTCAGATGTATTTCTCGCCATAGCCATAAACTACGTTTGCTCTGTCGGGTCACCATCCCCATCACCCATCGCCAGATCTTCACCTTCCCAAACAGAAACTCAGTCCCCATGAAACACGAACTCTCTGTTCCCGCCCTCCCTCCAGCCAACACAGTGTGTTTTAAAACACGCGCGCTGCAGAATTCTCCCACGCGTGGGTGCAGCTGTGGTACCCAGCATGTCCTTATGGCATCATTCAAAGGCCACCAAAATGTTCCCTAATAGGAAACTGGCTAAATCGATGATACATCTGTATTCTAGAATGCTGGGGGTGGGGAGAAGTAGGATCTGTGAAATAGGGAGCTGGAGGTTCTCATTGAATGGGTCTGGAAAGATCTCCAAGGTGGATTGCTAAAAAAAAAAAAAAAAAGCAGGGTGCCTGGGTGGCTCAGTCGGTTCGGCGTCTGCCTTTGGCTCAGGTCATGATCCTGGGGTTCTGGGATAGAACCCCGCATCCACTGGGCTCCCTACTCAGCGGGGAGCCTGCTTCTCCCCCGGCTCTGCCTGCAGCTCCCCCTTGTGCCCTCTCTCTGTGTGTTACATAAATAAATAAAATCTTAAAAAAAAAAAAAAAGGCAGAGCACAGATCTCACGGATGCATAGAGCAGGCACAGAGCATGTTACATTTTCTGTAAAAGGGTGGCAAGATTGTATCATATGTTTGAAACTTGCTAAGAGAGTAGACCTTAAAGGTTCTCATCACCAGGGGGAAACTTTGTAACTATGTGCGGTGAGGGCTGTTAGCTACAATTACTGTGGTTATCCTGTTACAATATATACAAGTGTAGAACCCTTAGATTGTACGCTTCATATTAATACGATGCTATTTAAGTATTAATATATTTAATATTATATATACTATATATTTGATATATTATATTTAATATAATATGAATACAGTGTTATATGTTAATTATATCTCAATAAAAGTGGGGGGAAGCAAAGGATATTACACATACACACACCCCAAAAAAAGAAATGAGGAGTAAGAATATACTTTTCTAGGGCTGCCTGGCTGGCTCTGTCAGTAGAGCATGTGACTCTTGGTCTTGGGGTTGCAAGGTCAAGCCCCATGTTGGGCGTAGAGCTTAGTAGAGTCTGTTTGTCTCTCTTTGTCCCTCCCCGCACTGTCTCTCTCTCAAACAAATAAATAAATCTTTAAAAAATGTTTTTTCTAGGGCGCCTGGGTGGCTCAGTGGGTTAAAGCCCCTGCCTTCGGCTCAGGTCATGATCTCAGGGTCCTGGGATCGAGGCCCGCATCGGGCTCTCTGCTCCGCAGGGAGCCTGCTTCCTCCTCTCTCTCTGCCTACTTGTAATCTCTCTCTCTGTATCAAATAAATAAATAAAATCTTTAAAAAAAAAATAAAATAAAAAATGTTTTTTCTAAAAGAAAAAAGAAAGCTCTAGTCTGTGGACCTGGGCAAACAAGGAACAGAGCTTCAAGGCTTGTGACACATGGTATGTCTCCTTACATTTTTCTATGTGTAGGTGAGTATGCATTTTACATAAAATCCTTTCCTATAGATTATATAATATATACATTACATACATTTTGTTGTATAACACATATATTATAATATATGTATGTATTATACAATCTATACAAAAAGTGTAATACAGAGTAAGTTGCATCTGTGTGCATCACATAACACACACAAACACACAAAGACCACAAAAGCATATATTTGCAGATGTACATTTGCCCCAATAAAGACTAACATCTCAGAAGACAAAAGAAACCAGTAACCATGGTCCCAATGGGAGAGGCATCTGGGTGACCAGCGAGAGATTTTCAACACAAACTCTTTCTTGCCTTTGGAATTTTGCTCTGTATGCGTGCACGACTTATGCAAAAATAGATCTTATTTTTAAAAAGAAAGAGTGGGGTATGCCTGGGTGGCTCAGTCGTTGCACATCTGCCTTCGGCTCGGGTCATGATGCCAGGGTCCTGGGATCGAGTCCCTCATGGGGCTCCTTGCTCAGTGGGGCTCCTGCTTCTCCCTCTGCCTGCTGCTCCCCCTGCTTGTGCTCTCTCTCTTTCTCTCTGACAAATAAATAAATAAAATCTTAAAAAAAAAAAAGAGTGGTAGATTTATACGCACGGATTTGGAGTGATGTGGGAGATGGGTTCAACAGGACATCGGTGAAATGATTTTAGGTAAATATTCGTACACTTAGTAAAGCCAAGTCTGGAGGAGGGAAGGGCAGGGAGGAGGGAGAGACGGAGACGGAGGGCCAGCCTGAATTCGGGGGAAGTGTCCGCTACACTGCTCGCTGAGGCCGGGGTGTCTAGAAAGCTACTGGGATGGAGGAAGGGACTCAGGTTCCTTAATGAGTGCTTTAAACAAGTAAGAGAATACGATGACCTTATGGCTGATCTCTCCCCTGTGTGTTCCAAATCTTTGCTAATGAACATGCATTGCTTCCGTAAACTGTGTTTGCAGAGCTTCCAGGGTCCCTAGCAAGTGTCCCCGGGGAACACGGATCATGCTGCCGTGAACCTGCTTGTGTGTTTCCATTCCCCCGAGTAGGCACCTACTGTTTATTGGCGGCCTGTGCATCTTCCCTGGAGACGTGTCTATTCAAATCATTGGCTTTTTAAACTCTTCCTTCTTTGCATCATTCCTTTTGTTCATTCTTTTAGGGTTCCCAATCCCCCTGCCTGGTAAGGAACTGTTCTGCGCCCCACTTTCCAGACGAGGAAGCAGGCTCAGCGTCTTGGCCAGAGTTATAGAACAGGAACAAGTCACAGCCAGGTTGGCGTGACCCCGGTGATGGGACAAGGGTGGCAGGGCTCCTGGGTGGGTGCCCCACCCACGGAGGAGGGATGCAGCGGCTTCTATTCCAGCTCAGTGCAAAAAGGACCCCCCTCCCTCCCGCTGGGGCCTTGGAGAGAAATGGAGAGGGGGATGGGGAACACATCTCTCTGAGGAGGCAGAGGCTGGTCTGGAAGGCAGCCTCCTCCCCAGACCAGCCTCCCCCTACACCCCCTAACATCCACCCGGGCGCACACAGAGGCACGCACCCATGTGCTAGCTCACGGACCGCGCTGGCATGCAGGCCAGGGTTCGGATGCAAAGGGAGGCCCACGCGGGCCCCCATGTGCACATGCAAACACACCCAGGGCACACACCCCGCTTCTGAGTCTTCTCAAAATCAAAGCTTCGGTCAGATTCTAGCTCAAGCAAGTGGCTTCACTGCCTCCTTCTGGCTGGACCCCCAGAGCTCTAGTGTGAGTGTGTGCGTGTGTGTGTGTGTGAGACAGGAACGTGGAGATGGTGTAAGACCACAGCAGAGGACAGAGAAATCCAGGGACGGAGACAGACAGCAGCAGGTGGATGGGGGGGCGGGGGGGGGATGGAGAGGACAGGACGCCCTCCCTCTCTTCCCTGGCTGAGCTGGCCTCCTACTGCAGTCCTCAGAATAGGCCCTTGAGATGAGGACTGCTTTGACTGAATTTTCCGGAAGAGAAGGTGGAGGCTTGGAGAGGCCAAGCCCAACAATCAGTGGTGTGACTGGGGTTCCTTTGCTAGTCAGAGGCTGGTGTCTAGACCATTAGCTCTGCTGGGTTGGGCTGCACACCTTCGTTTTGTTTTCTTTTACATGGTTTCACATAAAAAGCCAGATCGCCAGCTTCTCTGGAGACAAACCAGCAGATGAGGCCAGGCTGGGCTTGCTTTCCTGCCGGGGACCGGCTGCGCGTGTCGTTTGAGATTATCACACTCGTTTCTGCACGTGCCTGTGTGTTTGTGACTCTGAGTCTGAGTGTGCCCCCATGACAGGTTGTCCCTGACTGCGGGTGTGAGTGCGTGTGAGGGTGAATTCATAGCCCACACGTGTTGGCACATGGTAGCCTCCACCTGGGGGGCATTTTTGCAGCCTGTGAGTGTGCGCAGGAGGGTTTATCGAAGCGGGGTGCCTGCCCTGTTCCCCGTGTGTCCCTGTGTCCTGTGGGGGGAAGTACAGTTTGCTTGTACCCATGCAGTGTGTGTGTGTGTGTGTGTGTGTGTGTGTGTGTGTGTGGACTCTGTGCCTATGTCCTCGTCGGTGGCCGTGTTGGAGAGATCTGTGATTATGTGTGTGTGTGTGCACATGACTACGTGTGCCCTCTGCGGGCAGGAGTGTGGGCACGTGGATCTGTAAGCCTGTCCGCAGGCGTGCGCCCCCATGTGCACTTACAATGTGTCTGTGAGCACATGTGTGGACACGTGTGCCAGGCTGCTCTGTGTGTGTGTGTGTGTCCTGGGAGCGTGCATGAGGCCATAAGTACATGAGCCGGTGTCTGTGTAAATCCATGTGTTCATGTGTGCACGTGCCTATGACCGAGTGCATGTGCATGCGGACATACGCCTGCACGTGTCTCCGTCTGGGCTTGGGTGTGGGTACGCATGCACGTGTGTCTGTGAGTGGGCGTGTGTTTGTGCATCTGTGGCTGTCTACGTGCATGCACATGTGTGTGGACATGAGTGCGGACTCTGTGACCGCAGGTGTGTGCTTGGCTGAGCTTGTGTCCACTGTGTGTGGCGTTTCTGGGCCAATCCTGTGCAAAGACCTTTGCACGTGGCCTCGGGCACTCTTCCCACTATGACTGTGTCCATGGCCTTCTGCCTGCGTGTTTGTGGCTCGGGGCACACCTGTATCCCAGAGACCTGGGGGGATATCCCAGAAACCGCCTGAGCGGCCCCGGGGAATGTGTAGCTCTGGGGTGACCCTGAATGGGAATGTGGGGGTGGTGCTCTCTGAGGTGTGCAACTGTGTGTGCAAGGGGGCCCCACTCCCGGGGTCCAGTCCAGCCTCCTGGCCCTTCCCAAACAACCCAGTGCATTTTTCCAGGGCCTGCAAGGGAGACGGATCCCCTCCCACTTTATCTCCCCCCTTTGTTCTCCCCACTCCCTCGCCTTTCTCCCATCCTCCTTCACCGCCCTCTCTCTTTCTCCCGCCTCTCTGCCCACTCCCAGCTCTGCAGGAAAGCAGTGGGGAGAAGTGGCCGAAGGCTGCCATCAGCTCCAATAGGCTTAAGTGGCCCATTTCCTGGGCTGGCTGGCTGGCACCCTCCGAAGACACCATTAGGGTAATGAGCTCTCAGCCCCTCCCAGGCCCAGTGCCTGGCAACCAAGGAGGGGGTGTCCCAGGCCCACTGGGCTGCTTCCCTTCGGTCTGCACTTAAAGTGGGGGGAGCAGGGAGCCCGGAGGGAGAGCTGCAGAGATGCACGCAGCGTCAGCTTGGGGGAGAGAGAATGAGAGACACAGAGAGACAGAGACACGGAGAGATAGAGACACAGAAGGACAAAGATAGAGAGACAGAAGGAGTCAGAGAGAATGAGAAAAAAAGACAGACCAAAAGTCCAGCGAGGAGGAGAAGGGGAATGAGGCAGAAAGGAAAATATGATAAACCAAGAAGAGACCACAAGGGGGACAGGCACAGAGCCAGGGAGGACGGAGAGAGAGAAAGAGATAAGACAGAGAAAGGAGAGTGAGACATAGAGACACACACACACACACACACACACACACACACACACACCCCAAACAAGGTGGAAGACATTGGGCGCCTGGGTGGCTCAGTGGGTTAAGCCTCTGCCTTTGGCTCAGGTCATGATCTCAGGGTCCTGGGATCCAGCTCCCTGTTCAGTGGGGAGCCTGCTTCCCCCTCTCTCTCTGCCTGCCTCTCTGCCTACTTGTGATCTGATCTCTCTCTCTCTGTGTCAAATAAATAAATAAAATCTTAAAAAAAAAAAACCAAAGTGGAAGACGTTGACTTTCATATATTTTTCCAAGATTTTATTTTTAAGCGATCTCTACACCCAACATGGGGCTCGAACGTACAACTCCGAGATCAAGAGTCGGCTCTGCTGACTGAGCCGGCCAGGCGCCCAAGACACTGTTTTTTACAACCTAATCCCGGAAATGAGAATCATCACCGCTGTGTGACCACATCTACGGGTCACACAGACCAACCCTGAAACAGGGAGGGAGAAGCCTACCCAAGGTGTAAATACCGAGAGGTGGGGGTCACTGGGTCCATGTTGGAGGTTCGCTCCACACCCACCGGACTGGATTTGAGTTCCCTCCTCTGAGGCACGGATTCACCAGCACCCACGACACAGCAAAGATATGCTCGCTTCCCAGGGCCTCCTCGTTTTTAAAAAAGATTTCTTTATTTATTTGAGAGAGAGAGAGAGAGAGAACACATGAGCTGGGAGAGAGCAGAGGGGGAGGGAGAAATGATCTCAAGCAGACTCCCTATTGAGTGTGGAGCCGATGGCGGGCTCGATCTTAGGACCCTAAGATCATGACCTGAGCCGAAACCAAGACCAAGAGTCGTAAGCTTAACCAACCGAGCCATCCAGGGGCCCCCAGGGTCTCTTCATTTTGAGCAGGCTCTCTAGGAGTTTGCAGATGGATATTGCATTTTTGAGGGATCTTTTGGTTACAAGTGACAGGAACTCAATTCAAGCTGCCTTGAAAAAATATATAATAAAGGGGACTTGCTAGTTTGTGGAAGTCGGGTACAGGATTAATCTCACGAGCTTCAGACATGGCTGGATCCAGGGGCTCAAACATGATCATCTCTACCTATTCTAAGATCTGATGTGATTTCATTAATTTAATCCTCACAACAATGCTGTTGGTTATGTGACAAAACCAGGCACAGAAACTTAGGTATGTATATTTTCCAAGAACCCACAGCACTGAAGCAGCAGAGGGAAAGTTTTCATCCTAGGCAATGTGGCTCTAAATCAGATGCATTTAAACACTATAGTATACCTCAAACCGAGAGAAGCTCCCAGAAAAAAAAAAAAGAAAGGCCAAGAAATGTCTGCAGTTGTTGGACCATGTAGGAACACCTAAGGACTCTCCAAGTGAAAACCACTTCAATGTCAAGGAAAGCACACTTGATAATGTTAGAACAAGCTTTGGGAATACTGAAATTTTTCTGAGCCTTGCAGCCACTGAAAACCTGTAAAAAGATACCTGTGTTCTGAGATCTGAAAGACATTAATGTAGAGGCCATGGGCCAAGAGAACTTTGAGCATGGGGCTGACACAGGGGCTCCAGACTGCACTGCTTGGGCTCAACTCTTGGCTCATCCCCCTCCTGGCTGTGTGACTCTAGGAGAGCAACTTACCATTGCTGTGCCTCAGTTTTCTCACCTGTAAAATGGGGAGGATAATACCACATTTCATTGATTCTACGTCATGCATTTTTTGAACATCGATGAGAGCAAGGTCTGTTTTATAATCAGTAGCATGTTGAGGCTTCACTGGAATGTTATTATTATTATTTTTTTTTTAGTGGCATCTGTTTGGGATGGGGGGCTGTTCTTTAAGATACTCCTCCCTCTCAGGACCACAGGGTGGGATGTGTGATCCAGGCTGGCCAATCAGAGTATTCCATCCAGTTGGCCACAGGGATCGATTCAGGGATGGGCAAGTGATCCACGCTGAGCCAATCAGTTACTTCCCTGGGACTTTCTTTCTGGATCTAATGGGAGAGATTCTCTATGCCCACTAGAGAATACACTAGCATTAGATGTAGTTGGCCTTGACAAATGTTCTAGTATTTTCTTTTCCTCTGGTGTGAGTTTCATTTCTAGAGAACATCTCCCTTCCCCCATCCCCTAAGTTAACCACTAAAGGTTCCAGTTCTCCCGGGCTGACTTTCACTTCCCTGTTCCCCATGGAGTCAGACAGGGGCTGTGAGATTTGCTCCGATCAATTAAATGTGGGCTGAAGTGACATGTATCCCTTCAGACGGAAACTTTCACAGCCATGATACAACTCACCACATCATTTCTTTCCTTAGCTACAGTGACCAGCAAATTTGAGATCGTGCTGACTCCAACAACTTGTACATGTAGGAGGGATGCACATAGAGTCCTCAGACAAACCCCAACAGAGGGACCAGCACAAGCAAGAGATACATCTTGGGGTTTTGAGCCACTAAATTTGGGGGATGTTTGTTACTGCCTGTAACCTTAACCTTCCCTAACAGATACACCCTTTGGCTTCTGAGATCTCATTGTTTCCACCACAGACTTAACCAGAGATTTCACACAACCTGGTCCAATATGACACAGCAAAACTGTTGGTATGTCTACACCTAGGACAATAGAGTTAATTTCTGTGCCCCATGATCCTGACAACAGCAGCCACTGTGTGCTCTTCATTCAGAAATTCAGGGACTAAGTTGAGGGCTGGAAAAAAACATTGTCCATGACACACTCTGCCCTGATGTCTGTACATCTCTCCATCTTTCTCAGAGCTGGCTCTTCCCAGACCAGAGACATTTTAAAGCTCTGCCTCTCAACCGTCTTGCCGATGACTCATTTTTTATTCCTATTCTAGTAGCAATCCTGCACACAGAGAAATGTTCTCCCATTCCCTCCCACACCTTTCCCCTCCCCCCAGCCACCAGCAGGAAAAGAGCTTCATCTGGCGTCACTGTGTGGGCAAGTCCTCTGTCCCTGACAGACTCAGTTTACCTCGCTGTGATTTAAATGTGTAGTTGTTGTTGTTGTGAAGGCCATTCCGTTTCGGCTGTTCCACATGGCTCCAGAATTACTATGTTTTGCTTTGGTCGAGCTGGGAAACTGATGTTATAGGAATTATTTTCTTTAAACTAAGCTCTCGGCTTCATTCTGTGTAAAACAGCCATCCGTGCAGACTTCACCTTCCTTCCCACACTGGCTAAGTTTCTGTGGATTGCAAGTGACAGAAAACCCATCTCTAACAGGTTTCACTGGTCAACCACCATCAACCACAAATGCAGCAAAAATTGATTCCTCTGCCGTGCCTTTTGATGCCCACAAAAAATGGTACCTGGACCCTCATGCCTCTGCTCTTAGTGTGTCACCACGCTCACCAAGAAATATATTACAGATGTGGCAGAGACACAGCCTCTGCTGAGAATATTGCATGACTATAGTCCATCAACAGAATTTGACTCTGTCCAGAGCTCAGCTGCAAGGGATTCTGGGAACTGAAGTTTCTGGCCCCAGCAGGGCAGCAAGTAGAAGGAGGGAGGTCCCAGTCCGTCAGCCTCCACCCAAGGCCCCAGACAAGTGGATTTGACCAGCTTAGACCTTCCAGCCCAGCTCAGCTGCCCTTCGAATGCACCTGCATGAATGAGACCAGGCAAGAGTCACCCAGCCAAACCACAGAATCATGACAAATAATAAGCTGTTGTTGTTGTTTAAGGCTTTAAGTTTTGGAGGTGGTTTGTTACACAGCAATAAGTAACCAATACAGTATTGGCTTACGGAGAGAATGACTTTGAATGGACTAATTGAGTGGTCCTTTTAAGCAAGCAGACATTGGCTTCATAGAGGCTGAAGATGCTTAAACTGTTTCTCTCTGTCTCTCTCTCCTCTTTATCTCTGTCTCTGTCTCCCTCTCTATCTCTCTCTGTCTCTCTTTCTCTCTCCCTCTGTCTCTGTTTCTTTGTCTCTCTCCGTTCTGCCTGGCTCTGTCTCTCTCCCTCCCTGCCTCTTCCCTCCACACTTCTGTGTCTCTGCCTCACTCACTCCCTCCCTCTGCCCCCTGTAAGCTTGGGACCCTGGGGTTTGGAGAGAACCCCCATTGAGGCAGGTGGTCAGACAACCTGACACCCTGGGGATTAGCTGCTCTGCCTGTCACTCCCCCATGCCTCAAAGGGATTTGATGCCTCTGCCTTTTTCATTCCACCTTGATTAAATTTCCTTGTCTTCACCTGTGAAGTCCCACGCATTCACTGTTCACCGCAGCTGATCCTGGGTTGCACTCTGCACACGTTCCCAGGCCCCTCCAGGTCCTCCTGGGTCACCAGACGGCCACATGCCTGATAACACCGCTGCACCTGCCTGGGTCTCAGGATCTGAGCTTGCAAGCTCCCCACCCCCACCCGGAACACAAACACACACACACACACACACACACACACAGCGCCTGGATCTCCCTTCTCCACCTGGGAGACTTGGGGCCTCAACCATGTTCTCCGTTAAAATTATACTTTAAAAAAAATCATAGGTTGGCTACTTACATTTTCCCCTTTTCTCCTACTTGTTTGAAGGAGACATAAATGTGTGAAATTCATGTTTCTCATCCCCAGATTTTTTTTTAACCTTTCACTTTTTAAATAATTATAGGCTCCACAGGAAGTTGCAAAAATAGCACAGCCGTCCCTCGTACCCTCCCCCCAGCTTCCCCCATAGTAGCATCATTACATAACTCTAGCACATTCTCAAAATCAGGAAACTGACATTGCTACAATACTGTCAACTAGACTATGGGCTTTCATCTTCCAATTTTTACTTTATGTTTCCCTCGTGCACACACACCTTAGTATGTTGTATACACGCTTCTGGAGCTGCACATACATGACCCACTCATGCATCCACGAAGATACACCTGTGTCCAAGCCATGAGTCACTCACACGCAGCATTGCACACAAATATATGTACAAACGGATTCAAATGCATGCACGATCATGCACAGTCACATCCTCCCAGGCAGACGAACAGGTGCACACCGCTAATCACACAAGTCCCTGGAAAGGGGCACTCAGACACACATGAGACTCATCGTGTGTCCACACCCAGCTTTGAATATCTCTATAAACCTCACACACAGGTAGTGACATCCATGCACTATACACACACACACACACACACACACACACGCGGGCCTGCAATCCATGCATGCAGCTGCTTACACACACACATTCGGGCACCTCCACATATATGCGCACATACACACACGCACGCTGCCTTGCGCATACATTAACCCGTGCTGGAAAAATCCACACAGTGAGTTATTATTAATATCATCAGTGCCCCCCCCAATCCTACTGGTCACCATGGTTTCAGGAGGACGTTGCTTTCATTTGCCAGTTGCTCTGTCCCTCCCCTGCCCTCTCTCTCTGACTCTCCCCTCCCCGCCCTTCCCTCCCTGCCCTCCTCTTCTCTCTCTCTGTCTCTCGCTCAGTGTTTGAAGGAAAATTTTACACCTTGCTGTAAGTTTTTCCATCTTTGAATTGAATAGGTTTAGAAATATACTGAAAGTTCTGGAAGGGAAGAGAAATAAAGCTGTACTAGGGCCCACAAGTGTCCCCCTTACAGGCTCCCCTTTAGGCTCTGTCCTTATTCTGGTGTTGGAGGAAGGGATCCCAGTGCCGGTGGGGGAGAGGGGGGGACTTGGGGCTGCTCTCCCAGGCCCCAAAGCAGGTGCTCAGGTTGTTAGGTCCCCTTGCCCCTCACCTTGCCTGTCCCTCTGCAGTATTTTTGATACTCTTGAGTTTTTCCTTTAGCCCAGCCTCTCAGCCACTTCCCACCAGCCACTTCCTGCCTCTTGATCCCTCCTCAGCACCCCCTCCACTAAGAGATGCCTCAGTGTATCCAAACTGAACTCATGCTCCATCCCCTATAAACCTAGCCCTCATGAGAGCTCACCACCATCTATCCTGCCTCACAGGCCAGAATCTTGGGAGTCCCCTTCATATTTCCACTGTTTCCAACCCAAGTCCCACTTCCCCACACCTAGCTTAGTCTAGGCTCCTCCCAATGACATTTCCAGCCAGGATCCTTCTCACTCACTTTGCTTCATGCAGGCCTGGTTGCACCCAGGATGGGCCACATTCCTTGCATCCCAGGGCCTTTGCACGTGCCGTGTCCACCTCCAGTACTAATCTCCTCACTGTTTCTCTTAGATGAGCCAATGCATTCTTCAGTCTCAGCTCAGACGTCATCAGGGATGCCTGCCCTGTTCACCTGTTAAGTGCTCATTCATGTCACCCTATACTTTTTTCCAACTCTCGATGTTAAGATGCTTCCTTGTTTAGCATTTATCTCCCTTTATAGATCATGAACCCCATGAGGTCAGGGAGGTTTGTCTATCTTGTTCATTGCTCATTTGGAACAATGTCTGGCACACAGCAGGTGCTCAATAAATGTTTGCTGAATGAACAAATGAATAAAGATATTTCCAACCATCAGGTCATGCCACCAACAGAAAAATGAGTCACATGGGGCCTAGGCTTCTGGTGTGATTAGAACAGAAAAAAAGAGGGGGTGGAGATGGTTTTACTCATTTTAAAGGGAGGAGGTTTATGGTTAAGAACAGAGTGAACTCGTCTTTTGCAGAAGTGAAGTTCATGAACATCGGTTTGTATCCATACCGAAAAGGCTCTGGCAGGGTGTGCACCAAACTGTCAAGAGAGAGTCCACTGGGTGGTGGGACTAACTGAAACATTTACTATTCCTCTTCATGTCTCTCTTTACCTTTTTTCACAAATTACACTGGACTTTATAATGAGGTTATCAACTGCCTTGCAGTTGGAGGTAGTAGATAAGCTGTCATTTAATCAATACATTAAAATGAGCATGTTTAGATGTCTGGGTGGCTCAGAAGGTTAAGTGTCTGCCTTCAGCTCAGGTCGTGATCTCAGGGTCCTGGGATCAAGTCCCACATCGGGCTCCCTGCTCGGTGGAGAGTCTGCTCCTCCCTCTCCCTTTGCCCCTCCCCCAGCTTGTGCTCTCTCTCACTCACTCTTTAATAAAATCTTTTTTAAAAATACATTTGACAAGAAGATAAAAAAGTAAAATAAGCATGTTTGCTGATATGGCATTTCTACCTCTGACAACTCACCCTTGAAGAAAGAAATGTGAACTTGTACAAAGAGCTCAGTCACAAAGTTGCTTTGCCCCTAAACTGAATGACCTAGGTGTCCAGCAGTGGGCACTCATTCCTTAAACTGTGGGAGGGCTGAATCAGGAAATAGAACAGAGGAGAGATTTTCAAGTCATGAAGAAAGGTTTTCCATCTACGAAGGGCAATAATGTGCCGGATGATTCTCTTTTTGTAAACACACGAAGGAGAACAGATATATTAGGGACAAGTGGGGGAGGATGCTAGAAATCGCCGGCAGCAACTCCTTCTCGTGGGGTGGTCGTGGGTGACTTATTTTCTTCATTGTTTTTCCCTAGTTTTTAAATTCTCTGCAGAGAATATGCACTCATTGAATGGGGAAAGGACAACCCATAAGATTATTTTTGAAAAGGTGAAGAGAATGCTGTGGCCAGTGGCTGTGCATCCTTGTGACTGCCTGAAGGCGGGATGTGTGTGCAGACCTGGCTCTGACCCCTTTCCATTGACAGACCAAGGCTCCTCCACCTTGGCCCTTCTGACATTTGGGGCCGGAGGAGTCCTGCTTGTGAGGATGCCACCCTGTGCAATGTCAGATGTTTAGTGGCATCCCTTGCCTCCACCCATTATATGCCAATAGCATTTCCCACAAAAAATGTCTCCAGAAACACAGGGCACAACCTTATGTGACTGCACACCTACGCAGACTCTCCCTGTCTCTCGGGTCCCTGAGTCAGCTGTCACAGGTGAGCTGGGACACTGCAAGAGACAAGAGCAACCCAGGATTATCGGGCTCCATCCTCAACAGCAGAACCTCACGCCCAAGCCCTTCACCTGCCTGGGGCCTCCCAGCAGCTGCCCAGAGCCGAAACCTGAGCCCCTGTTCTCACGGCTGGCAGACCCAGACCCACAGAGATACAGCAGACAAGCTGCGGGCTGGGGTGATGCTCTGGGGGCCCAGGCAGGCTGGGCAGTGAGGGGAGTGTCTGACCACAGGTTGGGAAATCTTACCCTGTGCAACCAGAAACCCTAAGCTCCAAGATGCTTAGAAAGTGACATGAGACTCATTGGCCCCTCCCATCCCTTAGTTGTGCAGATATGGAGGGTTTTATCTATCTGTGCATTGCTCCTATCATCGGCATCCTTTAAAATCACATATCATAGATCAGTGGTCTTCACCTACGGTTGATTCTCCCCCCTCCCCCAGGGGACACCCGATGGTCTGCAGACACTTCCAGGTGTCACAACTTAGGAGAAGGAGCTCCTGGGATCGAGTGGATAGGGGGCCGGAGATGCTGTTCAACACCTTACAATGCACAGGACAACTCCATCCTAGAGAATGATCTGGGCCTGAACATCAGCCGTGCTGAGATGGAGAAACCCTGAACTAGAGTCACAGAATAATATATTGAAACCCCAAGAGTTAACTTTGTTTAGTGTGCATTCAGTAGTTACCAGTCTTGGCATGATGCTAGTCCATTGGCTTCTCAGAACCCCCATGAGTGGTAAAGACAGGCATTGGCCACATTTTCCATGGGAGGAAATTGAAGCCCAGAGAGGGAAAACGTCCAATGCAAGGTCACACAGCAAGTGAATGGTAGAGCCAGGTGTTGGGCCAGGAAGGGCTGGAAATTTCAAGTGTCACTACCACCCATCCACTCGATGGTTTTGTTACACAGTGAGGAGGTCCTGTGTGCTGCATGACATCAGTGCCTGGCATACAGTAGGTACTCAATAAGTGCTTATTGAAAGAATAAATGGAATCGGAGAGCCATTGGACAAATCCAAACCAAAACTATCTACTCTTCTTGAATGTAATGGAAAGTAAAGATAGCCGGTCCAGACAGGAACACCAGACACAACGTGTGGTTCTTGCTTAGACCCCAGATCGGAAAAGAAAAGAGCCACAAAGCGTCTGATGTGGACTGCTGGCAGAATTTGAATATGGATTACATATTGGATAGTAATAGCAACTCAGTGTTAGATTTCATGAATTAGTTGTATCCTCATTATGTAAGAAAACAGCCTTTTCAGGACGCCTGGGTGGCTCACTGGGTTAAGCGTCTACCTTCACCTCGGGTCATGATCCCAGGGTCCTGGGATCGATTCCCACATCGGGCTCCCTGCTCACGGGGAGCCTGCCTCTCCCTCTGCTTGCTGCTCCCCCTGCTTGTGCTCTCTCTCTGACAAATAAATAAAACCTTAGAAAAAAAAAAAAGAAAACCTTTTTCTTCGAGGCAGCAAATTTCTTAAGGGGCTTGGCAGCAACAATGAGGTGTGTATATGAAAATGTGAACCGATGAAGTGCTCCAGTGGGCACCCAAGAGGTCGTGATACTATTCTTGCAACTTTTGATATTCTTTTCAAAATAAAAATGAAAAATCAATATATGGCACTACTCGGCAGTTAGAAGAAACCAGTTTGGGAAAACAGCCTAAATGGAGCTCCAGAGAGTCATGTGCGGTGACAGAAGCCAATCCCAAGAGGTTGCATGGTGTGTGTTTCCATTTATAGAACATTCTTGAAATGGCAACGTTGTGGAAATGGAGGAAGGACTCATGGCTGCCAGGGGCTCAGGGGGCGGTTTGGGAGGAACTTGACAGAAACGTTCAAGGTCGGCATTCTGGACCTGCTGTTACACTACAGTTTTGCAAGGTGTAATCACTGGGGAAGCCCGGGTCATGGGTTATTTCTTACAACTGCATATGACATCTGCAATCAGCTCAAAATTAAAAGTTTTAAAAGAAAGATATAATATAAACCAAAATTTTCTGGGCACTTACCATGTCCCCAGCATTGGTTAAACATTTCACACATGGCTTTTGCATTTGTTTGTTTTTTTCAAACGTAAAGCTATCAGGTGGGTCCCGTCACTATGTGCAACTTACAGAAGAAGAAATTAAGTATCTGAGGCACAAAAGGGAGTCTTTGATCGGAGGAAGAGCACACCAGAATCTCTGGGAGCACGTGAGGAGGGTATGCAAAGGCTTACGAAGGCTTGCTTAAGATGATAATTGTCATACAGATAATTATAATCATGGTCACTATCATTTCTTGAGTGCAAACTCTGTGCCTGGCACCGCGTGAGTGCCTGCCCTGCGTTAAGTCATTTTTTCCCCACTACATCCCCATTCTGCAGATGAGCAAACTAAGGCATAGACTTTACCCTGAGTGCTAAAAGGGAGCCTTAGAAGGCAGAGCAGGAAAGGAACATGGTCAACTTCACTGACACCAAACCATGGGGTTTTTTTTTCCTCCACGAATCAAGTCTCAGACACCAGCTGGTTGTCCTGCAATTTAGCTAGATTCAGACACCATCTACCAGGAGACAGTGTCACATTCCACAGGCAGGGGCTCCATCCCACAAGACTACCCTTTTTCAGACTCCCATCCAAAGTGCAGGTTGTCATTTGTGCTCCCAACCGACCCACTACAGGTTGGGTAATTTGCCAGAGAGGCTCACAGAGTTCAGGAAAAACAGCTAACTTACTAGATTACCATTTATTACAAAAGGATACACACAGCAACAGTTGGATGGAGGAGACGCACAGAGCGAGGTAGGAGGAAGGGTCCGGAGCTTCCACGCCCTCCCAGTGCCTCCGTGTGCTCATCAACGCACTTTTCCAAACCCCGCACTTTAGGGAATTTTTATGGAGACTACATTATGTAGGCATGATTGATTTCATTTCCAGCCATCGGATAACCTTTCTTGCTCTTATCACTTAGGAAATTCCAAGGGTTTTAGGAGCTAGGTGCCAGGAACAGGGAGATAGAGCAAATACAACTACATCTAAGGCTTTCCCTCTACCCATCTTAATAAAAATCTCGATATCATATCACCCCAGTGAGCCTTCCTACCGGCTTTCCTCTCTGCACTTTCACCCCATAATCCTCTTGCTATCCTTCCCCATGACCCTGAAACTTTGGTGTGAACCTATAATGCTCATTCCACGACCAGCACTGTCCCCGAGTCTTCAATTGCTCTTGGTCCATCACAACTTCCAAACTCACCAGCCAAGACTCAGATACGAAAGACAGTGTCCCACCTTCAGGAGGAAGGACATCCTGATCCCTGTTACTGTAGAGATGATCCCGGAGGACATTGTGCTCAGTGAGAGAAGCCAAACACAGAAGGACAAATTCTGTAGGATTCCACTCATGGGAGGTTGCTAGGGTCCCATCCACAGAGACAGGAAGTAGATGATGGGAGCCAGATTGGGGGTGGGGGGGAGTCCACGCTTCATGGGGACAGAGTCCCAGCCTGGGGATATGGAAAGTTCAGGAGATCTGTTTCAAACAATGGGAATACACTCAACGTTACTGAACTGTACACTCAAAATGATGAAGATGGCAAATTTTGTGTTTTGTTTCTACCACCATCAACAAAACGCATTCACTCTTCTGCACCTGTGTCAGCTTCTAGAACAGGTGGAAAACGATCACTCTTCTGGACGGAGGGGAGGCTCCACCAGCCATGGCCAACACCCAGGGAGCCCCCACTCTCTCTCCAGCTTACTTCCTCCTCCCACGCGGCCACGTTGGGATTCCTGGGGCCCCAAACACAAGCTCACTCCTACTTCCAGGCATTTGCTCTCTGCCCTGGGGTTACCGTCCACAAATTGTCATCAGATCGCTGACTCACACTCACCCTTTGTCAGCTGGGCCTAAACATCACTCCCTTCTTCAGAAAAATCCTTCCTGGACCACTCCCAAACCTAGAATAGTCCCTCGCCCCTGAACCACTGTTTTGGGCATTAGAAGTGACTTGCTTCTGACAAAAAGAACAGAGCCAAAGTCTGCCCTTCCATGTTCACAGTGCACAATGCGCCATACCCAAAAAGTAGAGACATCTCAAGTACCCACAAATGGGTGAATAAACCAAAGGAGGATGTACTCATAATGGAACATCACCCAGCCGTAGAAAGGAATGAAGTTCTGATTTATCCTGCAACATGGATGATGGTGACTTCCATCTTGCTCACACACTATTGTCTCCTGGGCTTGCTTCCTCTAAGGAAGCAAGCCAGCGTGTTGGAGAGACCCCTGTGGCAAGGAACGGAGGGCAGCCTCCTGCCAAAAGCCCTCCAAAAATTGAGTCCTGCTCACACCCGAGGGAGTTTGGAAGCGGATCCTTCCCCAGTCATACCTCGACCCTGGCTGACATCTTCCCTACAGCCCCAGAGCTGTGAGGCAGAGCACCCAGCTCAGCCATACCTCAATTTCTGGGCTCATGCTCAAGCTTGGTTTCCTCATCTGTAAAATGGGGGTTAATATAGGAGGGTCATGAACAGGAATTGCCGGTAAAGTGCTCAGCTGAGGCCCTGCACGTGGGGGTGGTCAGGTGCAAGGGCTCCTGAGATGAGGATGATGATTGGGAACGGGGACTGTCTCATTTCTCATCTAGGGTCACCCCCCTCCAAACACAGGCTGTGAGCCTGGTGGGTTTTCAGGAACTGTTCAGTGCAAGCTCTGTGCGTCTGGGTTTGTCTGCACACCCTGTCTGCTCGTGGTGGTGCTGTTGGGGGGGGGGTCGTTGGCATGGGTCCTGTCCCTGTTGGCTGCGTGCGTGCCCCCTGGCTCGGGCTGTGACCACCCACGTGGATGTCACGTCCGTGGGGGGTCCAGGGCGGCTGGGCTGAGGGGACTGGAGCCTGGGGGGAGCTGGGGGAGGGAGGCAGCTAGCCTCGCTCCCGCGATCCCCCCTTCCTCGCCTCCCGCCGAGGCTCGAGACCCTCGGCGCAGCCACTTCTCCGCGGCACTCGGCGGAGAGGACACGCGGCCGGCGTTGCCCCGGCAACACCGGGATGCCCAGCAACAAGTCCGCGCCGCGCGTCACGTGCCCGGCGCGGACCAATCCCGGGGCCCGCGCGGAAGCAGGTCAGCCCGGGCCAAAGTCCGCCTCCCTTCCTCCTCCCTCCCTCCCGGGCCGGCTGCTCGGAGCTAATTACCGTAATTGCGGAGGGAATGCTGCGCGGTGCGCGGGGGTTGGGCTGGGGGCTGGGCGGGCTCCGACGAGCGGAGCGCGGCGCGCGGGGAAGCAGGACCCTCTCGCCCCCAGCATTCTCGCCCGCCGCGTGGGTGGCCGCCATCAAAGAGCTCATTAAGCGCCTACTGTGTACACGTAGTGCAGGGGAGGAGGGGTGGAGCGCTTGCAGTGGGGGTGGGGCACCCTAGCCTCCAGTTTGGATAAATCTGGATTTGGGGACGCGAATCAGATCAATGGGTTTGAGTCTTAAGATTTGGGGTCTCAAAATTGTTGGCCCTATTGAGTTACACACACACACACATACCCTCATTCCTTTGAGTTCGGTTTCCTCCGGCACAAATATATGGAAAGTTCAGCTTTTGAAGGGACTGTATAAAGACTCAGCTCTGAGTAGACGGGTTTCGAATCCAGTCTCTGCCATTTACCACTGTGTGGCTCTAGATTGAATCCCACCGGTATCTGTTGGGGGGAAGGGGCTGTAAGTATTTACTGAGAGAATGCATGTGAAACATATGCCAGGCATCCAGGAAACAGAAGCTAACCCTCATCACCGTCCAGCTCTCAGTTATGAGCTGTGAGAACTTCCAAGTGTCGTTTAATGGCTCTGAATTCAGGTTTTTCTTTTTTCTTTCTTTTTTTTCTCCCATAGAAAATATAAAGGGGTTGGGTAAGAGACCTCATGCTGAATTGGCCGCCACTGGAGTCTGTTTCCTGATGCGATATTATTGTTTGGGGAGATCTTCATGTAAAAGGCTCCTGCAGGCATTTGAGTTTTTGATTCCTGGGCTGGCTGATCCCTTAAATCCCCTCTGGTTCCTTGTTCTGTTCATTCTTTCTTTCATCAACAACCATTAATTGAGCACCTACTGTGGACTGAGCCTGCTGTGTCCTCATCCTCATTATGGAGAATGCAGGCTCCAAGGCCCAACTGTATCATTGACCACAGGGAGTGGCCCAGGATCTCAGTGGAGATGGGGGTAGGTCTGGTCTGCTTGCAGTTTCTCCAGTGCTGCTTCCCACCCCTGGGCCTTTGCACCTGCTGTTCCCTTGGCCTGGAACTCTGTTCCTGCCAATTGGCTCTTCCTCATCTTTCCTGCCTCCGCACAAATGGCACAGCCTCGGAAGGACTTTCCTCACACACATCTTATTCTCTGCCTCTGCCGTGGATGTGCTTCCCTCTACCTCTGCGGCTGCCAGGAATTCTGTTCCCATCCCCNCCACCCCCCCCCCCCCCCCGACCCAGGATGGAAAGTCAGAAGGAGGGCAGTTGCGGGGGAGGGTTGTACTGGAAATTTTGTCAATACCGATTGCTAAAGCACCTCTGAAAGCTGAAAAGGGAGAACCCGTTATTCTGCTGTTCTTTCGAGGTGCTTCCAGGACTTAGTGCTGCAGTGGAAACCAGGCCCATTGAGACTTGGCTTTCCCCCTTGACTCTGCAGCTGGAGAGCCACCTTTCAGAGGCTGGGGGCTGGTCCCACAAAGGACACAGACACCAACCTCAGAATGTGACTCTAAGTGGGGGTTCTGGTGTCAAATGGCAGCTCTCCCCACTTCTTCACTCTCCGTGTCCTGGCCTCCTGGAGGGATGTGACAGTGAAGCAGATCACAACCTGAGAAGGGTTTGGGGAGATTCTGGAAGGCCTGAACCTAACACTCACAGCATCACCTGCAAATATCTATTGGGACCCAGTTTTTTGGGGGCCGTTGTGCTTGGTGGTAAAGCTGCAAGGGAAGAAGAGAAAACCAAAGATAAACACACAGGACAGGGCAGGTGGGCAACCTAGATTCCAGTCCTGGCTGGATACCTGACATGCTTTGTGAGCTGGACAAAGTTGCTTTCCCTTTCCGGGCCTCATCAGCATGAAGGATAGGAGGCTGTAACAGGAAGACCTCCTCTCAGACCCCTTCTCTGCCCCTCCTTGCTGGGCGTCCTTGGTGGAGTCTCTCCCCCTCTCTGAACCTCAGTTTCCACATCTGAAAATTGGGATTCAGTTAACATACTCCAGGATGGGTGTGAAGAGCAACTGTAATCACTCATTCAGTCTTTCATTCGGTGAAAATTCAGTCTTTCATTCATTCTACACATTGGGAAGTACAATGGATTAAAATGGGCCAGATTCTTGCCCTTACATGATATATCAAACTCTTAGCATATACCTCAAATAAAAGAGCACCCACATTATGCGGATTATTATACACAGAGAGCTTCAGAATGCACTTACTATGCATAAAATGTGTAGGGCTTGGCACAAAATAGATGCTCAGGAAACACTAGTTTATATATTGTAATAATACCAGGATACATATTGCAAGATTCTTTCCTGTCCCAGAGTCTGAAGTGTTAAAAGTGTCTGTGATTCTCATTCAGGGGTTGGGGACTGAGACCTTCATTAGGGATTCCCTGGAAGCCCCAGGTGGGGAGGGCGACCTGTGTGTGGTCCTGTTTGTGTGTTCTGCTCCTTCTGGGTAAATGCCTCCATTAATCTCCCCCTGCCTGGGCTTGAGGGTCAGGTTTCGGGCCCCAGGCAGATGCTGTCCAGAGTAGCCCTGTTTCCTTAATCCTCAGGGCTCCAGAAATTGTCCTTAGAAGAGAGAACAACAGGCCTGCTGAGGCCACCATCTGTGCAGTCTCGATTTGTAAATGCTCATGAGGGTGGTAGGAAAGAGGTCTCTATAGTAACGGCTGAGGAAGGGGCTGTGTGTGTGTGTGTGTGTGTGTGTGTAAGGCAGAGGACAGGGAGGAAGAATCATCCCAGACCCTTCTTCTTAAACCTTTTTTTCTACCATGATGAACCATTAATTAATACTCACTGCTGGTTTATTATCCCAGGAGATAATTAGCTACTGTTCCTAATGGGAGTCTCGGGGGGGGGGACATTTTCTAAAGAGATTCATTCATTTCTGCCCACCTGCACCTGCCTTTCTCCTAGGACATAGGCAAATGCTGCAGATCCCAGGGGACTCAGAGGGGAGAAAATGGAACAAAGGGGACTGTCTGTGAAGCTGAGATCCCCAGCGAGATGGCGAGGGCAGAGCCCAAATTAATGCGGACGCAGCAAGTGATTAAAAAATGACAGCTATGATTATTCTGGAAGGCGGAATGGAGCCTCCTAAGGTGCCAGTGTTTACAAGGGAAGGTCACCACCTCTGTTTAAGTGGATCAGTCAGACCCAAAGGCAGGCAGGAGAGGCAGGAAGAGGAAGGACTCTGCAACCTAGTGGTCCTTTGGACCCAGGGGTCCGAATGTGCCAAGTCCAGAGTCTCCTCTTGGCCTTTGCACATGCTGTTCTTCTTGTCAGGAATACACTTTCTGGAACTTCACCCAGCTAACTCCTCCTCAGCCTTAGGTCTCAGTTCAGACAGTGACACCTCCTACAGGGAGCAGTCCTTGATTTAACCCCTTTTTCCTCAACCCGGACTGGAGCAGGTGACTCCCCTGGGCTCCCCCAGTGCCCAGAGGCTCCTCCTTTACAGATTTGCTCAATCTGAGTTATAATAGACAGGGACTATCTGTCTTTCCAACTAGACTTTTTGTTGAGGATTATGTCTTGTTCTCTTCCATATACTAATAAATGAAAAATAACACACTTTACAAAATGTGTCTAGAATGCTACTTTCTGTATTAAAACAGGGAGAAGACACACACACTTATTAGGTGACTAAAAACAAGCTGACAACACCAAGTGCTGATGAAGACGTGGAGGAATCGCAACATCTCATCCGCCCCTCCCGGGAGTACAAAGTCACATGGCCACTCTGGAAAATAAGTTTGACAGTTTCTTTTTTTCTTTTTTTAAAAGATTTTATTTATTTATTTGACAGAGAGAGAGAGAGAGAGATCACAAGGAGGCAGAGAGAGGCAGGCAGAGAGAGAGGAGGAAGCAGGCTCCCCACCAAGCAGGGAGCCCGATGCGGGCCTCGATCCCAGGACCCTGAGATCATGACCTGAGCCAAAGGCAGAGGCTTTAACCCACTGAGCCACCCAGGTGCCCAGTTTGGCAGTTTCTTATAAAGTCAAATATACCCTTACTGTGTGACACAGCAAACCCACCCCTCAGTATTCACCTCAGAGAAATGAAAACATACTGTCCGCACAAACACCTGTACATGAATGTTTATAGCAGCTTTATACGTAATCTCCAAGATCTGGAGATGTTCCTGAACCCAATGTCCCTGCGCTGGTGGATGGATAAACAAACTGTAGTCCATTCACATAATGGAATGCTACTCAGTAATAAAAAGGAGCTAATTCCTGATACACACAACAACACAGATGAATGTCCGAAGCATTATGCCAAATGAAAGAAGCCAGACGCAGAAACCTGCACACCGTGTAATTCCATTTAAATGCCATTCTGGAAAAGGCAAAACTCTAATGATGGAGATCAGATCAGCAGTTACCAGGGACTAGGGGCATGGGGAGGGGATAGACGATACAGGGGGCATGAGGGAACTTTCTGGGGTGATGAAACTGTTCTGTATCTTGATTTTGGCTTTGGATCTATGACTGTGCATTTGTCAAAATTTATAGAACTGCATATCTGAAAATATGAATGTTACTGTGCGTCAGTTAACTTCAATATACTTGGCTTAGAAAAAACTCTTAAAAAGGTTTTTTAAAGGTGTGGGGGGGCGGACAATGAAACATGAGCATGAAGGACATCTGGAAAGAGACAGAGAAGAGAGTGGACAATTGACAAGAGCTTTGATCTTGGAGTTCGTGAGCAAGGGCCTGCATCACAGCTCCAACCCTTTCTCATTGCACTTTCTGGGCATGCCCTTTCTTGCCATGTCTCTAAAACCACTACCTGTCATATTTGCTCTGGAGCCCAGAGGAACTGGCAAGAGAATCTTGGAATCCTAGGGGTAAAGGCATTCTCTGCTCTGGAGGTATGAGGGGGACCCCCCAAAAAGACAATGATAGGGTGGGGAATGGTCAGAAGTATGAGTTTTAGAGCCAAGAGACAGAATTGTGCTCAAATTCCACATCTGCTGCTTGCTTTCCAGGTGGCTTTGGGCTACTTAGTCTCTCTGAGTCTCAGTTTCTTTATCTGTACAATGGGGATGACTGGGGTGTTTACTTTCTGGCCCTTGACAGAAATTCCTGCTCTGTCTCCCCAATCTATTATCTTCATAGCAGTCATTGCTGTGTGAAGTCATCTTGTTCCTTTATTTGTTTACTTGCTTATTGTCTGTCTTTTGCACTAAATGGAGGACAAAAATCACATCTGCCTGGTTCCCTGCTGTATTCTCACGGAACACACAGCTGGCATTCAAAAATATTTTTTATGGAGTGAATGAACTCATAAAGTAGGCTTAGGGGTGCATGTATCTGCCTATGTCTTTCTAGAATGTTGGAGGGGAAAGAGACTTAAGAAATCCTCTTTAAAAAAAACTCTTGTCATAAAGAAGGAGGGCCAGACACAGTGTATGGTGCACACCCTCATGGAGGACAGTAAACAAGCCAGACCCCTGGACTGAGAGGAGAATCCTGGGGTCTAAGAATCATCTTGCTACAACAAAGCCCACCTCTCTGTGATAGAGATGGGAAACACAGAATGATGAAGTGCAATGCACAGTCCTGACTTGGATCCCAGCTTGGGAGCAAATGCCATAAGGGATAGTATTAGGATGACTGGTGAAACTGGAATGTGGGCCAGGGATTAGACAGTAGTGTTGTATCAATTTTAACTTCTTGGTTGATCATTATGTTAGGGTTACATAGGAGACTGTCCTTGATCTTGGGGGATGCATGCTGAAGTATTTAGGAATAAAGGGGCAGTTTTTTTGCAACTTACAGGATTGGGACAGATATATGTAAGGAAATAGACAAAAATAAAGCAAATGTGGCAAAATATTAACAATGGTTGGGTGAATCTAAATAAAGATGGCATGGAATTTCATTGTATGACTCTTGCAACTTTCCTGTGGGTTGCATTTTTTTCATAATTAAATGCTTAGGGGTGCCTGGGTGGCTTAGTTGGTTAAGCATCTGACTCTTGATTTCCTTTCAGATCATGATCTCAGGGTCATGAGATCAAGCCCCGAGTCAGGCTCCACACTCAGTGGGGAGTCTGCTTGAGATTCTCTCTCTCCCTCTCCCTCTGCCCCTCCTCCCTGTGCTCTCTCTCTCTCAAATAAAAAAATAAATATTTAAAAAATAAAAAATAAATAAAATGGTTAAAAGAAAAAGGGGGGAAACAAATAAACAAGGCAGCCATCTCCAGACTGCATGCCTATTTATTCTTCTTCCCTTTTTAGCAATCTCTCTGTTCCTCCTTTTGAAACTGCGAAGGCATAACTGCTTTCTGAGGGGCAAGCAGAATGCAGGAACTAGAGCATCTCAGATGAGCTCACTGGAATCACACACTTGACAGTGGACTTGTTGAGTACCTACTATGTGTCAGAATTCCATTTAGCTTCTGCACCCACTCCCCATGGGTTTGACTGAAACTTTCCCCGGTCCATCAGTGGAATTCACCCTTGGATTGGGCATCTTTGTTGACAAATGCCAGGTGCCTCATCTGATGCTCCTGGTTCCATGGTGATATTCAGACAGGATATTTGTGAGTTCAACTTCCACAAAATGAGCAGCCCCTTTTGGGGGACTTTCATACTGGGGAAAGTACAAGCTAGGACACAAATCCCTCCATTGTCACAATACTACATCTGAGTATAGTTATACTTTCATGTCTTCACCTTCCCTAAAGACAAGCTTGGTTGTTGAATTCATGTATGTTTCACCTACCCCATGCTCAATACAACAAAAGTTGGTTGATTAGGTAAAGGGATGGAATGTCTCAGAAAATAATAATAGCTTCATAATTGGAAAACTTACCATGTCTAGACTTTATTTCTAGTCCCATGCCAAGCTGCACTGGAGCCTGAGGCAAAAGGAGAAATCAGAAATGTGCATCCTATCTTTATTTAAAATTTTTATAATTTATTCATTGCAGATTTTTTACATTAATTTTCATTCCATTAAAACTTTGCATTGAAACATTATCTATCTTGATTACTCAGTAATCAAGATTTTTTGGTGCCATCTTAAATTTTGCATCTGTGGCAGGTACCTTGCTTATCTTGGTCCTGGCCCACATTATTTATTTCTACCACCCATCCACACCATATCATGAATTTCTCATCACAATGATCTGAGAAGGTACTACCATTAACACCACTTTACAGGTGAGGAAATTGAAGCACAGAGAGACATAATCTGGATTTGAACTCAAGCTTGTATGTTTTTTGACTCAAAGACTTCTTAGTAAAGCAAAACAATAAACTAAGTTATGAGGTGGGTTCTGAGCTGAGAAATCAAAAGATCTGGTCTTGAAACTCACTTCTGCCCCAGGCTCTTCTGAGCCCTCCATTCCTTTGGAACTGAGCTTAAATATTCTGAACTTCCCCTGTTCTACCCCCAACTCAGTTTACTAGTTTTCTCTCTCCTGATTCAGCAATAGCACAAGGTGAAGATGGGAAGAGGCAGGTACCAGCCAGGGATTATGTGCCAAGCTGGATGTGAGAGACCCAGGAGGAGTTTGGGCCAAGTGGGGAGACCCTGAGGACCACAGCGAGTGCTCCTCCCCACTCCAGGAAACCCCAACCGAGTTTTTGGGCAGATGCCAGACTTTTATTCTGAAGCCGAGACCACAGCCTATGAGGTAATCTTTGGAGATGCATTCCAGGCAGAGCCCCATTGGCCGTCTGGTGAAGCCCCTCCTCGGGTTCCCGGTGCCCCGCCTTCCCCAAAGCCCATAAAAATGCACGTCCCTGCTTCAGCAGCCACTAGTCACCTGCATCTGCCCACAAGACTGGAAGCAGGTGAGGCATACAGAGGAAAGGCCACGGCCCCATGGGGGAGGGGTGGTCTGAGGGACCAGGGGCCCCCCGGGGATGGGGCTGGTTTACAGATCAGCCCACCGACGTTTTCCAAGAAACTGACAAAGACGGCAAAGTTGGCGGTCTGGACCTCGGAGACCGATGGGGCTGACTACCTGGGAGGTAAGTCAACGATAGCCACGAGGTAGGGAAAAGGTATGAGTCCTGGTCGCGACCTCTCCGTGTCTCCCCCACTGCCATTCTGAAGCCCCCCGGGAAGAGAATCGGAAGGTAAAGAAATTTGGGGGAGGGGCGAATCAGAGAGACAGAGAACAGAGGAGAGTGGGGTGAGCTAAGGGAGGAGAGGGAAGCCAGTTAAGTTTTCTTCAGCACCAAGGCTGGGGACAGCTCTCCGACCACCACGGAAAGAAATTGTTATCCGTTTCAGCACCGAGACTCCGGACAGCGCCTCTCGGGGTCCAGGAAAGGAACGGCGATCTGCTTCAGCACCAGAGCTCTGGACAGCTTCCAGCGGGGTTCGCGGGCGGACTTCATTTCAGCACCAGGAAACCTGACAGCTTCCCTGGTAACCGGGGAGCCCTCGCACCCTGCCTGGGGAAGAGGGTGGTCTGGCGCTTCTGGAGACTTGCCCTTCATTTAATGGGTGTTTCAACGAATTATTTTCTAGATCAGCAGGTGAAAGGAAAGCGCACACACAAATCTGTAATTCCCAACAGGTGAGATGGCCAATCGATAGGACTGTGGGGGAACGCGCGCCTGCCACCATGACGTCGCCGTGCTCTTTCCAGACTTCGGTAGAAGCATTGTGCCGGGTGTTTTATGCACATTAAATGCCATCTTCAACCCTAGGACATGGGTGTTATTACGCCCAGGTGACCCTGGAGGAAACTGAGACCAGAGAGTGGCAGAGATAGAACTGGCCCAAGGGTGAATGAAGCTGCAAGTCAACCCCACATCCGTCCAACTCCAAATTCCATGCTTCTGACATGCCTGGGTGGGAGTTGGGCCCTTGGGGATCAGACCCTGCCTCTCTCTAGGGGAACCAAGAACAGAAAAGAGGAGGCAGTGGAGAAGCAGGAAGCCCGAATGTTATGGTTTGGCTCAGGTGAGGGGTATGAGCTGGGTGGGGGGGGGACCTCAGATGTGGGGCAGAGGGTGGCGAAGAAGACTGGAGTGGTTGTGGTCTAGTGCTGTGTGGAAGACTAGTGATTTTGTTGTTCTGATGTACTATGACAACAAGTCACAGCTTCCTCATAGCGTGGACTCCCGTCGACCTCCGTCTGAGATGGACAAGCAAGCGTGGGGGGCAGGGGAGCAAAGAACAGCTTACATCCATGGGGAGGGCTGGCTAATTACATGGCACGAGGATAAGGAAGGGAATAAAACAGGGGCGTGCACCCCATAAACACAGGACAATGTGCCATATATGGTGTTGGCCATGTCACTCGTACACCCCACAAGCTGGGAAATATGAAGGATCCGACTGTGAACCCAGGGTCCGTAACCATCTTACTACAATTTCCTGGGGAGATCCATGAAGGAATGGCATTGGAAGCCCTCCCTAGACCAGAATTTTTTGGAGACTCCTCAATAACAACTCCAGGAATGTTATTTTTCTTCCCCAACCTGCCATCAGTTCCATGGACCAGTTATAAGACAAGTGTAAACTTGTGCCTGGTGGGTGAGTTGTGGCCTCAACGGGACTCACCCCCAGTTCCCTATGATATCCTAATCAAGTCACAAACACCGCAGCAAGCTTGTTCTAGCCTTAGAGCCTTGCCATCCCCTCAGCTTGGAAAGCTCTGCCCCCCACAGCACCCCACTGCTCACTCTACCTTCTTATCCAAGTTTCATGTCGTCAAGGACAATTTCCCTTGTTGCCTCATACCGCTCCCACCCCATGTCAAGTCTGTATGATACATTCCCATAGACCTGGGATATCTTCTCTCCAGCACTTCTGTTGTTTTTGTGTTATCTCTCTACAGGACTATCTATGTCCCCATTACACTGTGAGATCCATGAAAGCAGAGATTGTGTTTGTATTTTCACTGCTGTGTCCCCAACACCCAGTTCAGGGCCTGGCACACAGCAGGTGCTCAATAAACATTTGTTGAATCAATAAAGGCATCAGAGACTAAACCAATACATCAATCAATAAGTGAATTGATGGCTTCAGCCACACAAAAAGATCCTGTTTCTCCTTGGTCTCACCCACAGCGATACCATAGGGTGATGGTTGCTGCAGGTGTTTATTGGGGAGTATAATTAAATTTGTGGACACTCAAGGGCCAGCCAGCCAACTAATAGCCCCAGGAGAGAGCCAGGCTCATTTAATTAGCAATTATGAGGCATTGATTCCTCATTAGCTCCGGCAACCCCTGTCTCCCTCTTCAGCCCCAGACAAATGAAATCTTTCTCCCAGGAGTACTGCCTCAGTGGGTCCATTAACAAGCAGAGAAAATACAATTACAAGACACCTAAATGCCAGAGGCGTTTCATGAATGAGGTGGAGAGAGGGGGTTCAATGTCTGGGTTAAAGCTAATTCTGAGAGATTTTCTGGTATATTTAGAATTACCCTCTGGAAACAGGAGCGCTTTGGATAGGAAAGGACACCCAGATACTGCCCTCCCCCAATTAGAGACCCCAATGAAAGAGGAGATTCTGCTCTTGTAGTTCTGTGACTGCCTCCCAGAGTGTCTCACACTTACTCCAAATTAATCATTCCAAATTGAATACCTAATGCACGCAACGGCCAGTTTGCCCCTCCTTCCATGTCCCCATCAATGTGGCAGCGTCTCTACATCCCAGAGACCCTCCCCTCCTCATATCCACCAATTCTCTTCCCCAAATTCCCCCAAGGTTAAATCATTCTGGTTAAATCCATCCTCTTCTCCAGCCCCCTGCCTCCATCATATCTGATTATCTTGTGGTCCCTTCCCTCCTCCCCCAACACACACACAACCAACTCATTCTCCACATACATTCAAGAGTCTCCTAGAACACAAATCTGATCAAGTCCCAGCTTTGCCTTCAACCCTCCCAAGACTCCCATTACCTGCAGGATAAAATCCAAATATCCTCACACTGCCTGCCCAATCTGGCACCTCCCTGCTGAGAGTAATTGTCTATCATTGTCCCACCAGCTACACTGAACAGCTACCCCACTCAAGACCACCTCTTCCTTGCATTCTCCAACTTCAATATGAGCATGATTCCCCTGGGAAGTTCACAGAGAAGGCAGATTCCCAGGACCCTCCCAATTTCAATAAGCAGAGCTGCAGAAGATCCAGAAATCTGCATTTTGATCAGCTTCTCCACCAATTCATAGAGAATTCTTCCTTTGATTAAAAAAGGCCCCACCGGGGGCTCCTGGCTGGCTGAGTCAGTTAAGCAGCTTACTCTTGATTTCAACTGAGGTCATGATCTCAGGGTTGTGAGATCAAGCCTGGCATCAGGCTCCCCGCTCAGTGGGGAGTCTGCTTGAGATTCTCTCCCTCTGCCCTTCCCCCTGCTTGTGTGCTTTCTCTCTCTCTCTCTCTCTCTCTCTCTCTCTCTGAAACAAATAAATCTTTTTTAAAATGACCCCACCAACCTTTTATGTCCCCCACTAAAGACCTCTGGGGAGACACCTGTTAATCTCATGAGTTTCATCTTCATACCCCCTCATGCCCATCTGAGTGCCAGTACCTAGCAAATATTCAGCTGAGATATGAATGCCGGTGTCTGAGCCCCACTACCTCCACCAGGCATGGAAGGATGGAGGCCATACGCACCTATAAGCATGAACCAGCACTCACAGAGTTGTTTGTGAACTGAAGGTACAACCCATTGAGCTATCTTATTATATTTGATCAGTATCCACTTATCTTAATTTGGGAATCCATGAAAATAGAGACTCGGGCAATGTGGCTTACTAGGAAGATGGTTCTAGAGAGTAGGAGTCAAGGGACCAGAGAACAAGGCAAAGAAGTGGGGAAAACTGATGTCCAGGGTTGTACTACAGTTACTCTGAGAGACTCAAAATAACAGTTCTTACACACAATGGAAATAAATTTTTCCCCTTCGGCTCAGCAATCCCATGCCTAGATTTATATAGAAGGGAAGTGAATATGTATTTCGACAGAATGAATTTTCCCAAACAGCCTTAAGTGTTTTATTCATAATAACCCAAAACCAACTGGATAAACAAATAATGATATGTCCACACCATGAGCTACTCAGGGGGAAAGCAAATAAACAAACTAATGATACAAACAGCAGCATAGAGGACTAGAAAAGTCATGCCGAACAAAAGGAGTTTGAACACATATTCATGATTCCATTTATATGACACTGAACAATGGGCAAAACTAATCTATATTGATAGGAATCGGAACATTGGGTTGGGGCACCTGGCTGGCTCATTTGGCAGAGCATATGACTCTGGATCTCAGGGCGTGAGATCGAGCCCTCACGTTGGGCATAGAGATTACCTTTAAAAAAAAAAGTCGGAGCTTTGGATGCATCTGGGGTGGGTAGGAATCCGTCAGAAAGTCATCCTGGGAACTGTCTGGGGTTCTGAAAAATGTTACCTGGGAACTGTCCGGGGTTCTGAAAATGTTACCTATCTTGATTAGGGTATTGACTATATGCAGTTGCCAAAAATCATTGATCTACGCACTTAATTAATATCTGTGCACTTTAAAAAGATTCTATTTATATACTTGACACAGAGAGAGCACAAGCAGGGAGAGCGGCAGGCAGAGGGAGAGAAGCAGGCTCCCCTGCTGAGCAAGGAGTTCAATGTGGGGCTCAATCCTAGGACCCTGGGATCATAATCTGAGGTGAAGGCAGCAGCTTAACCGACAGCCGCTTAGGTGCCCCTGTGCATTTTACTATATGAAAAATCCAACTTAATTTTCAGGTAAAAAAATAAACTTTTAATACATTTATTTTGTGTCACATAACTGTCTGGGTGTATGCAGTTCAGGGATGGTTTTGTGCCTCATGATGGCAGGGCCCAGGCTCCTCCTATGTCATTGCTGACTCTCCTGTCACACTCGCTCACGTGGTCCACTATGGTGCATGATGAATTGGAATATTGTTTCTATTTTCTGAGGCCACATGTGCTCAGCTAAAAATCGAGGGCTCCAGTGCTGCAAGAGAGAAGGAGAGAACATTTGCTGAGGATAGCTAGCAATCTCTGCTGCACATATCTCATATGACAGTTGGAAATCCATGCAACGTCGTTCCCATTTCCCAAGCCAGTTTCCAACTGAGACCCCCCCCCGTAAGCCTGTATCTCCAGGCTCATATTTCAAAATAGAGTTGTAAGCTCCTGTTGAGGAAAGGCATATGAATGAGCAACATGACGGATCTGCCTAAAAGAGACACCCATATCCTAGATGTTGCTTCAAGACCCTGGAGAGACAGAGAAGGGCAGAACAAACAAAATAGGTAATCCAGCCTACAATGGATTCAACACAGTTCTGAAAGCAAAAAGCACCTGTGGGAAAATGAAGAGTTTGCCATACGGAGTTATCCACTTTGGGAATGTTGCAGGAATGAAATGCCTCAGATACTCATGGGAAGCATGTGAGACCCTACCTTCAAAGCACTACATGGGTTGAAAATTAAAATTAGCTAACTTTTGGCACATGACTGTTTCTTGACATTGTAATAAGCTTTGGATACCACCAGGCAAAGAAGGTGAAAAAAAAAAAAAACTCTGGTCCTGTGAAGGTGAAAAAAAAACTCTGGTCCTGTGATGGGATTAGAGACCTTTTCATGGGTCAGTAGAGCAAGGAGGTAAATGATGAACGGAGACATTGGGCAAGACCTTCACCTCCCACACAGCTTCCCCATCTGTAAAAATGGTGATGATTATGGCTTCTCTCTTCAGGCTGTTGTAAAGATGAAGGAGATTGAGTATGTTAATATGTGGCACCATGCATGGTACCTAGTAAGTGCTCAATAAATTACAATGAGGACGATGGCAACAACGACAGAGAAGTAGGTGAAAAGATAGATAGGAAGAAAAGTATAAAGGTGGATAAATAATGGATTGATAGATAGATGGAAAAGGAAGAAGGAAGTGAAGGCAAGGGGGACCCATTTCTGAGCCCCAGGCCAGAGGCCCACCAGTATGTCTTGAGCTTATGAAATCCACACCTGGATCTCTTTCCTATCAGTTCTCATATTCAAGGGACACTACGCACCTGCTTTGATTGCCCCCAGGGTCGGGAATCAGGTAACTAGAAACACCCCCATTGTCCAGGAGCCCAGGAAGTTATACAAATTAGCCAATCCCAAGGAGTCCAGGAAACTTAGCTAACCCCGCACAGCTTGCCACATATAAGTTGCACCCCTACAGCTCCAGCTTGCTGTCCACCTGCCCCCAAGTGCACACCCTTTTCTTATTTGGAACTCTAAGTAGCAAAGCATTCTACCTTTCATGTCTCCAAGTGTCACTGTGTTGTGTCCTGCCAACAAAATAAATCTTGTAGGGGCGCCTGGGTGGCTCAGTCAGTTAAATGTCTGCCTTTGGCTCCGGTCATGGTCCCAGAGTCCTAGGATCCAGCTCCACATTGGGCTTCCCTCACAGCAGGGAATCTGCTTCACCCTCTGCCCCTCCCCTTACTTGTGCTCTCTCACTCTGTCTCTCTCTCAAATAAATACATAAAAATCTTTTTTAAAATTTTTAAATCAAAATAAATCTTATAAAACAAAGGCACATAACATAAAATTTGCATTTTAGCCTTTTAAAAGTGACAATTAGGTGACATTTAGTACACTCATAATGTTCTGGAACTGTTACCACTACCTACTTCCAGAACATTCCATCACCCCAAAAGAAACCCCATTCCCTTAAGCAGTCACTTCCGAGGCTCCTTCCCCCCCCGCCCCAGCTCCTGACAACCACTTATCTTATTTTGTCTCTATACATTTGCCTCTTCTGAATATTTCATATAAATAGTATAATGTGCTCTGTGGTCTGCTGTGTTTGGCTTCTCTCCCTGAGCATAACGTTTCCATCTGCATCTATGTTCCATCAAGAGTGAGTGCTTCTTTCCTTTTTTATGTCCAAATAATATTCCATTGCATGACTATACTACATTTCCTTTATCCAGATGCTGCTTTAACAACATTAGGTACAATACCTCCTATGAGGTAGGTACTATTATTATAATCCATCTTATGGGAGAGGAAATCCAGGGCCAGAGAGGAGCAGTTTTCTGACGCTGCATAGCTAGTGGGTGGCAGAGCTGGGATTTGAATGTGGGCAGTTTGCAGCCAGGGTCTGTGTGTGGAGACATTACCGTATGCCCCTTCCATAGTCTGATACTCAGAGACAATGTGGCCATGTGTGTCTCTCTGTCACACCCCACCGGGCGGAGGGGTGCATGTTGAGATGCAAACAGAAGCAGACCTGTGGTCATCCAGCAAGTCATCCGCAGCCAGGGCAGGGGTGGTGAGGAAGGATTCAGACGCTGTGTTATCCAGGGCTGGTCCTTCCTATTGGCCCTGAGGGTGGTTGCCTCCCACCAGGGAGGGTGGGGGTCCACCCGGGAGAGAGTTGATTATATCCTGTCCCTTAATGGGTCCTTCAAAAGAGAGCGGCTTCGGTTTCCATGACAACTGGCAGGCAGCATCACAAGGAGATGGCTGAGTTTCCTCCCCTGACCCACATCTGGCTCTGGAATCTATTCCCTTCATCCCTGCCTTTCTGGATCCCAGGAGCCCAGCCTGTACCCAGTCCAGAGCAGGAAGGGCATCCGTGTGGGTGGTCAGCACTCACGCCTGCGGGTGCACTCAGAGCTCCTTCTCTTTGCCCTGCCCCAGCTGGATGAGAGAGGGACAGACAGAAGCAGCACAGAACGGGCACGGGTACGAAGCAAGGCAGGAGGGACAGGGCACAGAGAGGGCATCCCGGGGCTTCTCTGCCCCTCCCAGTCCCATGTCTAGCCCTCCAAGGAGAGGATGGAGAAGCCTCTGAGATGGAAATTGCTAATGGGGCTGGACAGGGCAAGACCTTTTTTTTTTTTTTTTAAAGATTTTATTTATTCATTTGACACACAGAGAGAGATTACAAGTAGGCAGAGAGGCAGGCAGAGAGAGAGGAGAGAGGAGGAAGCAGGCTCCCCGCTGAGCAGAGAGCCTGATGTGGGCCTCGATCCCAGGACCCTGGGATCATGACCAGAGCCGAAGGCAGCGGCTTTAACCCACTGAGCCACCCAGGCGCCCCAGGGCAAGACCTTTTAACTGACAGTGTCCAGGCAGGTCACGGTATATGCTCCTTGGGGCAGAGAAGAGAGATTTAACAGAGCAGGGAAGGAAATAGTTGGACAAAAATTCGTCCTTGTAGCCCGCCTGGTTCAGACTTAGCAATAAATCCAATCTTGATCACCAAACTATGGTTCTGTAAGAGAATGTCCTTTTTCTTAGGAAATGTCCACCGAAGTACTTAAGAGCAAAGCTGGTCAGGACCTGACTCAAATTGTTCAGAAAACATATATGTACATGTTTTACATTTTATTTTATGTCATACGAATTTATAATATCCTTATACATTATGTATTATGTTGTATATTTTATACAATTAGGTAATATATTATTTACAACACCTTATGTTTTGTTATAAATTATAATATAAATATTATGTATCATCTTATTTTTTTTTAAGATTTTATTTATTTATTTGACACAGAGAGAGAGATCAGATCACTAGTAGGCAGAGAGGCAGGCAGAGAGAGAGGAAGAAGCAGGCTCCCTGCCGAGCAGACAGCCCGACGCGGGCCTCGATCCCAGGACCCTGAGATCATGACCTGAGCCGAAGGCAGAGGCTTTAACCCACTGAGCCACCCAGGTGCCCTTATGTATCATCTTAAATGCTTATATTTATATACTTATATATGATAAATATATGTTATACAGACAAGAATCTATATAAGTAGACTATAAAGTAGTATATATTTATACTATTAGAGAGAGAAAGATAAAGCGACGAGTGCCAACAATTGAGGAATCTGGGTCAAGGATATGCAAAAATACTTTGCCTCTTCTTGCAACCTTTCTATAAGCTTGAAATTATATCAAAATAAGAAGTTACAAACAATACAAGGGTGGGTTTAACATCCGAAAATCAATCCATGTCATTCACCATGAATGGACTGGATTCGTGTCAACCCATCCATGTCATTAACAACCAAAAGAAAACCACACGATCATCTCAATAAATGCAGAAAGAGCATTTGACAAAATCTAACATCTATTCTTAATTTTTTTACAGTCTCAGGACAAAAGTAATAGAGGGGAATTTTCTTGACCCAACAAAGGATACCTATGAAAACTCACAGTGAAGAGTATGCTTCATGGTACAAGACTAGCTGCTTCCCCCCAAGACTGGGAGTGAAATGGGCCTGTCAACTCCCATCACTCCTGCCCAACAGTGTGCTGGATGTTCTAGCCAGAGCAGTGAGAAAAGGAAACAAAGGCATCTACTTTGCAACGAAGTAAAAAAAAAAAAAGTTCTTTATCCATGGATGACATGATTGTGCAGTTTAAATATGCATAGTTTATTATGTATCAAGTCTACCTCAATAAAGCTGCTCTTTTTTAAATCACCAATACAGGAAAATAGTTGGGTGGTTCCTCAAAAAGGTAAACATAGAATTAGCCTATGATCCAGCAATTCCACACCTAGGTTTATACCCAAAAGAATTGAAAACAAGGACTCAAACTAATACTCATATACCAATGTTTACTGCAGCACTAGTCACAATAGGCAGAAGGTGGAAACAACCCACACGTCCATCAACAGATGAAAGGATAAACAAAATGTGGTCCATCCTTACAATGGACTATTATTCAGCCATAAAAAGGCAGGAAGCACTGAATCATGATACAAGGTAGGTGAATCAGGTGCCTGGGTGGCTAAGTTGGTTAAGCCACTGCCTTCAGCTCAGGTCATGCTCCCAGGGTCCGGGGATCGAGTCCCACATTGGGCTCCCTGCTCAGCAGAGAGCTTGCTTCTCCCTCTCCCTCTGCCTGTTGCTCTGCCTACTTGTGCTCTCTATTTCTGTATCAAATAAATAAATAAATAAAATCTTAAAAAAAAACCCAAGGTAGATGAATCTTGGAAGCCTGATGCTCAGTAAGGGAAGCCAGATACAAAAGACCACAAGGTACGTGATTCCATTTCATGAATCTTCCAGAACGGGCAAATCCAGAGAAGTAGGACAAGGCCTGCTAATGGGGATGGGACTTCCTTTTGGACTGATGAAAATGTTTTGGAACTAGACAGAGATCGTGGTTGTACAACACTGTGAATGTTCTAAATGCCCCTGAATCATACATTTCCAGATGGTTATTTTAATGTGTCATTGTATGCTTCAACATAGGCAATTTATTTCAACATAAAAAGTTACAAACACAAAGAAAAATTTCTCGTGCTTCTTGTCATAAGGAAGCATACACTCCTGCTACTCAATAACATTTCTGCTGAGATTGAGGGGTTGTTTCTCTCTTTCTTTTTAAATTTTTTTTTATTCTTTGAGAGTATGTGTGCAAGTGGGGGGAAGGGGCAGAGGGAGAGGGAGAGAGAGAATCTTAAGCAGGCTCCGTGCCCAGCACAGATCCCAGTGCAGGCTCCATCTCACCCGGAGATCGTGACCTGAGCCGAAATCAAGAGTCGAAATTATCCTAACTGACTGAGCCACCCAGATGCCCCTGGAGGGTCATTTCTTAAGGCCCTCAATGAGAAAGAAAAAAACATATATACACACCATTAGATGTCACTGATGTCCATCGCCTCCGCTTGCAGTAGTAACTAAAATGTTCCACAATGGTCTCCAGTGGGAGACTCCTGTATCTTTCTCCAAACCCCAAGTGTGTGTGAGTATGGGGGTGTCTTCACAGTTCACACTCCCACAATGAGAGAGAGAGACTCTTCACACAGACAGCGAAGGAAGCACCGTGTGAATGGTGTCTAAACCGCTCAGCGATGTCTCATCTGGGAAAAATTAAGAGGACTTTGTTGAAACGTCCTTTCGATGGACGTGTGTAGCTCTGAATCTCTCACCCATTGTTGTAAAAAGAACCAATGGTATAACTAATTCAGGGACTTTGAAAGAGAAGGAAGTGATCCCTCTTTGTGGGTGATTTCCCCCAAAATGTAGGTGTGGGGGGGATTCAAGGAGGCACAGTCAGTGTGGTACCCACTCTGTGGCCCATCCTCTGGGTCTCTGCTCAAGTGTGCAGTTTAAAAACATCTATAAGGGGGCACCTGGGTGGCTCAGTTGATTAAGCGGCTGCCTTCGGCTCAGGTCATGATCCCAGAGTCCTGGGATCGAGTCCCGCATCGGGCTCCCTGCTCAGCAGAGAGCCTGCTTCTCCCTCTCCCACTGCCTGCTGCTCTGCCTACTTGTGCTCTCTATCTTTCTGTCAAATAAATAAATAAAATCTTTTAAAAAAAAGACATCTATAGGGGCACCTGGGTGGCTCAGTCCATTAAGTGTCTGCCTTCAGCTCAGGTCACGATACCAGGGTCCTGGGATCAAGCCCTGTACCAGGCTCCCTGCCCGTGGGAGCCTGCTTCTCCCTCTCTCTGTCTCTTCCCCTGCCTGGGCTCTTTTTCTCTTTCTCTCAAATAAATAAATAAACTCTTTAAAAAAATAAGAAGAAAATAAAAACATCTCTAAACTTTCAGACATCCGTCCCACGTTGAATTCCCTTCCCTTGAGAGGGTGATATCTGATTCCCTTTCCCTTGAAGCGGACCAGACTTAGTGTCTACCTCCCAACAAATAGACGTGACTTCCAAGGCTGGGCGTCACCCCCTACAGGCCACCCCCAGATGCGGCTGCCCTGGGGTCTGGGACTTCTGCATATGAATTTTGGGAGGACACGATGCAGTCCACAGAAGTCACTAAGCTTGGGGTCATTTGCTAAGCCAAAAGATAGCTAGAATGATGTGGAACCCGACTTCTTGCAACGACTCTACCTGGAAAATCCATGTGTGTGATAGAAGCATCTTCCAACTGCCTCCTTCCCTCCCCAGCTGGGGACAGTCTGTCCATCCCCTGGGCTCCTGTGTCCCTAACCAGGCTCACAGCGGAACTTGAGTGATCACCCTCTGCCAGATTCCAGGCTCTTGAGAAGGGTGTTTGGCTAGTTCACTGTTGTATCCCCAGCTTCCAGCACATAGTGGTGGCCCGAAGAGAGTAACTGAGGCTGAAGGGACGGACGGAGCGAAGGCTGTGTTCGGGAACAGAAACCTGTGGACTCTCTTCAGGACACGTTGAGATGGTTTCTTAGGAACTAAACCGTGGCAGATTTCCCCAGCGAGCAGGCAGCTCCCCCGGGAGGAGACAGACATAGTAAACAAACTCTTGGAGAAGTGTGTGATTTGGGTAGTAATTATAGACATGCAGATTCAAGCCCCAGGCGACATTGAACGCGGTTCCAGTCCGGATTGCTGCATCACCGCACCCCCAGAACACACGTGCTGAAATTAATCCTCGTTTCCTTGTATCTCATCCGTTGGGCAGGTGAGGAATTCGGTCAGGCCTCAGCTGCGGGGGCTCTTCCCGCACCCGAGGGGAGGGGCAGCTAGTGGACTGCTGGTCTGGAAGGGGGGTGGGGGAAGTCAGACCTCAGGACACAGCAACCCCGCTGATACCTGGATCTTTGACTTCCAGCTTCCAGAATCCATATCTGCTGCGAGCACCCCCAGCCACCCAGCCCCGCGCCTAGCCCCCATCTGTGATACTGGGTTATGGCGGTCTGTCTGGGTGACGTATAAACTACAGATACCTATTTCTTACAGTCTGTGAGGCTGGGAAGTTCAAAGTCAGGATGGTTGGGGGAGGGCGCTCGTGCTGGGTCGTGGACGGCCGACTTCTCACTGTGCGCCCTCACACGGAGGAAGGCGCAGGGAGCTCTCTGGGGCCTCTCCCTAAGGGCGCTCACCCCTCCGTGGAGGCTCCGCCCCCATGACCTAAGCCCCTCCCACAGGCCCCACCTCCTAATACCGTTGCCTTCACAGGTCAGGTTGGGATTTCAGCGCCTGAATGCGGAGGGAGGGACGTTCAGCCAGTAACACAGTACTAGCAAATGAGTATACTTATTTATACAATTTCTCACCAGCCTCCCCCACTTACACCAGACTCTGGAGTTCAGAGGTTTTTGTGTTTTTATTTTATTTTATTTTATTTATTTATTTGAGAGAGAGACAGCGAGAGAGGGGATACAAAGCAGGGGGAAACGGAGAGGGAGAAGCAGGCTCCCCACCGAGCAGGGAGCCCGATGTGGAGCTCGATCCCAGGACCCTGAGATCATGACCTGAGCCGAAGGCAGGCGCTTAATGACTGAGCCACCCGGGCGCCCCTGGAGTTAAGAGGTTTTTATCTTTTTTTATTTTCCCCTACCAGCTGTATCCCAGCTCCTCAAACCAGTGCCTGACACCTGGTCATCTCACGAAGTATTTACGGAATGAATGAATCCGCCTAACCTTCGACTATTACTATTTGAGGTCTATTACATTTATTTTCGCGATGTTTCTGAATGTTTAAAATATTTTCCCATTACAAAGATTTTAATGCGCTCGGATGAAAGCCCCCCAGCTGGGGTTTGGCGCGCCCCTAGCTGTCCCCGTGGCCTCTGTGGGCCTTGGGGCGCCCGGAGCGCGGCCCCGCGCAGGTGGCCCAGTTCCCCGGCCTGGCTGCCGCGTGGGGCGCTGAAGGAGCGCAGCTGGGCCCGCGCAGCGCACCTGGTCCGCCGCCCCACGTGCGCCCGCACGGCGGCCCGACCTTTGCAGCCACCTGGGCCGGGCGCAGGGACAGGTAGCGGCACAACAGGCTCCCGCCCCCCCACACACACACACACGCGGAAGGGTTGGGGAGGAGGCACTCGCCGGCCTGGGCCACAGTCACGGGCGAATAGCGGCCCCACCCTGTCTTCCCGTGGCTGCCTCCCCGGAAGCTGAGGGCGGCAGGTAAAACGGGAATGAAAGAGAAGCTGGAACGAGCTAGTAGCTCCAGGGTACCAGCCATCAGTCTCAGGCAGCGTGGTGCTGTGGCTAAGATGAGCTCCCTGGAACGATCCCTTTATCCACCTGACATCAAGTGTAGAGGGCCTGCTGAGTGCCAGGCACTGTTCTAGAAGCGCACGGCGCGGAGCACCATCAGACAGAAATCGCCCACATTGCAATGGGCAGACTGAGAATAAGGTCTGAAACACATCAAGTATGTAGCGGGTTAGGGCGCACCGTGGTCTGGGTGACGTGGGGGAGGGGAGACAGAGCAAAGTCAGGGGGCCCTGGGGGCGGAAGGGTTGCTGATTTTTATCATCAGCCCATTTCCAGACCCTAGACACTTCCACCACGGATGATCTCCAGTTTGGGGGTGGGGGACTGTGGAGTCACAGAGCAGGAAATTGGGAGGAGTGCTCAGGACCACACCATCACCTAACGTTTCCACCGTGCAAAGGCGGGAGGGACGAACCACGTGGAGAGTGTGGCTAACAGCAATATGTATTGATGAGGAGGGGATGTGGGTTCAGCGTTTATCACCTTTCTTTTTACATGATTTGTTAAGTTTTAGGTACCTATAATTTCCCTTTCAATACTGGCTGAGTTTAACATCTAGTTGTCAAAAATCCTGAAAATGAAACGATCAGCTGTTGGAAGCCAGTACAAGGGGCTCCAGCCCAGCCTGGAGGGACGCCTGAGGTCCTCATCCACAGGTGGGAGCAGGGGCCAGCGAAATCAGAAGTTGCTGTGGACACGTCTGTACTCTGCTCTAGGGCAGAGCACAGCTCAGGGAGCTACTGGACCTGGGATTCCCTCCCAGATCTCCCCTCTCCCATGCCCAGACTATGTTCTCTGTCTTCTCTCTGGAGGGTAGATGGGCCCAAGGTCGGTTCTCCCACTTCCTGGATTCCCCCCACAAATTCCTCTGCAGTCTTACTGGTTACCTCCATCTCATTCAAACTTCAACCCTTCCTTCCCTGCCCTCTCGCTTTCCCCTAAGGGTGGGTGAGTTAGGATGCATCCCCAATGTGGGTCAGAAAATCCAGAATTGTAGTGGCTTAAAGAAGATCGAATCTGTAATGTGGTGGGACCACAAGCACAGGACACTCAGTGAGAGAACCAAACGCAAAAGGCTACGTGGTGTGTGAGTCCATTTATGTGAATGTCCAGAACAGGCTCCTCCACAGACAGGAAGTTGACGTCCTGAACACCTGCCATGACGCGGAGGGACCCCGAGGACCCCGGGCTCAGCGAGAGGAGCCAGACCCAGAAGGACACATCCCGCAGGACCCCACTCCCAGGAGGGCCCAGAGGAGTCCCGTCCACACAGAGAGGAGACTGTGGGAGCCGGGGCTGGGGCAGGGGGTGGGGACAGTGTCAGTTTGGGGAGATGGAAAGTTCCGGAGACGGAGGGTAGGGGTGACTGCAGGACGGTGTGAGTGTGTTTCATGCCACTGAGCTCTGCACTTAATAATGGTCAAATGGTTAATTTTATGTTATGTATATTTTGCCCTAATTTAAAACATAAAGAAAAGAAAACATGTTAGTATTTAGCTACAAGTATGCAGCTAGTGAGGGTTTTGATAGCGGGGGAATTGCCTGCATAAATCACAGAGTATTTCCACACTACGGAATACTAGACTATGCTAAAAATGCTGCTGGGAAAGCTATATTATTTGAGTATCAGCTCTGCAGAGGCACAGATTTTTGTCTTGTTCACTGTCATACCCCCCACGTCCAGGGAGGTCCCTGGCATGCAGTAGGCACGTGACAAGAATGTCCACCAGCAGGAGGTTGTCCACATAAAACGTGGTACCTGTTGAGTGAATGCTAAAGTCTTCAAGCTATAATGCTAAATGCAAAAAAGCAGGTAAAGTAACACCCGTATTTTCTTGGTCTCCCAAAAGACCACTTTTCCATCTTTTATTGTTTCAGGAATCAGAAAAAAACCTGTTTCACGTGAAGCCATGTGTTTGTTTAGCCTGGGGTGGGTGCTTTTTGGTTTTATAAGTGTTTTTTGGTTTTGTTTTTTCTTTTTTTTTTTTTTTTTAAGATTTTATGTATTTGAGAGAGAGAGAATGAGAGAGAGCATGCGTGACGGGGGGAAGGTCAGAGGAAGAAGCAGATTCCCTGCTGAGTGGGGGGTTGTCAAGGTTGCCTCTGAATTCAAGGTGTTGTGTTTTGGCTTTTTTTTTTTTTTTTGACAGAGAGAGACACAGCAAGAGAGGGAACACAAGCAGGGGGAGTGACAGAGGGAGAAGCAGGCTTCCCGCTGAACAGAAAGCCCCTGACGTGGGGCTCGATTCCAGGACCCTGGGATCATGAACTGAACTGAAGGCAGATGCTTAAGGACTGAGCCACCCAGGTGGTCCCAAGGTGTTGTTTTCAACAACTAATGGCAGTTAAGAGTGAAGGAACTTCAGACATGTGCACTGAACAGATGAAGAAATGTTTATAGGTCAGGGTGCCTGGTGGCTCAGTTGGTAGAGCGTGCAACTCTTGATCTCAAGGTTGTGAGTTTGACCCCCATGTTAGGTACAGATTTTACCTAAAATAAAGCCTTAAGAAGAAAGAGGAAGAAATATCTGTGGACCAGTCAGTTTTGTTTCTGGCTGGGGCATAGGGTAAAGAAAGGGTTTTTACAGTTTTCCTCTCTCATTTGCTTGTCTGCATTTCCTGACTTGTTTTTGTTTTTTGGTTTTGGGGGAGGTTTTTTTTTGGTTTTTGGGTTTTTTCTATAGAGAATATATAACAGTTATACAACAAGAATGACTGTAGAAACTAAGTTCAGTCAATGGCATGAAAGATATCACAGCTTGCTGGGGTCTACGGTGCTGTGACTAAGGGCACAGGTTCTGTCTGCAGCCGGAAGAACTGGGTTCAAGTCCCCATCCCACCACTGGTGAACCCGCAGACATTCATAGCTGCTTTTGCCTCCAGCCCCCACATTTACACTTGCTCCCATCTCTAGAAGAAACTCACCCCACCAAGCCTGTGCAAGGGGTTCTGTCCTCACCTCTCCCTCCTGGGGGCTTTGATATCTTTCCCTCCTTTATGTGCAACAATCCAGAAATTCCATTAACAGACCCTGAATCTCAGGAAGCCATGTTCAAGTGTGCTGTGTGCTGAATGTTTGTGTCTCTTAAATCCATATGTGAAGCCCTAACACCAATGCGGTGGCTCTTGGAGGTGGGGCCTTTGAGATGGGGTTAGATGAGGTCACAAGGTTGGGGCCCCCGTGGTAGGATTAGTACCCTTATCAGGGGTCAGAGACCAGAGCCATTTCTCCTTCATATGAGCACAGAGAGAAGACAGCATCCACAGACTGGGAAAAGGGCTCTCCCTGAACCCAGCCACGCTGGTGCCCTGATCACCAACTTCTAGCCTCCAAAACTGGGAAATATTTGTCGGTCAAGCCCCTGGGATGGTTAATTTTACGTGACGACTTGGCTGGGCTACAATGAGATGCTGAGGTCTCAGGTAATACACCTGGGCATGTCTCTGAGGGCACCTCTGGAAGAGATGAGCATTGGACTCAGCAGACTGAGTGAACAAGATGCCCTCACCCATGGGGGGGGGCACATCCGATCTGTAGAGGGTCTGGATAGAACAAAAAGGTGGAGGGAGGGAGAATTTTGCTGTCTCTGCTGGAGCTGTGACATCCGTATCTCCCGCTCTCAGGAATCAGAGCTCCTGGTTCTCGGGCCTTTGGCCTTGGACTGAAACACACTACCATCTCTCCTGGGCCTCCAATTTGCAGGTGGCCAATCAGAGGACTTCCTGGCCTCATCATTTTGTGAGTCAGTTCTGTGTGTGTGTGTGTGTGTGTGTGCGTGTGTGCGTGTGTGTGTGTGTGTGTGTGTGTGTGTGTAGGACGTATATCCTTGGGTTCCTCTGACTAATACAGCCCCCCTGTCTGTGGTCTTTGTTGCAGCAGCCTGAGCTGACTCGGAGCATTTCCCTAAGATTCCCGGAGAACATCCGTGGCGCCGGGGAGGACACCCAGGAAGCACCAGGTCAGGGACCCTCCCAGGAAGACTCGAAGTCTCAGTTGATACCTGAAGAAGGACCATTTGGTAGCCGAGTAAATAGGGTGTGGAACAGTGTTTCAGGAAGAGGGAACAGCACCTGCAAAACTCGGGAGGTGTGACAGAACAGCATACGTTTCCTTGAGCCTCTCCTGAGCATGCCGCCATCCTTCATCTTTCCCGTAATTCTCAATAATCTCGGGGCAGGCAGCAGCAAAGTGGAGGCGAGGGAGCGCTGGGCGAAAGGTCTGACTTCGGGGTGGGGGTCACAATTCTGGGTGCTGACCTGTGCGCGCACTCAGCAGGCTCGCCAGCCTCAGCAGGGCCCCACCCTGGGTCTGATGCTCTGCTGTCACCATTGGGAAATTCTTAATCAATCTGGGGCAGTGGAAACTCTCAAAGCCGCCGACCCCAGGGGCTTCACTCACAGGGATACTGGAGAAGTCCTAGCTCCGATGACCAAGGGCTCAGTTCAGATTTTGTATTTAGGGTGTCGAGGGTTGAAGGAAGGAAAGCTAAACGCTCCATGGTGTGTTCATGAGTGAGTCCATAAATGTATGCGTGCATGTGAATGACTGAGAAGTGAGCGAGCGCGGGAGACACACCGTTAGGGTCACCTGTACTCCCCGCTCCCCTAATGTCCGGACACCGCCGGCTTTCCCGCCTCTCGCGAGCGCCCCCTGCCGGCCAGCGGCTCGGCCGCGCCAAACCCAGATCAGACAGAGCCTTCTGGCCGGCTTAGCCCTCCTTCTCGCTCCTGATTGGCTCTGAGTTGCTCGCGATGCCTTTCGGGGAATGTAGTCTCTCGGCCCGCGCCTGCGCTTCTTGGGGCCCGGAGGCCTGACGGAGCTACAGGAAGTACGTAGCCAAACCTGCCCGGGTCCCAGAAGTCATCGTGATAGCATTGCGCGACGGGAATGGTAGTCCACCCGTCGGCAGTTTCCGTCTCGATCCTCCTGGTCGGAACGACAATTCCCACCATGCACCGTGGTCCCAGTTCGCCTGGGCTGGTGCGCGTCCTTCTAGGAGTGGTAGTCTCGGCCCTTTCCGTTCTTCTTCTGTCGCCCGGAGGGGGCCGGCCCCCGGGACTACACTTCCCTGCACACCCTCGGGCGTCCGCCGCGCCGGGCCGCGGCAGCCATTTTGTTCCGCCAGAGCAGCCCGTAAGATGGCGGCGGGGGAGACGGTGAAGGTTGCCGCCTGCCCCTCCGGGCGCTAGCCCGCGCTCCCCGCGTCCCCCGGCGGCCGGCCCATGGCCTGGCGGAAGCCCGGACCATGGACCTCCGCACCGCCGTGTACAACGCCGCCCGCGACGGCAAGCTGCAGCTGCTTCAGAAGCTGCTCGGCGGCCGGAGCCGGGAGGAGCTGGACGAGCTGACGGGCGAGGTGGCCGGCGCGGGGACGCCGCTGCTCATCGCCGCCCGCTACGGCCACCTGGACGTGGTCGAGTACCTGGTGGACCGGTGCGGCGCGAGCGTGGAGGCGGGCGGCTCGGTGCACTTCGACGGCGAGACCATCGAGGGCGCGCCGCCGCTGTGGGCCGCCTCGGCCGCCGGCCACCTGGACGTGGTGCGCAGCCTGCTGCGCCGCGGGGCCTCGGTGAACCGCACCACGCGCACCAACTCGACGCCGCTGCGCGCCGCCTGCTTCGACGGGCACCTGGAGGTGGTGCGCTACCTGGTGGGCGAGCACCAGGCCGACCTGGAGGTGGCCAACCGGCACGGGCACACGTGCCTCATGATCTCCTGTTACAAGGGCCACCGCGAGATCGCCCGCTACCTGTTGGAGCAGGGCGCCCAGGTGAACCGGCGCAGCGCCAAGGGCAACACGGCGCTGCACGACTGCGCCGAGTCCGGCAGCCTGGAGATCCTGCAGCTGCTGCTGGGCTGCAACGCGCGCATGGAGCGCGACGGCTACGGCATGACCCCGCTGCTGGCGGCCAGCGTCACGGGCCACACCAACATCGTGGAGTACCTCATCCAGGAGCAGCCTGCCGCCGAGCAGCTGCGCCC
>LNAC01000276.1:3382902-3393709 GCA_002007465.1 Ailurus styani
GGGGGCATCGGAGTCCCGAAGGGCATGTGGCTCCCGAAGGCCGCGCGGAGCGTCTCCACCTGCGCCTGCCAGCTCCAGCAGCTCTGCACGTAGGCCGAGTAGGCGGCGCTGAGCGCGGCCACCTGCTGCCGCTCGGCCTCCAGGTGGCGGCGCTGCTGCTGCAGGGCCCGGACGTCCTGCTCCTTCCTCCAGTGGGCCTTGCGGGCTCGCAGCCTCTGCGGCTTTGAGGGGGTNAGATCTGGGAGCGCTCGTCCAGCCACACCAGGCCGGTGAGCAGGCTGGACGTGTGCGGGCTCAGCTGGGCCTGGGAGCTCTCCAGCGGCAGGAAGGGGACCACGCAGTCGTGCCACCCGCGCCGCGTGAGGCTGCTCATCAGCGACTGGCTGGCCTGGTGCCGGCCCAGGCGGCAGTCGAAGTTGGGGGTGAGCAGCAGGACGGTGAAGGCCGAGTGGTCGATGGCGTCTTGCAGGCAGCGCAGCTCGCCCCGCCCGGGCACCTGGAAATCCTCGCAGAAGGTGGCCCCGTCGGGGACCCCCAGGGCCTCCAGCCTCTCCCGGACCCGCAGGGCGATGTGTTCATCGGCTGCGACGTGCAGGACCACGAAGTTATAGAATTTCTGCTCCGACTCCAGCTCGGGAGAAGGGGGGCACGGGCTGGAGGACGCCGGGCCCGCGGAAGGAAGGGTGGACGGAGGCGGCCGGGGAGGGGACGTCGTCGGGGCCGAGGGCGTGGGTGGCCGTGCGCCGGCCACCTGGGAAGCCGTGTCTTCCACAGGCAGGGGGAGGGGGGACTGGTCCTCGGTGGAGCAGGGGTTTCCGGAGGGCGAGGAGAGAAATTTGGGGGCTCCCAGCGCTTCGGTGCACTCCACGGGGTAGTGGGTGCTGATCTCCAGAGCTTTGGGGGGGTCGGGCTGGCCAGCAGGGCTTGCATCTGGGACCAGTTCAGTAAGCCGAGGCACTGGGCTGTTGGGAAGCATCCGAGAGCTGGCAGTCTCCTCCGATGGGGGGTGGTCAGTCTCCCCGGGTTGAGGGCTGGCCCTCTCTCCTGATGAGGGGCTAACCCGTGGGGGGCTGGCCATCTCCCTCGATGGCAGGCTGGCTGTCTCCCCCCGTGAGGGGCTGGTGGCCTCTGTCGATGGGGGGCTGGCCGCCTCCGTCGGTGGGGGGCTGGCCGCCTCCGTCGGTGGGGGGCTGGCCGTCTCCGCCGGTGGGGGGCTGGCCGTCTCTTCCAACGGTGGCCAGCTCACCTCCTCAGGCTCTTGACAGCCCGTGGGGGCAGGCTCGGGCCCCAGGCTGGCCGGGGGCTCGTCACACAGCTTGCTGGGCCCGTGGCAGCTGCGGGCATGGCTGAGAAAGGGCAGGGTGGGCGACTGGCTGATTTCCAGATTGCTGGCCAGGGAGGCGGGGCTGCCGGTGGACCTCAGCGACCTTCCTCTGCTCCAGCCCGAGAGGTGCTGGATGGGCTGCGGGAGGCTGCGGGCGCCCGAGGATGACACGGAGGGGGCTGGCGGACGGCCCAGGTCAGAGTGGAGGGGCTGGAAGCTCCCCGGGTCCCCGATGACGCCCCACCCACACCGGTCCTGGGCCTCTCCCTGGAGCTCGGCCAGCCGGTGGTCGTCCCTGCAGCGGAAAGCGTGGAGGGCGGCCCGGTAGGCCATGTCCCGCATAGCGGCCGAACACAGCTTCTCCTCGGCGAGCAGGTGGAAGACCCGGGCGACCGCCCAGGACAAGTCCGGGGGCTCCTCTGGGGCCTCGGCGCTGCTGTCCACGCCGGCCCACTGGCGGGCCACCAGCCGCGCCACCGCGTCCGCCTTCAGTGCCTCCAGGGAGATCCTGGCCTCGGTCTCCTGGCCCAGCTGCAGGAGCACCATGGCGTGCAGCAGGCCGGCTCCCCGGCAGCCGGGCCGCAGGGTTTTCAGCTTGTGCTTGAGATGCAAGAGCTTGTCCTGGCCTGCGGCCCCTAGGATGTCAAAGGCCCCGGAGAGCGACAGGCCCGCGCCGGCCATGGACGTGGTGGGTGGGTGGGGCCCTGGGAACCAGAAGCGCTGGGTGGTGGAGGCATGTTCCACACCAGCCGCCTTCCTGCAGGCTCCGAGTCCCCTACGAGCTCACCATCCCGAGTCTCACGGGGGACACAGCCGTAGACCTGTGAAGCAAGAGTGACACGGTCACCTCCAGAAAGGGGGCAGCTCCGGGAGGTGGCCGAGACACCGCCACCTGCCTGCCCTCCCGTGCCGCCGCCACCCATCGGGGTGACCTTGGGAAAGATGGGTCACCTCCCCCTCACCCCTCTGGCTCCATTTCCTTCCCTGCAAGAGGAGAGCGGCCGATGCTTGCCTGGTGTCACCCAAGAGGTAGACACTACTATTTTCCCCATTTGCGTGAAAAAAAGCATGCCAGAGAAGGGAGGTCACTTGCCCCAGGTCACACAGCCGGTGGGGGACAGAGCTGGGATTTGAACCCATGAAGTCTGGCTCCAGAGGCGGAGGGCCCAACCACAAAAGTATACTGCCTTTTGGGAATAATACCAAGCTTACTTGTGGGATCGGTTCAGGGGATTGTGCTGCCTTCTTATGGAAAGTTCTGAGCCTGACGACCGGAAGTCAGTAGGCACGCAGCACGTGTTCGCTAGGGACGTGACGGCCCATCACTTGACATCAGGTTATAAGACACTGGCTTTCTTCTCGGTTGCCTCCCCTTGGAGGGCTCCTTCCACAGACCTTTGCCTGAGGGACGGTAGTGTCATCATTCAGCTGATGAATGACGATCACTCATCATCCAGGACATGTCCCTGCTGTCCTTCCCAGTCTGTCTCTCCCACGTCACCTTGTCCCCTCTCCCCCAGAGTGTCACTGGGTGAACTTTTCTTGTGTGTTAGACTTTTCGCATTTGCCGTCTGCCTCCTGACCGACGGGTCCCCGAGGACGGGGCCGAGCCTCGCCTACCACTGCCGGGTGGCTGAACCGCAGAGCGGGGGGACCTGACCTCGTGGAATGAATGAATGAGGCCAGAACTCATATCCTGCCAATGTTGTGGATGAAAAAACAGACACAGAAAAAGGCCTTTCGGGGCACCTCGGTGGTTCAGTCGGTGAAGCGTCTGTCTTGGGCTCAGGTCATGATCCCGGGGTCGTGGGATCGAGCCCCACATCCAGCTCCCTGCTCAGCGGGGAGCCTGCTTCTCCGTCTCCCTCTACTGCTCCTGCCCTCTCTCTCTCTCCCAATCTCTCACTCACTCTGTCTCTCAAATAAATAAGTAAAATCTTAAAAAGAAAAGAAAAAAAAGCCTTTCCCAAGAGCATCCGACAGGTTGCTAGGGAGAATATTCCCAATCCCATAACTGAGGTCACTAGGTGCTCAAAGCAAATCATTTTCAGATTTAGGGGGAAAAAAACCCCACAACTTCAGATCCATTCTAGGAGACTGAGAACCGTTTACATGCCCTTCAGCTGGGCTGGGACTTCTGTCTGGTCCACCCTAGTGCCCACGACGACACCCCTGGAGCCCAGAGCAGTGCTTCTCAACCAAGAACACCTCTGACCACCGAACCCCAACCCTTGGCCACGTCTGGGAACATTGATGGCCACCAACCCCCAACCCTTGGCCACGTCTGGGGACATCGATGGTTGTCACGGCTGCAGGGAAAGGGGCGCCTGGCATCGCGTAGATGGGGCCGGGGTCCTGCTCACTCCCCCTCCCCTGCCCAGGACAGCACCCCAAGAGAGAATGATCCTAACATTGAGGACCTTCGTCTAGAACAGAAACTGACTCATGGATTACAGGTCATGAATCACAGACCTCAGTGCAAAAATGATTCAGGGTTTTTCGGTTTTTTTAAAATTCATTTTGAGTAGACAGGAATCCACTGGGGCCCCAGGACCAAGGTCAAAGACTCCAGGAAGGTCAGACGCAGGCCAGAGAGAGCATGGGGAGAGCTCGCCCTGGGGGCGGAAGCGCAAGGGAGACAGCACTGAGCTGCCCCCGGGGAGCAGGGCAGAAGAAAAGTGGCTGAGAGGGGGCAGAGGGAGTGCCGCTGGGGGGAGGGATGTTGAGAAGCAAGTGGCCGTCTGGGCGATTCAGAAATAGAAGTGGTCCAAGACGCTGACCTGCAGACGTGGGGTGGGGGTAAACAGCACAGACCTCCCCAAATGCAGCTGACTTCCTCATGGGGAGGACAGACAATCCCCAGATGAGTGACATTCACAGCACATCGGCGGGGAATAAATGCCACAGAGAATCATGAGGCAGGAAGGAGGGTCACGAACCCTAAGACTCAGGGGTGGGGACGTTGACAGTTTTAAACAATGTGGTTCAAGAAGGCCTTGAAGACAAGAGGAATTTCAACAGGACATACGAATGGGACCCAGAGGGACATCTGAGGGAAGAGAGTTCCAGGCAGAGGGGGAACAACATGTGCAAAGGCCCTGGGGCAGGACCAGCCAGGAGTGATGGAGGAGCAGTGAGGATGCCCGCTTGGCTGAGTGAGTGAGAGGGAGAGAAGGAGAAGGGGAGGGCGGGAGGGGGGACCCGCGGGTCCTGCAGGGCTGTGTGGGCCATGGGGGGAGGACTTGGGCTTTCACACAGAGGGAGGTGGGACCTGAAAATTTTGAACCACCTTAGACCTGTCTCAATGTGATGGCTGTGGCTTATGTGTGTTGCCACGAGGGGCAAGTATCAGGCTCCACTGAACCTAGCAGGACAGGGAGAAGAACACAGAAACAGACTCTTTCCTCTTGGAGCTGACAGTCCAGTGGGCATGATATTTATATATAATATGTATGTATAACATATACATAACAGGGCAATAAAGTGGGTATGCGTATATATAATATATAAGCAAGTGGATCCCCTTAACTGAGGACCTACCCGAGGCCACTGGTCTTCCTGCTGTTCTTCAAATTCGCCAGGCATGGTCCTGCCTCAGGACCTTACACTGGCTGTTCCCTCTGCCTGCAGCACTTTTGCCAGGTACCCCCACCGCTCACTCCTGACCTCTTGCAGATTTGTTAAAAATCAACATTAGCTTGGTGATGGGGCGCCCGGTTGGCTCGGTCAGTAGACCGTGCCACTCTTGATCTTAGGGTCGTGAGTTCAAGCCCCATATTGGGTGTAGAGATTAGTTTAAAAATACACACACATGGGCGCCTGGGTGGCTCAGTGGGTTAAAGCCTCTGCCTTCGGCTCAGGACATGATCTCAGGGTCCTGGGATTGAGCCCCACATCGGGCTCCCTGCTCAGTGGGGAGCCTGCTTCCTCCTCTCTCTCTGCCTGCCTCTCTGCCTACTTGTGATCTGATCTCTCTCTCTGTGTCAAATAAATAAATAAAATCTTTAAAAACACACACACACACACGCAAGTGCACATAACAGCCTAGAACAGAGACCAGTGACACTCAGGACACTGCATCACTGCCTTGGACAGAGGTCACTGGCTGTTTTCGTGTATTTTGGCACACAACAGTGCGTGGCCACTGCCCACCTACTGAGGGGTCACAGCGTGACCGTATCACCTGCAGCGCTGAAAATATTCACTCTCTGGCCCTTTATGGGAAACAGGCATGTGATTTTTTTCCACACTCCAAGGGGCCAGATTGACTAAGATGGCACGGCTGGGGTGGAGTGACGGCTATTTGGCACATACGCATGGAACCGCACAACCCAACGCCTCTCTCTCTAGCCCATATAATTATTGCAAAACGTAACAGGCTGTTACGGCTGAACAGTGTCCCTCTGGAGAATTCCCAGGTTGGAACCCTAACCCCCAGGACCTCAGAATGTGACATGTATTTGGGACTAGAGTCTTTACGGGGTGCTAAAGTTACAGTGACAGCATCAGTGTGGATCCGAATCCAGTGTGACTGGTGTCCTTGCAAGAAGAGGGCAGGAGGACACAGACGCTCATGGAGTCATGACCGTGAGGACACGGCGTCCACACGCCCAGGAGAGACACCGCGGAAGGAACCAAACCTGCTCACAGCTTGATCTCAGACCACCAGCCACCTGGGCCCTGAGAAGATACATTTCTGGTGTGTAAGCCGCCACCCCACCTCCCGGTCTGTATTTTAAGGCAGCGACGTGTGGCTACTGAGCATTAAAAATGTAGCCACTGCTGCTAAGGAGAAACCCAATTTGAAATTGGGTTCATTTGTAATTAATCAAAATTGAAAATGATAAGCCGAGGCAGCATCAAATATTCTTTCCCCATTAAACGCAGTCTTGTTCTGGAAGGACCAGATTCCGCTTTGAAACTGTTGGAAATACAGCGTGGGAATCCAGATCTGGTAAAATACACACCAGATTTTGAAGAATTAGCACACGTGCGTGCGCGTGTGCGTGCACACACACACAGGAGACAGGTAAGATGCCTCATTAGGAATGTCTTGTATCGGTTACGCGTTGGTTCTGTTCCGATACATAAAATGTATCGAGAGAATGAATTTGACCTGTTTCACTTTTCCTTTTGTTAATATAGCCGCTGGAGAGTACAACGGCACAAGCACCCCACGTTGTTTCTGTCCCACATCGCAGAGTTTAGACATGGGCACCACGACCCAGTAGGGTTGGGAGCATCGCATTTTTGACACCTGAAATGGAGGTCCGAGTAAGTAGCCTGGGGTCATACAGTCCCTAAGTGGAGACGGCTGCCTGGGGACGGGGACGCAGGCTTCGTGGGGAGAGGGTTGCAGGTGCCAAGTGAGCAATGAGACACAGAGACGTGTAGCTCCTCCTAGCGGTGACGGGAACTCCCGGCAGCTGCGGAAGGGGATAAAAACGACATTCAAGACCGACTCAGGTCTTCCTGAAATTAGCAAGACTGCTACGTGGACTATGGTCTGATGTCCCCCTCCACAGCAACGAGTCCCAGATCAACCGTTCCTTCCACTTCCTGAGGACTCCTGGGAGCCGCTGTGCACACAGCTTAAAAGGAGAAAAGCCCGGACGTGTTAACGGGTGGTCTCCGATCTTTTTTTCAAGATTGTATTTATTTATTTGAGAGAGACAGAGCGTGCGAGAGCACAAGCAGGGGGAGCAGCAGAGGGAGAGGGAGAAGCAGGCTCCCCGCCAAGCAGAGAGCCCGATGTGGGGCTCGATCTTAGGACCCTGGGATCATGACCCCAGCCAAAGGCAGCCGTTCAACTGACTGAGCCACCCAGGTGCCCCATGTGGCCTCCAATTTTTAAGAGATAAAAGGCACAGCGGATAAAACGTGCAGAAGCGTAGCACCTGGGAGAGGGCACGGGGAGGGCGGGGACTGGACGTCCTGTTCTGTTTCGCACTGTGTTCGCTCTGAAAATTCATCTAGTTCAAGACTTCAGATTTGTGTCCTATTCTGAATTCAGATTATACGTCAATAAATTAAAAAGAGAAAAAGTTCAGGGCGCCCGGGTGACTCAGTCAGTTGGAAGTCTGCCGAAGGCAGGTCATGATCCCTGGGTCCTGGGATCGAGCCCTGCTTTGGGCTCCCTGCTTAGCAGGGAAGCTGCTTCTCCCTCTCCCTCTGCCCCTCCCCGTCCCCCGCCCCGAGGGGTCATGCTCTCTTTTGCTCTCTCCAATAAATAAATACTTTAAACAAAAAGAAAAGAAAAACATTCAAAAAGAGTTCTCCAAGTCCACCACTGGCAACAATGTAGTCAGGAGAACAGAGCAGCGGCTGTCCTTGTCTTAGGGCCAACGTCTGTCTCATCCATGTAACGCCCACCCGAAATGAGTCACCTCCAGGACAAGAGAGAGCAGACGGTAGGCAAAAATGCCCTGGGGGTTCCAATCGCAGCTCCACCACTCCCAAGCTAGGCCCTTGGGCAGGCCAATGTGCCCAAGGGTGCCTCAGTGTCCTCATCTCTGAAATGGGTGCAATGAGAAACCCTATCTGCTAGCGTCATCACGCATTACGGGGCTCATACATGTGACACCGTTGGAGGCGTGCCTGGCACTCCGTGGGTGCTCCGCGGGCGGTAGCACGCAGGACTGCTGCCCGCTTCCAACAGCCACCGGACCTGGAGGCCCCCCCAGGGAAGCGAGCCAGGCTCAGAAACAGAGAGACAGGACGGCCCCCGCCTGCATTCCCGGAAAATATCGGAAGCGACACAACCCGTTCATCTCTCCATCCACCCCACCCACCGGCCTCAGCCCTGACTCAGTGCCTGCACCAGCTTGGCCCACCTCCCAGACCGCGCCCCCATTGTGTCCCCCATGCACCTGCCCCGCCCTGCCCCGCTCCCACCCCTACCTGCAGCACACCCGGCTCATTCTGCCCCACCCTCCGCGGCCTCTAGGGCAGAGTCCACTGTGCGCCCTGCAGCGTGGGCTCCTGATGGGACAAAAGTACCTACAGGATGGGGGCTCGCCACCCGCCTGCTTGGGGAGCCCGCTTCTGTCAGTTTCCGCAGAACCGGAAGGCAGCCCTCCCTGTGAGCAGGAGCTCCGAGTAACAACACAATAAAGCACAAGAATAAAGAAATAAGACTTGGCAGGACTTATTTTTTTTCTTCCTCTTTTTAAAACATCTGTGACCACGTCGGGCTCATTCCCTCCTCTCCTCCTCTCCCAGTCTCCAGTGTCTCCCATGCATTGGGCAAATATTCACTGTGCAAAGACCGGTTGCAGGCACTGCTGCAGCCCACGGCGCACAGGTCTACTGCCCTTGCAGAGCACAGAGTCCAGTTGGGGGAGACGAATAATAGAGGAGAGACGGACCCACTGCACAGAATGGTAAGTTCAGGAAGAAAATGAAACAGGGTGTGGAACAGGGGAAAGGCTACTGAGGAGCCGGGAAGGCCTCTGGGAGGATGTGAATGGGAGCTGAGACCCGAAGGACGGATGAGAGTGATTCAGGTGCAGATCTGACGCAAGAGAGTTTCAGGCAGCAGGCATAGCACGTGCAAAGGTCCTGGGGCAGGACAGAGGCTGGCGTGTGGGCAGAACAATGAGGAGGACCAGGTGGCTGCAGCAGGGGGAGTGAAGCGGAGAAAGGGACAGGACGGCAGGTCATCTGGGGGACTCAGGGGCAGCGGGGAGGTGGGAGCCCTGCAGGGCTGTGGGCAGAGGTCAGTGGGGGCCTGACTCAGTGGCTCAGCGGCGCCCTCCGGTGGCTCTTCAGGGAGGACGGGCTTGGGAGCAGGGGCAGGATCCTGGGATCTCGGTGGTGATCACCCGCTTGGGCAAGCAATAATGGGGGCCGGACTGGGTGGGAGGTTTCAAGGAAGGTGGGAAGGGTTGGATTTGTGGGTAATTTGGAGAAAGGGAGAGGAACAGGAGGAGGCAATGAGGGCACATGGGCTTTGGTCTCATATGCTTGAGAGAGAAAATGTGGAAGAGCCGGTTTGTGATTAGGAGGCAGAAATCAGAGAATCTCAGCCATGACTCATTTGATGGGTCATCCTCGGGGCCCCTGTCCCCTCCCTGACCTCACCTCCTCCCATCCCCCCCAATCCCTCCCATCCAACCACACTGCTCCTTAAACACACCACACTTGATCCTGCCCCAGGACCTTCCCATCTGCTCTTCCCTCAGCCTAGGACACCCTTCCCCAGATAGCCACAAGGCTGGCTCCTTTGCCTCCTTTAGGTCTCAGCTCAAATGTCACTTCCTCATCAAGGTCAACTTTGGCCACTCTGCTGAAAACTGAAGCCCACTCCCCCACACTCCCTGCTTTAGTTTTCTCCTTCCAACTCCTCCTTCCCTGACACTATAGATTTACCAACTTACTTCACTGAGAATGGGTCGCTTCCCACCTGAGTCAGACCACTAAAACAGGGATGTTCATTTGTCTTGTGCACAGCTGCATCCAACAACTGGCACGCAGGAGGCGCTTAATAAATACTGACCGATGGATTCAATCAATGAACGGACAGAACAGCCCAGGCACACAGTTAGCACTCCATAAATGTTTCCTGCTGAATCCTCTCCCCAGTGAAAGAAAAAGTCTAATCTGCTCCCACCAGGACTGGCACAGAGTTGAGGCACCATTCCCTCCTTTTGGCTATTTAAGAAATGTTACAAGACATGGAAGGCAAAACATAGCCAGACTCTCCCTGAAAACAACGCAGGAGACCAAAGGGGCATTTGCTCACTACATGTTTGCTGAGCACTTACTAGGCAGTGGGCGCCGGATGAAGCACATGGGAACGTTAGAAGTTAGGGCTGTCTGGACTGCCCACGAGCACCTCAGAAAGGGCGGCGCAGAGAGATAGAGACACTTGCCCTGGGGCACACAGGTGGAAAGTACAGGGGCAGAGATTTAAACCAGGCAGCCTCGCTCCAGGGACCCGGCCCTTATTCACTGAGTAGGACTCTGTGGGGCCCCTTCCCGGGCCTGGATCTGAGGAATCCGCAAGCCAGGCCAACGGAGAAGCGGCTGGATATCCATTCTCGGCTTCCGGCCCACATCACCTTGACCCTTCGCGGTTTTTGCTTATTGGCTTGACCGAGGACCCAGTGAGGGCACCACTCTGCCCCTGGTTCTTCGCAAATGTTTGCTGAAGGACGAAGGCCTGCCCCTATTCAGAGGAGGAAATGGAGCCCCCTGCACCCACCTTACCCTCCCCCACAGGCCGGAACCCACACCCCGGACCTCCGGCTTGCCTGGGAGTCACAACGCCGCCCCCTCCCCAGCCTCCTACTTCAGCCACAGGCAAAGGGAAGAAATGGGGGGGGTGCCGAGAGGGTCTCCTGGGGTCACCCAGGTCTGAGTGGTGAGGGCAGCCAGCACTGATGGGGGCCTGAGCCGAGGAAAGCACGCTCCTGCCGCGGGAGGGCCCCCCCCCAAGCCCCTGGGAAAAGTGGATTCAGGGCCCGGAAGGGGCCGGGGGGG
>LNAC01000276.1:3393805-3418585 GCA_002007465.1 Ailurus styani
AGAAGACTCCAGGCTCTGGGAAGAAATCAGAAGTGTGTGTGTGTGTGTGTGTGTGTGTGTGTGTGTGTGTGTGTGTGTGTACACGCGCGTGTGCGGAATGGGAAGGTCCGGGGTGGGGGGGGAGGGGTACTGCAGAGGAACCCGGGGTGTTGGGGCGAGGTACCGGATGTTAGAGAGAAATCCGGGATGTCGGGGAGGAATTCTGGGGGGGAGGGAGGAATCTGGGGAGTTGGAGAGAAATCGGTAGCGTTCGGAAAGAATTGGGGTGTTGGGGAGGGACCCAGCAGGGTGGGAAGGAATCCGAGAGGGTGGAGTGTCGGAAAGGAATTCGGGGTGCTGGGGAGAGATCTGGGGTGTTAGGGAGCAATACGGCGAGGGGGTGAGGAGGAATCGGGGTCGGGGAGGAAGGACCAGGGCCAGCCCGGAGGGGAGCTGAGCGCTGAGGGGCGCACCGAACAGGGGCGCAAAGGCTCCGTGAGCCGGGGACGGGGTGCAGCCCGTCGAGAACCCCAAGGAGGAGCCGCAGCCTCCCCTGCTCAGCCCAGCCGCCGCTCGTCCCCTCGCCACCTACCCGGGGTCCCGCTCCATCGATCGTCCGCGCGGGGGCTGGCGGCCGGGCGGCCTGGCGACGGTGCCCGCGGGTGGCGGGGCGCGGAGGGCGCGCGGGCGGCTCCACCCCCGGCCTCCGCCCGCCCCTTCCGCGTCCCGCGGGGAGCGAGGCAGGAAGGTGAGATCACACTTTCCCCGCGGGACGGGGAAAGTCCCCGAGGCGCCCCGCAGCGACACCCTGCCCGCTCCCCGGCGGGCTGCCGTCTTCGGGGACTGGGGGCCCCTTCCGCGCGGGCTCTGGGGACCACGCACGAGAGGGACAGAGCCCTGCCCTCGGGGCGCCCACAGTCTAGGGAGAGAGTAACTACAATTTAAAAATGAGATCATCTCAACTAGCGATAATGCTTTCCACGGAACAGAACCGGGGGGTAGGGTACTATTGGGGGGCTACCCGAAATCGGCCACCTTGGAGGGGTTCGGGGATCCTCAGGTGGCTGGAAGAGGGGGCAACGGAGATGGCATATCTTGAAGCTGCAAACACAACGTTTAAAAATTCATAAGGGATCCTAACCTTTTGGGAGTCCCGGACCCAGCGCCCTCATGTCCTTTGGGCATAGTTAAGAAGATGTGGGACCATCACATTTTTAGGGACTCAAGAAAATGTTTTCATTTCTTTTCAAATAAGAAAGAAAACAATGAATATGGTTCATCTTGGATTATATTTGCCTTTATACCAACATGGTTGTAAATATAATTTTTATTTATTTATTTTAACAGACAAGGACCTATGAAAGTCATAATGCCTTTGACTGGGATTCTTTGTCAGTTTGGAGAAGCTCAGCGCGTCTTCTCAAGATACCATCTGTAGCTGCGCAAAACAAAATACAAAAAGTTTCAAGAAAGTCCATTATGTTGAATTTTATCTATTAAACTATTTTTTTAAAAACGACTTCGTGAGGGGCACCTGGGTAGCTCAGTCGTTAAGCATCTGCCTTTGGCTCAGGTCATGATTCCAGCGTCCTGGGATCGAGCCCCGCATCCGGCTCCCTGCTGGGTGGGAAGCCTGCTTCTCCCTCTCCCTCTGCCTCTCGTATTTCCTCTCGCTGTGTTTCTCTCTGTCAAATAAATAAATAAAATCTTAAAAAAAGACTTAGTGATCGATTATCACTAAATGGATAAACAATGTGGTCCATGCATGCATGGGAATATTATTCAGCCTTCAAAAAGAAGGACATCAGATATCTGCTGCAACGTGGATGGACCATGAGGACATTATACTCAGTGAAATAAGAAAGACACAAAGGGACAAATCCTGTCTGATTCCACTCATAGGAAGTCCTTAGAAGAGTCCTTAGAAGAGTCTTAGAAGAGTCAAATTTATAGAAACAGGAAGTAGATGGTGGGAGCCTGGGGCTGGCGGTGGGGGAGGGGAGTCCGTGTTTCATGGGGACAGAGGTTCAGTTTGGGAAGATAGAAAGTTCTAGAGATGGAGGGTGGGGGTCGCATGACAGTGTGAGTGTGCTCTACCACGGAGCTGTGCGCTTAGAGATGGTTAAAGCGGTACACATCTTGTGAAGTATATTGTACCATAATTTTAAAAATTGTGTTTGGGCGCCTGGGTGGCTCAGTGGGTTAAAGCCTCTGCCTTTGGCTCAGGTCACGATCTCAGGGTCCGGGGATCGAGGCCAGCATCGGGCTCTCTGCTCAGCAGGGAGCCTGCTTCCTCCTCTCTCTCTGCCTGCCTCTCTGCCTACTTGTGATCTCTCTCTGTGTCAAATAAATAAATAAAATCTCTAAAAAAATTGTGTTTAATACTCGTAAGATAATCACTTTAAAATCCTTTTGAAATAGAGCTATGCTAAAACAATCAAGGTTTCGGGCTATGCCTTTCTTATTATTTACTTATTTATTTATATTTAATAACTGACAAGATCTAATAACCACAGGTGTCTGCCTTATTTCAAGTTGTTTGCACCAAAGCAATCTAATATGAAAATATCTGTGGGCACCTGGATGGCTCAGTGGGTTAAGCCTCTGTCTTCGGCTCAGGTCATGATCTCAGGATCCTGGGATTGAAGACCGCATCCGGCTGCCTGCTCAGCAGGGAGCCTGCTTCCCCCTCTCTGCCTGCCGCTCTGCCTACTTGTGATTTCTCTCTCTGTGTCAAATAAATAAATAAAATCTTTTTAAAAAAAAGAAAAAGAAAATATTTGTGAGTTTCTATTGGGGACAAAGTCACAAGTCCTGGTGGTGCCTTCATTCATAATTGAGGAAATGGCAAGTATCGGTCAGTGAAAATAAAGACATGATTTTTTCTCCCCATTACTTCATGAATTCCGTCATCAGTTTCCCACGAGGTCTGTGGACCCCAAGTTTGTGTCAAGAGTCATGAGAGGAGGATCAAATGGAAGTTAAATGAGTGCTAACTCCTCCCACCTAGTGTGCCTTACTTAGTGTGTGTCTCTGGTGAGAGAGAAATTTTCTTGAGCACCTACTGTGTGCCATGCACATCTAGGCTCTGCGGATCCATTGTGGGGGAAGGAGGTGGTCCCTACTTTGGGGCCTTAGGGGCGGGGAGGGAGAAGTCATTAAGCCCATCCTCCCATGCCTCTTGCGTCCCCTGCCCTTGTCCCACCATCTCCAATTTTTGGAGTTTCATTAGGTACTGGTCCCCACACCAAACACATCTTGGGGGTCATCTGGCCCATGTTTTAAAATAGTCCTCCCAGGGGGATTGGAATGTGCCCATTTTATAGGTGAGAATACTGAGACTCAGGGAAGGTAAGGTGGAGGGGGCATCCAGGCTTCCAGGGGAAACCCTGAGCTGCAGATGGGTAAATCTGAGCTCCCATGATGGTCTCACTAAGCATGGCTGTATCACACCTTACTGAGTCCCCAGTCACTGGACACACCACTTATTTCCACTATTCCCCGGGAAACAGGCATCACTACCTTCCAAGGCAGTGGTTGTGAACACCAGGCAGGGGATGTCTGAGTGCTGGGTTCAAATCCTTACTCTGACACTTCATAGCTGTGAGGTGGGGCCGAGGGTGAGCCCTCTGGGTCGTGCCTCAGTTTCCCTCCCTTGTAACCTGAAGATGCTAATAGCACCTGCCTTGTGGGATCCGTTGAGGTTAGGTGACTCAGTGGACAGTGTTTCTCTAGGATGGGCGTGGAGAAGGGGAACTTCTCAGACTTCTCCCCAGACGAGCAGAACATACATTCTCACTCTTACTAAATATGCCCGACTGTTCTCCAAATTAGCACTCCCTGGTTACAGTCCCCACGGAAGTGAACACAAGGGCTCATTTCCCCCATCGCCTCCTCATGTTACTTTCTCTTTCTTAATTTGTATTGAAGGATAAATCACAGACCCTAAGGAGTGTAAATCTTAACCGGACATCTCAGTGGACTTTCACATCCATAGACACTCCCCGTAGCCGACATGTAGATTGAGACACGTATACATCATTTCCAGCCCCTGGAACGCCCCGAGCTCCGTGGGCAGTGCTCTTCTGATTTCTCTCATCATAGCTGAGCTCGTGTTTTGAAACTTCACTGACATGGAATCAGAGTATGGGTTCTCTTGGGTCTGATTTCTTTTGCTCAATATGGCACCTCTGAGTTTCACCCATGACGTTGCTCTGGACCTTAAAAAATGAAACAGCCACGGGCGCCTGGGTGGCTCAGTGGGTTAAAGCCTCTGCTTTTGGCTCAGGTCATGATCTCAGGGTCCTGGGATCGAGGCCCACATCGGGCTCTCTGCTCAGCAGGGAGCCTGCTTCCCCCTCTCTCTCTGCCTGCCTCTCTGCCTCCTTGTGATCTCTCTCCCGCTGTGAAATAAATAAATAAAATCTTAAAAAAAAAAAATGAAACAGCCAGTTATTTTACCAGCAAAATGAGCTTATTCAGCGGTAGCAGAGGAATTGCAATTTCGGATGGCAAGGCATGGCGAATCATAGCCAAGCCCAGAGAACAAAGGGGAGGAGGAAGCTGGGAGGGAATGCTTCCAAGCAAAGTCCATTGGAGGAGAGGGAGAAGTCATGGAGGGGATGGCTTCTCATTGAGTGGTGGCGGCCTCTCATTGGCTGATTGGTCATGGTTGCTCATTGGCTGAGTGGTGGTGGTTTCTTATTGGCTGAGTGGTGGTGGTTCCTCATTGGCTGAGTGGTGGTGTTTCCTCATTGGCTGGCTGGGCTGTCGCTGGGCAGGAGAAAACCTTCCTCCTGCTGGAGTAGCAAAGTAGGCTTATTTCTGCCCAAAGTTCCTGTGTGAGAGCTCCCCCTTTCTGGGTTTTCTGACTCCATTCTAAATGAGGTTTCTCTTTCTTTTTTTCTTTTTTTTTTTTTTAAGATTTTATTTATTTATTTCACAGAGGGAGAGAGATCACAAGGAGGCAGAGAGGCAGGCAGAGAGAGAGGGGGAAGCAGGCTCCCCGCTGAGCAGGGAGCCCGATGCGGGCCTCGATCCCAGGACCCTGAGATCATGACCTGAGCCGAAAGCAGAGGCTTTAACCCACTGAGCCACCCAGGAGCCCGAGGTTTCTCTTTCTTAATTTTCTTTTTTTTAAGGTTTTTCTTTTTAAACAAGTATTTCTTTCTTTCTTTTTCTTTTTCTTTTTTTTTTTTTTTACAGATGAGAGCCTGAAGATAAAATTTAATGTTTTCTTTCTTTTTTTTTTTATTTGCCCTAGGGGTACAGGTCTATGAATCATCAGGCTTACACCTTTCACAGCATTTACCAAAGCACAGACCCTTCCCAATGTCCATAATCCATCCACCCTATCCCTACCCTCCCACCCCCCCAGTAACCCTCAGTTTGTTTTGTGAGAGTAGGAGTCTCTAATGGTTTGTCTCCTTCCCCATCCCATCTTTAAACAAGTATTTCTTGATTTTTAAAAAATATTTTAGTTATTTATTTAAAGTGGACTCCATGCCCAATGTGGGGCTTGAACTCATGACCCTGAGATCAAGAGACCCCAGCTCCACTAACTGAGCCAGCTCAGCACCTCTTCATTAATTTTCATATTGTGAAGATCAGTAATTTAGTCATGTTCTTTGCTGTATAATATTCCACCCCATGAGTCTCTCCCAATTTATTTGTCTACTCTCTTTTGGATACAAACTTGGGTCTGGGGCTATTAAGAATAAAGTGGCCATGAACATTTGAGGTCCTTTATGTGGACATCTGGTCACAATGAGCTTGGGTTTCGACTCAGGAATGGGAGTACTAGAACAAGGAAGGTGTCCCAGGTTGTTTTGTTTTCCCCAGGTTGTTTTGTTTTCTTTTTTGTTTTTTTTTTTTTTTAAAGATTTTATTTATTCATTTGACACAGAGAGAGANCTCTTTTGGATACAAACTTGGGTTTGGGGCTATTAAGAATAAAGTGGCCGTGAACATTTGAGGTCCTTTATGTGGACATCTGGTCACAATGAGCTTGGGTTTCGACTCAGGAATGGGAGTACTAGAACAAGGAAGGTGTCCCAGGTTGTTTTGTTTTCCCCAGGTTGTTTTGTTTTCTTTTTTGTTTTTTTTTTTTTTTAAAGATTTTATTTATTCATTTGACACAGAGAGAGAGATTACAAGTAGGCAGAGAGGCAGGCAGAGAGAGAGGAGAGAGGAGGAAGCAGGCTCCCTGCTGAGCAGAGAGCCCGATGTGGGCCTCGATCCCAGGACCCTGGGATCATGACCTGAGCCGAAGGCAGCGGCTTTAACCCACTGAGCCACCCAGGCGCCCTCCCAGGTTGTTTTTAAAGTAAAGGTTTGTAAACATTTGTCTAAACCAAGAGAAGGTGACAGCATCCCACTTTGCTGATGAGAAAGCATAGAGGGTCATTTCAGTTCTCTAGTGGGGCTGGAGGGAGACCCCAAATCCCCCTTCTCACGCCCGTGCCTTGGTTGGGGACAGACATTGTACTGGTCCGTCCCATTGTTCTGACACCAAATATTTGCTTCCTGTCCCCTCAAACCACCGCTGTTACCCTCTGCTGGAGACATGCCCACACCCTTAGCCCTAGTAAATACACTGCAGCTTTTAAGTGGAAAAAAATTCTTGTCTAAGCAGTGAGATGTGACAGGAAGGGCTCAAGTAGGGGCTAGCAAGGTTTCCCTATAAAAGGTCAGGTAGTTCGTATTTTAGGCTTTGAGGGCACAGTCTCTGTTGCGCATTTTTGTTTGCTTTAACACCCTTTAAAAAATGTAAACTTTTCTGGGGCACCTGTTTGGCTCAGTCGGCAGAGTATGCGACTCTTGATCTGGCGGTTGTGAGTTCAAGTCCTCTGTCGTGGGTAGAGCTGACTTAAATAAAGAAAGAAAAATGTAAACTGTTCTGAGCTCACAGACCAGGCCAACACACGAGCGAACAAACAGCCCTTTGGGTGGCATGTGAGAATTTGCACTTTGGGTCTAAATCATTTTGCACAGTGATTGCACGTAGAAAGTATTCACTACCAAGTCTCACAGGCAGGTTTTCTGATGTATATCTAATTTTGAATTTGTAATTGCATCTGCTTATTCTCATATCGCCCCAAAATGTTGAATCTTTTTTAAAAATAATTGAGATATACTTGGAAGAGAGCACAGTATTCCTTTTAGGTGTAGAACATAATGATGTGATAGGTGTCTATGTTGCAAATAAGTCTAGTTGCCAATAAGTCTAGTTAATGTCTGTCATAGCTACAGTTGTTCTTGTGATGAGGAGTGTTCAGATCTACTCTCTTAGCAACTTTTAAGTTTACAATACGGTGTTGATTACAGTCACCACGCGGTTGTTACATCCCCGGGACGGATTTCTTTTCTAATTGGGAATCTGTAACTTTTGATCCCCTCCTCGCCCATTCCTCCCACCCTCCACCCAGAACTGTTACTCTTTAAATCCAACAAAAGGGGATACAGCCAACTCTTTTCACCATCCACTTTTGTCCAAACAGTTCCTTTGTCTGGAGAGACAAAGGAACTGTGCCAAGCCCTTTCTATCCATCAGGCAATGAAGAGGCTTTTTTTTTTTTTTAAGATTTTATTTGTTTATCTGAGAGAGAGCAGGAGAGTGGGGGGAGGGGCAGAGGGAGAAGTAGGCTCCCCGCTGAGCAGGAAGCCTGACGCTGGACTCGATTCCAGGACTCTGGGATCATGACCTGAGCAGAAGGCAGATGCTTAACCACCTGAGCTACCCAGGAGCCCTAGAGAGAGGAGGCTTTTCATACCCACTCTACTGAGGCTCAGAGAGGTGACCTGGCCAAGTCCCATGGAAAGGGGCAGAGCTGAAATTTACAGAGCCTGCATCCTTATACGCTGCTAATATCTCCCCAAGTCAGGCTGGGCTGTTCTCAGATGTGTTTTCGGGACAAGTCACTGGAGTGAGCTAAGCAGGCAAGAGGAGCATTTAAGGGTTCACCCCAGGGGCGCCTGGGTGGCTCAGTGGGTTAAAGCCTCTGCCTTCAACTCAAGTCATGATCTCAGGGTCCTGGGATCGAGCCCCACATTGGGCTGCCTGCTCAGCGGGGAGTCTGCTTCCTCCTCTCTCTCTGCCTGCCTCTCTGCCTACTTGTGATCTCTCTCTGTGTCAAATAAATAAATAAAATCTTAAAAAAATAAAAAGGGGGTCACCCCAGAGGGTCCAGCTCCTAACGGGGGAGACCAAGGAGAGCGCAAAGCTGCTCAGAGACCTCCCAACCTCCAGGAAAAAGCCAAGGTCAAGATCAAGGTGTGCAGGAGACCTGTCTTGCCTTCCCCTGTACCTGCCATCCCTCCCTTCGCCCTCCCCATTGGCAACCTGGCCACCCATGACTCGCACAATTTGACACACCAAGAGCTCAGACTTTGCAAAAGAGAAGACCCTCCCACCTCCCACCCTACCCTTTATTTTAGACGGGATTTCCCAGGACCATCTACATTATTATTATTATTATTATTATTATTATTATTATTATTATTACATAAAGAAAAGCCTGCAGCCTCTCATCTGTCAGAACAGGAACGGACACAAAGGAATAGAATGAATGCCATCTGTGACAAGCGATGGTCCCCTAATGACATCACGATGACTTTATGAGAGAATGGGAGAGAACGTGTTTAAAGCCACGAAGTTAGTGCTTTAGCAAGAGCTCACCAGTACACCCCATTTGCAGAGGGAGCCATGGAGGACTGAAGAGGGGCAGCCCACCCGCCTAGTTCCTCCAGCAAGTCAGGGGAGCATGCAGGAAGACAAGAGCCCAGACCCGCCTGCCAGACCCTTACTGACCGGGAGACTTTGAGGAAACGATCTGACTACTTCCTGCCTCGGTTTCCTCATCCACAAAATGGGACGCTCGGTGCATCCGCCCTAGAGGGTTGACATGAGGCTGGAACTAACATCGGCCAGGTGCTCAGAGCAGCGCCAGGCTCCAGCCACACCTAGTGCTGGCTTGGCACTGTTAGGTGCAGAAAGAGATTTGCTCCCTGACAGATTAGGGGACCCGTATGGGGAACCTCGGGGATGCATTTAAGCAAAAAAGGCAGAAAAAGACGTGTTTGGGGCATAGCCAGCCGACTCGGTGGTTCCCCCCAGGAGCCCGTGTCTGAGGACACCCGTGGTGGTCACAACTTGGGGGAGGGGGAGTGCTCTTGACGTCAAGTGTGTGGGGCAGGGGTGCTGCCCAACACCCCAGGTGCCCAGCATGTCCCCCAAAGAGCGACTCAGCCCTGATGTCCGCAGTGCCGCGGGGGAGACCCTAAGGTAACCGAAGTACCAGGTTTTTCAAATGCGCTGTCCTACGCAACCTTTGCTCCAGATCTGTGGGGAAGCTGGTCTCGGATGGGGATGCTGAAGGCTAGAGGGTCACTCGCGAGGAGACCAGGAAGCTGGTGGTGCACCCATGCCCCGTCCCCAAGCTGGAGCACGGGATGCCAGCCCTCGGGAACGTGCAAGGGACAGGAGGAGCAGGACCGTGCCGTCACGGACGCACCGAGGGACGTCCCTGCCTGGCACTCTGCTCCTGTCCCTTCATATGTAAAGTGGGGACACCTAACCCACAGAGCCGAGGTGACTAAGAGGGTTGGCGTGTGACATGAGTGGGACAGGCCTGGGCCAGAGTGGGCACAACGAGAGGATTTGGTTTCAGCATTTTCTAGAAGATGTGAGCACAGTAGTGGGAACACGGCCAGTCACAGAAGGGAATGGAACTTGAGGAATCTCCAAGCCGGGGTCTGTCCGGGGGCAGCGTGGAGTTCCCTGGGTCCGGGACGGGTCCCCCAGGGCGGCTGTAACAAGGAAGGCCGCCCAGAGGCTGAAAACACCGCAAACCTGTCACCTCCCAGTTTTGGAAGTCAGAAGTTGGGAATGAGCCTTCCCGGACTAAGATCAAGGCGTTGGCAGGGCTGATCCTTCCGGATGCTCGGGGTGGGGGTGGGGATCCCGTTTCCCTGCCTTCTCTGGCTCCTCCAGGCTCGGGGTCCCTTCCTCCATCTTCAAGGTGAAGAGCACACCCACCCATCTCAAATCCTGATCTCTGCCTCTGTCCTCACACACTCTCCGACCGGCCCTCCAGCCTCCTGCTCATAAGGACCCACATGATGACGTTGGGGCCCCCCGGCCTCCAGATCCCTCACTGAACCCCACATGCACAGTCCCCTTTGCCACGTGAGGGACCAGAGTCCTAGATCCTGGGGATCGGGCCGTAGCCATCTGTAGGGGGCCCCGGGCCACACCCCCGGCCCCCCTGCACACCTAGGAAGGTCTGGGAAAAGCAGCAGGCCTTCTGCTTCCGCCAGATGCCTCGGATACGGCACAGGGGGCAAGACTCAGGGTGGGGAGATGGAGGACCCTGATGCCCTGGTCTTCTCCTGTCCGAGGACTTCAAGCCCCGCTCCAGGTCTGGCCCTGTCCAGTTCACATGGTTGTGAGCAGCGCAGGGAAGGGGCCAAGAAGGCCATACAGAGACACCTCCCCACCTCCCCAACCCCCCCACCCCCGCATTGCTCAGCTTTTGGGGGAACGTGCGTGCGCACACACACATACAGACAGACACACGTGCACACAGCCCACACTCAGCTGCAGGTAAAATTTATTAAGGCAACGCTGAAGCCTCAGGCGCCTGTGGCCCACCAGGCTGACCTCAGCCCCCCCCTCCCCCGCCCGCTCCAGGATGGGGGGTGGGGCCTCAGCAGCTCTGCCTCCACCCCATCCCCCACTTCGGAGGCCAGAAGTCCCACGTCGGTTAGTTAGAGGCTGCTACCCAGGGGCCTTGATGTACCAAAGGAGGCAGGGATAGAAGAAATCTGTCCCCGGTTTTTTAAGAAAAACGAAACTGGGGGGACTGAGGACCTCCTAGAAAGCATTTTTTTTTTCTGGAAACCTCCCCGATGACTGAGGAGGTGAGGCTCAGGCGGTGCTGCCTCTGAGCGCACGGAGGGGGAGGGACTGGTCAGTGTCCCACCTCCGGCGGCAGCGGCTAAGATGGGCTGGGGGAGGGGGAGGGGCGGGGGTCCAAGGCTCGGCCGGCCCCTCCCCTCCGGGAGAGACTAAGCCCCTCGCGCCTCCTCCTGCCCGTCCTACTTCTTCCCTTCCGGGGCCTTCTCAACGATTCCCGGGGCGAAGGGGCCCACCAGCCACGTGATGGGCGTGTTCTGGGCCACGTACTCAACCATGTGGTCGAGGGCCTCTCGGGCCTTGGCCACCTGCTCGCGGCTCTGCGTCAGGATGGTGCTGGACAGGTCCTGGAAGGAATGGATGCCCGAAAAGGTGGCCTGGAGGTCTTCCATGTGGTGGCGGGCCTGCTGCACCTGGTCCTTCACGTGGCCGGGCAGCCCCTGGATGCTGGAGCCCAGCGAGGCGCAGGTGCTCTGCAGCTGCTGGGCGATGTCACGGAACATGGTGAGCGTCTGGGTCTCCACCTGCTGCGAAGGGACGGACGGTCAGGACCGCGCGCTTTGGGCGCAGCGGGAGCCCAAGCCGGGGCTGGGGAGAGGACATGGGGGTTTCTCCCGCCGCCCTTCCAGAGAACCTTTCCCTCTGGGGGTTTGGGACACCAGCTCTTTTGAGTTTGGAACCACAGGACCGATGCACCGAAGTGAAAAGAGGCGGAGACATCTTTCCAAAGGAGGTCAGCTGCTGGCCACCAAGCACAGGCAAAGAGATTCAACTTCACGAGTCGTCGGGGAAAGGGGGGGCAGACCCGCGAGGAGGCGCCACCTCGCGCCCACGAGGAGGAGCGGGATCAAGAAGTGACGGGTTGGCAAAGACGGGAAGGACTGGGGGCCCCGGGCGTTGCTGGTGCTGCAGTCACTTTGGAAGACAGCCTGGTGGTCTGTCCAACTGTCCAACCGCAGAGTTGCCATGAGCCCAGAAACTCCCCTCCTAGGAATCCCCCCAAGAAAACCAGAAACGCACGTCCGTACAAGGCTGGTTCACAAGGCAAAGTGGAGACCACCATATGTCCATCACCTTGTAAACGGGTAACACCTAGACCCATCCATGCAAGCGCACGTCTCGGAACCACAAGCAAGGCGCCTCCATGCGCAGCCCCGGGGACGGACCCCGAGCCCACGACGCTCAGGGAGGGAACCAGACTCAGAAGGCCCCGCGGGTGTCACGTGTGTGACATGCCCAGAACAGGCTTCTCCACGGACAGAAAGGGGGCTCGTGGGGGCTGGGGGCTGGGTCGGGGGGAAGTGACTACTGATGGGGACAAGGTCTCCTTTTGGGTTGGCGGGAATGTTCTAAACGGATCATGGTGATGGTCTCACAACCCTGTGAATACACTGAAAACCACTGAATTATACAGAGGGTGACTTTATAGTCTGTGAATTATATCTCAATAAAACTTTTTTTAAACACAAGACACTGCACTTTATATCTCCAGTTTTAAAGTTGATTTTTTTAAAAGATTTTATTTATTTATCTGAGAGAGAGATAGAGTGAGAGAGCATGAGAGGGGTGAAGGTCAGAGGGAGCAGCAGACTCCCCGTGGAGCTAGGAGCCCGATGTGGGACTCGATCCCGGGACTCTGGGATCATGACCTGAGCCGAAGGCAGTCACTCAACCAACTGAGCCACCCAGGCGCCCAAAAAGTTTTTTGTTTTAAAGAGGTCTAGAAGAACTTTCTAGGCAGACCTTGCACATGGTGGGAGAGACCTTGGTCTCAGTGTGTAAATCGGGACCTTAACCTCCCTCCCCCATAAGGGAAGAGAGCAGGCCGGGCGGCAGGACTTTGCCCTGAGCCCATGACAGAGCGCTCTGAACTTGAACGTGGCAGGGAGGAGCCGACCAGAGTCAACAACCACAACTCCGCGGTGGGGGGAAGGGAGACGGTTTGAGGTGGTTTGGGTCTGAAGGCTAACCGTTTTGCACTGAGAGAGACTGGTGCTGTTTGTATAAATGCCGACTGTGTGACACTACATGGGCTTGACAGAGCAACTCAATTTTTTTATATAGGAGCGTAACACAGATCAGAGAATTCACCCTTTGAAGTGTGCAATTCCGTAGTTTTTAGTATATTCACAAGGTTGTGCAAACCACCACCTCTACCTCCAGAACATCCCATCACTCCCCCCCCCCAAAGAAACCTCATCCCCACAGAGCAGTTGGCCCTGAGCCCCCTCCCCCAGCCCCCACGAACCCGGAGACCGAGGGACGTTCATAATGGGGCGCGAGAGTCATGTAAGGTGTTGATTCAAGAGAAGTCTCCACGAGCCACGGTAGAGGCAGTGAAAGTTAGGGCACTGCAGGAGAGGCCAATGCCGGGGTCGGGTGGGAGCGACCAGAGGACGTTAGTGAGAAGTTGTCACCAGGAGCCCGACAGGGGAGTAGGGAGGGCTTGACAATGCCGGGATAGGGGAGAAGGTGAATGAGACGAGACTTAGAATTTTGGCAGGTTGAGAGGCGTCACTGTCAAGTGTCCCACCATTCAGAAGCAACACCCATACCCAAGAGAGGAAATCCAGGCGGGCTTCCTGGAGGAGGTGCCGGTGTGTCCTGAAGGCCGTGAATGAAAGGAGAGGCTGGGCAAAGTATTCCGGGCAGGTAGGTCCATCCGACAGGGGCATGGAGAGGGAAGTCAGGGCCCTAAGCATCCCCCACATGTCCCCCAAGCTTGTACCTCTAGTTTGGCCGGGCTCTCCTCCATGCCCTGGAGCTCCTTCTGGTTCCACTTGAGCCACATCTGGTGTAGTTTCTCCTGGCCCTCCACCAGCTTCTGATCGACTCCTTGCTTGACATTTTCCATCTGGAGCAGGAGAGCAGGGAGAGAGAGTGAGAGCCAGACACAAAGGAGAGAGGCTGTCGCCAGCAGCTGACCCAGGTCGGCAGAGCCCCGCACACATCCCAGGAGAGGCCCACGCAGTCCTTCTCTCCGAGGTGAGATGGTCCAGGAAGGCGGATGGGATGCGTTCACACAGGCTTTCCACGGCTATGGTGTCATCACCAACATGCGTGCAAAGGAAGTGGCCAAAATTCTCTGCAGCTCCTACCACTTTGTCTGGTTCTCCTTGTGAGTGGGCCTGGGCCACAGGGCTGGCTTTGGCTAATGGGATGTAAGCAGGCGGAACATAGCAGGTCTTAAAAAGTGCTCCAATGGAATGCTATTCAGCCTTAAGAAAGAAGGGACCCTGACCCCTGCCACGACGTGGAGGGACCCCAAGGACACCAGGCTCAGCGAGAGCCAGACCCAGAAGGACACATCCCGCAGGACCTCACTCCCAGGAGGGCCCCGAGGAGTCCCGTCCACACAGACAGAGAGGAGAGGGTGGGAGCCGGGGCTGGGGCAGGGGGTGAGGAAGAGGGTGTGCTTCATGGGGAGAGATTTCAGTTTGGGGCGATGGAAAGTTCTGGAAACAGATGGTGAGGATGGTTGCACAACACTGTGAGTGTGGTTCATGCCACTGAGCTGTGCACTGACGATGGTTATGATGGTAAATTTCAGGCTGTGTGTAGTTTACCCCAATCAGAAATGTAGAGAGAGCACGGAGTGGAGGAAGCTAAGCAAAGAGGAAGATGATAGGAATTCAGCTCTTTTGAGAAGAGACAGAGAACTCGGGGCGGGGGGGCGGGGGAGGATGNGGCAGGCGGATCTTCCCGGGGTGACAGCATCATTCCACATCTTGACTGTCGTGCTGGTTACATGTCTGTCTGTAAAACTCCTCAAACCCTACACTTAAAAACAGGCGATTTTTCTTGTCCCTGAATTACGCCTCCATAAAACGGGCTTTAAACAGAACCGCCACCCAAACGCAGCTCACGCTCTGCAGGTCATGCTCTTGCTGCCTGTCGGTCCCTCGGACCACAGCCGGGAGGGCCTCCGCTGGCCGGTCCACCTGTCGTGGGCTGAACTACGTCCCCCCAATTCCCATGCTGGGCCCTGACCCCACTCCACCTCCCAGGACCTCAGGATCTGCCTGCGCTTGCAGACCTGGTGTTCAAAGGTGCAATCAAGTTCCAACGAGGCCACTCCGGTGGCCCTACACCGGTGGGACACCCCAGGAAGACAGCGGGGGAGACAGCCGTCGGCAGTTTAGGAGGACCCAGACCTGCGGACACCCTGATCTCGGACCCCCCACCCCCTGCCTCCAAGCTGGCAGACAGCCTCTGCCCTTGAAGCCCTCGGGGCCGGGCCCCCCCCCGAGCCATCCAGGTCCGCCGCAGGGGGAGGTGCACGCTGGGTTGCGGGGCCCGGGGGCTCACCAGGCTGAGCGCCTGCGCCAGCTGCATCAGGGCCTCCTGCGCCCGCTGCCGCGTGAGCTGCAGTTTGCCGAGCGAGTGAGCGTAGGCCCGCTGGCGCAGCCGCTCCGACAGGGAGCCCAGGCGCACGAAGTAACTCTGCTCCTGCCGCTGCTGCTGCACCGACGCGATGTCGAAGCCCTCCAGGGACGTGGCGAGGCGGGCTGCGGGGAGGAAGCACGGGAGAGGTGGTGTCAAGGCCCGGGGGCGGCACGCACACTCGGGCTCACGGGGTGCACCGAGGCGGGGTGCACAGGTGGGTGCGTGGCCCGCGCTGGCTTGTCCCCACGCTGTGGGGCTTTTCCGTCCCAGGGCTGCTGCTCACCAGCTGGGCAGCCTTGGAGAGGAGGAGGCCCCGGCCTTGCTTTTCCCCATCTGCGAAATGGGTATGAATGGAACCGAAGTGGCCAGGATTAAGAGGCCTTGGGCTAGCTTGCAGGTCTGCAAACCTAGGCCCTCCAGCCACATCCACCCGGCCTCCGGTTTTGCACCACACTGAGATACGGCCCTGCACGTCTACACCCGCTTTCAAACTACAGTGGTGGAGTTTGTGGCCTCTTGGCCCGTGGACACTGAAACATTCACTATCTGCTCCTTCACAGGAAAAATCTGGCCAATCCTTTATGAACGCCCAGCACATATTACATGGCCGATCTTTCACAAGGTTCTGGGTGCTTCGTTCGCATTTTCTTTACACCTCAACTCCATGAGGGAGGCACCGTTACCCCGTCTTTACAGACAGGGAAACAGGGACTCGCAGGTGAAGTGACTTGCCTGAGATCGCACAGTGGCAAGTCAGGATCTGAAGCCAGGCCATCTGACACCATGTCCTTGACCTTAATACTTGACAGGGAGAGGGCTGAGCCACACGAGAACCATCTTAATAGCACGTAAGGAAAAAGTTGGGACAATCTAGTCCAGAAAGAGCCCATGACATTACAACAGGGCCGGATGGAAACTGCCCGTCCCGATTTTATCCTCGATGACCTGCTCCTTTGAAGCTTTACCATAGCTAAGGATAAGCTTGAGTTTTGTAAATAACCTGATAAGGATTCAACTCCAGACCTCCTGACTAATGGCCTATAGCAGGGGTCTGCAAACTGCGGCCCCCAGGCCCAATGCCACCTGTCTCTATAAACAAAGTTTTATTGGCACACAATCACATCCATTCATTTACCTATGGTCCATGCTTCTGTGTTAACAGCAGACTTAACTAGTGGCAACACAGACGGACCCCAAAAGCCAAAAATATTTACCATCTGGTTAAGAAAATGTCTGCCACTCCCTGCTCTACACAAAAGTGATTTTGCCAGTAAGGCTCTGTTCCCCCTTCCCTATAACCACCCAGTCGGAGCTGCCTGAACTGTGAAACTTGGACCTCATACTCAAAAAAGGCACCCAAATGAACATTTAGTCATTTCTGTTATTGATTTAGAGCAGATTGTAGAGCCTCCTGTTTTCTGTAAGTGCTAAAGTTTCCCTTCTAAAAGAATCTGGAAAAGCTGATTTTAAAAAGTGTATCAAATAAATACTAAGGAACATGGGACCGGGGTACCACAGATGTGCCCGCGGTCAGGCAGGAAGAGCTTGGCTGTTCTGATAAGTAAGTGAGCTCTCCACTTTAGCTGCCTAGTTCTTCATCTCCTTTGGCCAGCCACTGTTCAAAAAACAAAACACAGTAGAAAATCAAGGAACAGAATTGCACAGGCAGTCACTGACCTGTTGCTCCATCAAGGTAAACCTTCAATCAGGGGATTTCAGTTGTTTCTATGAACATTGCAAATTCTGGAAGAACATACTCTAACCCAGGGGTTGCTAAACTTTTTCTATATGCAGCCAGATAGTCTGTGTTTCTGTCTTTGGAGGCAGTTATACCGTGCCTCAATGCAAACACACTCACAAACCACGTACATGCAAATATGTGTGGCTGTGTGCCAATAAAACTTTATTTGCAAATACAAGTGGTGGGCCAGATGTGGCATGGAGCTCGTCTGACACCGTCGGCTGGGGAAGAGGAGGCCATGGAAGAATCATTTCATGATGACATTTAACAAGAATTAAGGTCATACATTCCCCCACCAGCCCCCCCACCCACCCACTGCCCCAAACCACAAGCACCCGTATATATAGCGATTTCACCCTTACCGGGTGGACACACAGAACACATACAGAAACAGAGCTGATCAGATGGATCTGTTCTCTGCAGCGGCCTCCTGGCCTAGCTCAGGACCTTCTGCCAGGACCCTGCTTCTCCCCTGCCTTCAGGGACCAAGACCCACAGCTGGTTCTACCTGGCTTCAGCACCTACTACGGGCCGGCAGCACCATTCCTTTGAGAGGTTCGGGGTTGGGTTCTGGACCCTCAAAGGACAAGTGACATGCCATACTCAAGCCACACGCTTCACACCTGTAACATGAAAACCCACCACTGACAGTGGAGGAGGCTGGCGAACTAGCCCGTGATGCCAAAATAGAGGGGGAGGGCCGCCTGGGTGGCTCAGTTGTTGGGCGTCTGCCTTCAGCTCAGGTCAGGATCCCAGGGTCGTGGGATCGAGCCCCGCATCGGGCTCCCTGCTCAGCGGGAAGCCTGCTTCTCCCTCTCCCACTACCCCTGCTGTGTTCCCTCTCTTGCTGTCTCTGTCAAATAAATAAAATCTTAAAAAATAATAATAATAAAATAAAGGCGGAAAGCTAGCCACCTGCCCTGCTTTTCCTACACAACGTGTACCTGGGCTCCTCAAAGCTGCCCCAGACAACTCCCTCCAAGACAGTTTTCCAGCTAACAGAGAAAGAAGGGACACTTAGAGGAGTGACATTTTTGGGACCCTGATCCCAGATGAACAAGGGGGTGGAGACCGAAGAGGAGGTTCACCCACCCGGGAGCCACCTCTGCGTGAAGTTCCAGGAGAAGCAAGGCACCTCACCCGGGAGGGGTGGGCGGTCTGGGGATGCCGGTCCTGGTCGCCCTGGGGGTGCTCCCGGCATCGAGGGGGTGGGGCCGGGGAGGCTGCTCCGCCCCCAGCCAGCGCCCCCCGGACACCCCCACAAAGAACCACCCTGCTCCAAATGCCCACGGCGCTGCCGTCAGGAGCCCCCGATCGGATCTGTCCTGCAGCTTTTTCCAGTTGCCCCAAATGTCTGGCTCCTCATCCAAACCAACCAACTCTGGCCAAAGTCAGATGGAGCGTGGCGTCTAGTTTACACGCAGCCCCGCGCGCCCTTGCTGCTGTGGGCACCTGAGTCTACACCGCCGCGGGGCCAGAGTCACGAGAGCCAGGGGTACCAGAGCCAGCTGTGGGCCACACAGGACGCTGCTTTGTCTCAACAGTTTCGTCCCTGGTTTGTCTGTCTAGTCCTGCCTCCACCTGGACCAGCCCCCACCCCACCCACGGGGACCAGCGCAGTCCCCTCTGCCCTGATCCCCAGTCCTGCCCTCAACGCTCAGCCCGCCTTCCCCTTAGCGGCCACCAGAGGGCGCCCGGGCGCACACCAGTCCGGTCCTGGGGCCTCTGCCCACAGCCCTCTGAGACTCTCACCTTCCTGGGGTAAAACCAAGTCCTCCCCTGGGTCCCCTAGGCCCTGCACGACCTGCCCTGCCCCCCACCCCAACTCCCCGTCGCCCACTCTGTCTTGCTATTCCTCTAACCCACCAGGCAGGTTCTGCCCCAGGACCTTTGTTACTGCCACTTCTCTCCACCCCGACATCCACGTGGCTCACTCGCTCGCTCGCTCCATTCGTGGTCGTGTTACCGCCTCAGAAACAGCTACCCAAGCCTTCCCCCTCAAAATCTCTCCTTTACCCTGATTTCCTTATACTTTATACTGTGAGTTCCAGAATTCTGTCCACTGCTGTCCCCAGGACTCAGCCACATGGCAGATGCTCAAGGAACATCCGAATGAACAAAGGCACGCCTGGAGGTGGGGATGACAGAGAAGAGTCTGAATGCCTCCTGAGCGCCAGGCCCCATTCTAGACATGAGACACAGCAGTGACCAAGACAGAGCAGCTGCTCGGTGGAACTGATGAGGAGTGCCAGAGAGAAACAGGAGGGGGTGGGGGCAGGCCTCAGGACACAGTATGGACAAGGGAGGGGGCGACTTGAGGCTTCACTGGGGAGGTGGCATCTGAGCAGAGCTGGAGGTGGAAGGGTGTCTAGGAGACATCCAGAAGGATGTCTAGGGGAAGAATGTTCCCAGAAGAAGGAACAGCTGGTGTAAAGGCCCTGGGGTGTGAGCATGGTCAAGATCAGCAAGGAGTCAGTGTGCCTGGAGTAGAATGAAAGAGGGGAGGCGGATAAGTACATGGGGGGTTCATGGGGAGGACTTGGGTTTCTACCTGGAGGGAGGTGGGAGCCCCCAAGGGCTGAGGGCAGAGGACAGAACTGGGCTCCGGTGCTCACAGGGGCCCTCTAGTGGTTGCTTCAAGGAGAACACACACTGGGGGCCAGCGTGGAGGCCACTGCACTGGTCTAGGAGGGCGCCGACAAGGGGCTGCAGCAGATCCGAGGGACAGGGGCAGGCTTGAGATGGGACAGAGGGACAGACTCCAGCTGGCTGAGAGGGGAGGGAAGCCTAGCGGGGGTGGGGGGGTGCCCAGGCCCAAGGGCTGCACTCACCCAGCTCAGCGTCTGTCATGGGCAGGTGGTTGTCTACCCACTCCTCCGACTTGCCCAGCACTGTGTCCACCCCGCTCAGCACCATCTGGCCCACACGGGAGCCCATGACCGACTGGACGCCGCTGGTCACTGCACACTTGGTCGCATCCACACCAGTCTGCACGGCACCCCGGGTCATGTCAACCGCCTCCGTCACTCGCGTGGCCACTGTGTCCTTGGCGCTGGCCACGGCTTCTCGGGCCCCCGACACCTTGGACGAGACGAGCTCCTTGGTGTCGGCCAGGACCTACAACACAGGCAAGCGTCAGCATCTCTGTCCTCCCTCTGTACCTGGGGACCCCCCCCCGCCCCTGCACCCCAGCCTCCGGGGAGCCCAACAGAAGGAGCTCCAGCTCCTGGGTGACTCGGAGGGGTCAACGCGGAGTCTGGCAGTTCCGGAGCTCTGGAGCCTGGGTGAATCCTGGTTTGCTAGGTCCTAGCTGTGTGGCCTCAGGCAACACACTCCACCTCTCTGTGCTTCCATTTCTTCACCCACAGCGTTAGGGACCGCCGTGCGCTGAACCCTAATCCCCAGGATCTCAGAATGTGATTATTTGGAGAGAAGGGCTTCACAGAAGAGACTAGGACACAGAAGGGAGGCCAGGTGAGAACAGAGTCTGCGAGCGAAGCAGCGGCCTCCGGAGGAAGCAGCCAGCCTTCTGGGACTTCTGGCCTCTGGGACTCGGGGACAGGAAGTTCCTGGGTCGGCCACCCACCGGACGGATACGATGGGTTAGACCAGCGCTTGGCTCAAGGGTTCCATCCGTGTGGCAGAAGAAACAGACCGTCCTGGGAAGTGGCTGCCCCGTCCCGTGCTGAGAACCGTAATCCTGGCGGGAGCGACCATCCGCGGGCACACTCCCTTAGGACAGTGGTTCTCATCTAGAGTGATTCTGTCCCCAGGGGATGCTGGGAACTGTCTGGCGAGCGTGTGGTTGTCACATGGGTGTGGGGGGGTTCCCGCTGAGAGGGCGGGGCCAGGTACTCTGCTCCACCCCCCACATCAGCGGTGCTGAGAGGGGAGACCCCCCAACCTAGAGGCGCCCGGAGCAACAGTAAAGCGACAGAGGATGCACACAAGTGTCCAAACGTCGTCTCCACAAACTCCCAGCAGAATACAGTAACCACCTTCAACTCCACACGGCAAATGGGGCTTTGTGCCCCAAAAGGTCACTGCGCTCGTGGATTTATTCCTGAAGCTTGCATTAAAACAGAAAAGACCGGGCGCCTGGGTGGCTTAGTGGGTTAAAGCCTCTGCCTCCAGCTCAGGTCATGATCTCAGGGTCCTGGGATCGAGGCCGGCATCTAGCTCCCTGCTCGGCAGGAAGCCTGCTTCCTCCTCTCTCTCTGCCTGCCTCTCTGCCTGCTTGTGATCTCTCTCTGTAAAGTAAATAAAAAAATACAAAAAAAAAAAAGCCCTTTAAAAAAAATTAAAAAAAAAAAAACACAGTAAAGACCAACGCTCCGTAGGAACCAGCTGTTCTGAGCCTTCGGACGATGGACCTGCTTCTGCCCTACAAGCCCCTAAGAGAAGGAGCGTACCCATTCCACGCACAAGAAACTGAGGCCAGCGGCCAAGCAGCCTGTCCCAGCGAGGGCTGTCCAGGCGCCAAGGGCAGAACCCGGATTTTAACCTGGTACTTTGACTCCATCACCTCTAACCCGGGTTAGTAGGATAGCTGTGGGGGTGGTAGCTTTCTCTGGAAAAGGGCCATGTCCTTGGCAGGCCAACTGTCTCTGTGTCAATGACCCAACTCTGCCCCTTGTAGGGTAAAAGCGGCCCTCGAGGCTGGAAACCCATAGGTGTGTCCACATGCAAGGAAAGCTCTATTTAGCACAGCAGGTGCAGGGCTGGATCTGGGATCCCGGAAGGGAAGAGGCTGCGGCACGCGGTGGGTGTTCGTGGACCCCCACACGAAGCTCGGGTCTAAGCCTCTGAGCAGGCCTCCATGCACAGAACTCTCTGGAAAGTCAGAAACCACATCACCCCCATTCCAACCTTCTGGGCAGGCCGCTGGGACCCCCGGAACACCCAGACCTCTCGTGTCCACGAGAATTCGTTTCCTCGGGGTGGGAAAAGGTGCCCACTGGGGCCGTCCCCCAACTCATGCTGGCCCAGCTGACCACACCACGTGCCTCGCAGAACCAGGCAGGGCTCCCTCCTCGTGGGGCGAGCCCGGGGCGGGGGGGGGCGACATCACAGGCGTCCAGAGAGCGCGGCGCCTCCGAGCTGGGAGCAGCTCTGCTGGGTGACCTTGGAGGGCGTCACCCCGAGCTCACCCCTCTATAAACGGAAGGAATGTTGGCCTTGTGAGGCGGCAGCAGGACAGGAGAACGCAGGCGCCCGGCCCTAAGGAGCTGGCTCCACAGGGAAACTTCTCCAGCCTTCAGTGAACCGGGCAGTTTCCGCCTTCAAAGCCCAGCTCTTCATGGGATTTGTTGGGGAGACACACGCCCCCCTGCAGGGAGTCTTGCATGAGCGGGTGGGACCTGCCTCTGGGGGATGTGGTATAGAGCAGTCTCCGGCCGACAGGGGGCGCCCGCCAGCAGGGGGGCCTCAGGGCAGAGCCGGGGAGAGACCATGAGCAGCGGCGGGCCTGCCCCAAGGCCCCTCCTGGGCGCCCCCGAGTTCTGGTGGGAGAAAGCCGGACACGAAGAGCGTGGCTGTGTGTCCCACGAGACGAACGTGGAGCATAAGCACGTACTCTGGCCGAGGCTAGATGGTGGGCGCCGGACAGAGCAGCCAGTCTGTGCCCTCGGCCCACTCGGGAGGACAAACACGCGATCAAAAAGCCCTTCGGATGGCACGGAGCCTTACAAGCCCACACACCTGGGACCCCCCCCATTCAGAGCAGCATGACCAACAAGCCCCAGAAGGTGGAAGCAATCCACTGACAGATGCAAGAACGAACACAGTCCGTCCACACTGGAATACGGTTCAGCCTCAGGAAGGAAGGGACCCTGACCCCCGGCACGACGCGGAGGGACCCCGAGGACACGGGGCTCAGTGAGAGGAGCCAGACCCAGGACACATCCCGCAGGACCCCACTCCCAGGAGGGCCCCTGAGGAGTCCTGTCCACAGAGACAGAGAGGAGAGGGTGGGAGCTGGGGCTGGGGCAGGGGCTGGGGAGTCCGTGCTTTGTGGGGACAGAGTCTCCGTGTGGGGAGATGGAAAGTTCCGGAGACAGAAGGTGGGGTGTTCGCAGGACGCCATGAGCGTGCTTCATGCCACGGAGCTGGCACTTAGAGACGGTTAAAGAGGGCAAATTTTAAGTTGTAAAAGAATTAATGTAACTGGTACACAGATGTCCAGTAATATTCTAACAGCCAAGAAGTGGGAATGACCTAAACTTTGTCCATCAGATGAACAGATACAATGTGTCCACCACGCAGAGGACTGTCACTCGGCCGCAGACAGGCGCTGCCCTGGGGACAGACCCTGAGCCCACGACGCTCGGGGAGGGAACAAGTCAGAGAAGGCCCACGGGGTGTGAGTCCACGCGTGTGACACGCCCAGGCCCCTCCGCGGACAGGGAGGAGATGAGTGGTTGCCAGGAGTATTTGGCAGGAGATGAACAGCTAAGGGATGTGGGGTTTCTTTTGGGCTGACGAACTGTTCTAAAATGGGTGGCAATGGTTACACAACATGAATATACTAGAACCATTGAGTTGTAGACTTTCAATGAGCTCATTGTACGGTGACTCACGGCTCAGGGAAGCTGTCCGTGGCATGCTACAAAGATCCTGGCCACGGGCCATGTGCGGCTGTTTACATTTAAAATTGCTAACTGAGTTCCTCGGTGACACCAGCCACACTCTAAGGGCTCTGAAGCCACCTACAGCTGGTGCTTTCCATACTGGACGGTACAGAGCAAGAACATGGACATCGGAGACAGTTTGGACAGAGCTGAGCTAGAAGGACCTTCTTGAAGAGGGAAGGGAAGGCCACTGAAGAGGTAGGATTTGAACAGAGACCTGAAAGTCTGGTTCAAGAAGGAGGAAGTGCACGTGAAAAGGGCCTGGGGTAGGCCTGGGACGGAAGCGTTCACCGTATTTGCTTCCCCGGAATGAAAGTTCCACAAGGGCAGACACTGTTGCTAGCCGTGTGTCCTGTCCACTCGGCTACTGATGTTCCTGAACACGGAGTGCGGAGGCTGGCGGGGCTGGAAGGGGACAGACACACGGGGGTTTTGAGCAGATCCGGCTGCAGTTTCCATCCCTCCTCCAACGGCACAGAGGGGAGTAGATTCAAGGTGGGGACAGACCGAAGAGGGGTCAAGGAGGAGAGGTCACACACGTCTGATCTGGGAGAGGCGGGATCCGGAGCCCAGAGCCCAGAGCCCAGAGCCCAGGCGGCCCCCTCCCCCGCACAGCCCCTCCCCCGGCGGCTCCTGATGGCGGAGCGCGGTTACCTTCTCCGTGTGCTGCTGCAGGATGGGCATGTTCTCCTCCAGCTTGTCCAGCCCCCTGTGGGCGTACTCGCTGGCCGACGCGACTACACGGGGCAGGACAGGAACGGGCAGTCACGGCACGTGCGCGCCCATCGGGGCCGGTTTGGGGGTGACAGGGCCAGGGGTGGGGCAGACCCCCACCCTCCCCCGGAACAGCCAAGAGGCAGGCCCCGGGGCTTCACTCACTCTGTGGCTCCAGCTTGGAGAGGATGGGCTGGGCCCCGCTGACGGCGGCCGTCGTGAGGGTCTTCACGCCCCTCTCGGCCGCGTCGCACACGGTCTTGACGTGGGGGTGGCTCTCCTTGGTGGAGGTGTAGGCCGCGGACACCATGTTGCAGGTGGAGCTGATGAGGGGCATGGTGGCCACGCGGTCCACCACGCTCGGCTGCGGGGACAAGCAGCTCAGCGGGCTGGGGGCCTGGGGCTCGGGGGTGGGG
>LNAC01000276.1:3419113-3451696 GCA_002007465.1 Ailurus styani
TGTCAATTTCAGTTTCACTCCAGGCCAGGCGACGGCGCAGCCCGCCCTTGCCCTGCATCCCGGTGGTCGCACAAGCCACAGCTTCAAGGTTGCCCCATGGCCGCTTCCTCTACCGTAGCCTTGCCAGGCGGACAAGAGCCCGGCTCTCCCTGAGCTTCAGGTCGACCCCTGGCGTCGGCAAGCTACAGCCCACCGGGCCCACACCTGATTTTCTGATCCCTGCCTGGTTCTCCCTAGCAGCTAAATCATGAAGTTCACAGATGATTAATGCCGCCATTTGATAATGCGTGATTCCAAGGTTCTTTTCGTTAGGTTGTGCAACGGGAGTGGCTAATTCTAGAAATTTGCCATCTCTCCAAAAAAAACGGTCACTCCTCATTCTCCCCACCCCCAGACCCCGGCACCTCTAACCCCCCTTCCCGTCTGTGGAGGAGCCTGTTCCGGGCGTGTCACACACATGGACTCACACCCCATGGGGCCTTCTGTGTCCGGTTCCTTCCCTGAGCGCCGTGGGCTCAGGGCCTGTCCCCGGGACAATGCATGTCAGTGTTTAACTTTTTGAATTGTGGTAAAATAGGGCGCCTGGGTGGCTCAGTGGGTTAAAGCCGCTGCCTTCGGCTCAGGTCATGATCCCAGGGTCCTGGGATCGAGGCCCACATCGGGCTCTCTGCTCAGCAGGGAGCCTGCTTCCTCCTCTCTCCTCTCTCTCTGCCTGCCTCTCTGCCTACTTGTAATCTCTCTGTGTCAAATGAATAAATAAAAAAAATCTTAAAAAAAAAATACTTCTGAATTGTGGTAAAATACACATAAAACTTACCATCTTAACCATTTCAAGTGCAGAGCTCAGCGGCATGAAGCACACTCACACTGTTGGGCAGCCACCCCACTGCCCATTTCCAGAACTTTCCATCTCCCCAAACTGAGACTGTCCCCATGACGCACAGACTCCCCACCCCCAGCCCCAGCTCCCACCCTCTCCTCTCTGTGTGGACGGGACTCCTCTGGGGCCCTCCTGGGAGTGGGGTCCTGCAGGATGTGTCCTTCTGGGTCTGGCTCCTCTCGCTGAGCCCGGTGTCCTCAGGGTCCCTCCGTGTCATGGCAGGGGTCAGTGCTTCAATCCTTTACATGGCTAATATTCTACTGCTGGCTGGTTCTGCAAATAAAGCTCTACTGGCACATGGCCACCCCCATTCAATTACCCAGAAAGAGTGGAATAGAGTCAGTCAAGACAGCCCTTCCAAGCCTCAGTTTCCCCATCCAACACATAGGGAGTCATGCCTGTCCAGCAGGAGTGGCAAAGATCACTCGTGGGAAGGCGCCAGCAGAAGACTGAACTCACAGAGGATGTGTGGACAGCTTGTGTGTGAACTCACTCAATTGCCAGTCCCTGGAGAAGGGGACTGTTCACCCACTTTATGGAAGCGTTAACTGAGGCATGGAAAGAGTAAGTCATCTAAAGTCACAAACTTTAGATGGACTCAGGCCATCTGCCTCTAGGGTTTACCCCCGAGTCCTCTTCGGAAGTTAGTTCCAAGTTCCCCCTGCAATCCAGCAACTCCACTTTTAGGAATCTAAGCCAGGACAGGAAACACATGTCCAGACAAGAGGCGTACGAGAATGTTCACGGCAGCCTCATTCTGGATGGCCAGGAAGTGGAAACAGCCCAGACGGCCACTGCTGGGTGAGGGGATTAAAGAAAAAGTGGTATAAAGTATGTTTTTAAAAATCCAGAGCCTCAGAGCTGTGACTCTTGATCTCAGGGTCCTGAGTTCGAGCCCCACGTTGGGTATAGGGTTTACTTAAAAAAGAAAAAAATCACAGCCTCCAAGTGGTCCATAGGTACATGAAAGTGGATCAGCAGGGAAATACCAAAACCACAAGGAGATCCCACCTGACACCCGTTAGGACGGCTACTATCAAAATGAAACAAATTAACAAATGATGGTGAGGATGGGGAGAAACTGGAACTCTTGGGCCTTGTGGGAGGGAATGTGAAACCACACAGGGACTGTGGAATTCACCAATGTGGTGAATCAGAAAGCATAACGAACAGGAATTAACCCAATGAGCCTGCAATTTCACTTCTGCATAGATAGACAAAAGGACTGAAAACAGGGTGCCTGGGAGGCTCAGTCGGTGAAGCATCTGCCTTTGGTTCAAGTCATGATCCCAGGGTTGTGGGATCGAACCCCCGCATTGGGCTCCCTGCTCGGTGGGGAGCCTGCTTCTCCCTCTCCTACTCCCCCTGCTTGTGATCTCTCTCTCTCCCTCTCAGAAAAATAAAATCTTTTAAAAATTAAAAAAAATAAAGATTTTAGGGGCATCTGGGTGGCTCAGTTGTTAAGCGTCTGCCTTCAGCTCAGGTCACGATCCCGGGGTCCTGGGATCGAGCCCCGTGTCAGGCTCCCTGCCTGGCGGGAAGCCTGCTTCTCCCTCTGCCACTCCCTCTGCCTGTGTTCCCTCTCTCGCTGTGACTCTCTCTGTCAAATAAATTAAAAAAAAAAAAAAAGATTTTATGTTTCTGCTGACATGAAACGTCCAAGAGGTAAATTCATACAGAAAGCAGNGGGGGGGGGGGAGGAGGGAATGGGGCTAACTGGTGATGGGGTTCACGTCTGGAATTTGATGGTGGTGGTTGGACATCACGAATGTACTTAATCCCACTAAACTAGACACTTCAAAATAGTACTTTTGGTTATGTGTTAGTTTACCATAATTTTAAGAAAGGAACGAAGCACTGACACCCGCTACAAGGCAGAAAACCCCCCAAACATGATGCTCAGTGAGAGAAGCCAGGCACAAAGGGGTCTCAGGTGGTAGGACTCCATTCGAAATGTCCAGAACAGGCTAATCGGTGGAGCCAGACAGCCGAGGAGCTGCTGCTGGGAGGAAGAATGAGGAGGGAGCACTAATGGGGTGGGCTGTCTTTGGGGGGGATGAAACACCCTAACACTGTATGGTGCTGATGGCTGCAGAACTTGGTAGGTGACTAAAAACCACTGGGCAGCACCCTTCCCAAGGGCGCATCTTATCATATGTAAATGACATGTCCGTGGAGTTGGCTATGAACTACATACAGTTGTTACTGAAGCTGTGCAGGGAGAGAGGAAAGCGGGGCTGACTTCCTAGGATGACCCTCCCAGCACCTGCAGGCAGGACAGCGGTGGGGGTCAGGGGAGACAGGTGGTGGTTTCCAAGCAGACCCCAGATCTCCCCAGAGCCTCCGGGATCCCCAGTTCTGCTCCCACCTGTCCAGGGTCTGAGTGATGGCTCATCCTCAGCCGCAGAAAGAGATCTCTTGCCTGCCCCCCCCACGTGCTGCCAGCAGCTCCCCGCCACGCCACTACGGTGTGGGAAGCCTCACCCCACGGGTCCCAGCCCTCCCTCACCTGCTGGACCGGTTCTTTTCCTGTCGCCTGGGTGCTGGCGGTGGCTTCCGTCCCATCGGTAGACATGTTTCGCTGAAGCAGGTACTGCAGTAGACAGACGGGCTCATCAGGGTACCGCCGGCCCTGTCCCTCCCTCCAGGAGGAAATGCAAGTTCACAGCTGCCCTCCGACCCTTCCCCTGTTTCTTAGAGCCCCGCCTCTCAGTCACTCCTGAGCACCTGTGGGCCCCTATGCAGGGCCGGGTGGGGCAGGGAGTCTACGGCCCTAACCAGCTCTCAGGTGCTGCTGATGAAGCAGATTTCAGGGCCACACCTCAAGGGCCAACTCCAAGGACTCCACTTGGTCAGTACTTCAGGGAGACACACCTGTGGTCCAACACCTCAGCAGACAGCCATTTGCTGGTGGCTACCTGCTCTCAAGAGTCATCGTCCCTGTGACCCAGAAACCTTGAGGATCCAGATGGTCCCACACCTGTACTGTCATGTGGACCGAGGCATGGGCCTCTGTGTGGGCCACAACCAGAGCATGGAAACTTGGGTCCCGGGCAGGAAGGGCCTAGAGAAAACAAGGACCCAACCCATTGTAGTGGCCACAGAGGAGAGACCGACACATCACTGGCTAGACCAGGATATTCTAAGACGAATACTGTGCACAGGGCGAGAATGTGTGCTTTGTTTGCCCAGGATCTTTGGACATAGGAAACTGTTAACAGTGGCCACCTTTCAGGACAGATCAGGTAGATGGGGCAAGGCTTCTGACTTTTGATCCAGGCAGATAATATTACCAGTTTAAAAAAAAAAAAAAAAGGTTAAGCATTAAAAACAAAACACCCCACAAACCGCTTAAGAAAATCCTACGGCAGACCAATCAAGTCAGACTCAGGAGGGAGGGCAGGGCAAGGGAAGCTCCCAGGTGAGGCTCATGTTCTCCTTCCCGAGGTACAAAGGGAACCACCACAGGTGTGCTCCATTTTCCTGGCCAGGTGGGAGGACGTGGGTAAACCATCATCAGACTATAGACTGCAAGAGTACCAGCTCCGCCCATGGTATTGAGCAAGGAGTCTCCCCTTCCCCACCCTCAGTCCTCTCACCTGTACAAAGGAGTTAAGGTAGAACCTGCCTTCAAGGGTTGGTTCCCCTTGTAATTCTGGGATGAACCTGTTGTGAACCCCTGACCTTGATACTGAACATTTCCTTCTAGAGGAAGGGGGCCCATCCTCCTGGCTGCCATGTTGCCCTGTCTCCCAAGCAAAGCCCAGCAAACTGAGGTTTTGAGAGCACCAGTGCTAGAGTCCAAACCGGTTCTAATCCCAGCTTTGCAACTCACTAGCCAGCGGCAGCTTGGGAAAGCAGCACCCACTCTCAGAGCCTTGCTTGCCCCATCTGTAAAATGGGGATACACATTCCAAACGCAAAGTCCCTACAGATTGGCAGAGCGACATGTCATGGTTAGCTCAGTACCTAGCACAAAATAGGTGCTCAATGAACAAAACCATCTCACACACAGGTGAAGCCAGCCAAGAATGCGCTTCTGCTTGGTACAAAGGTGACCAAGCTGGGAAGTGGAGCGAGACGGCACAGCAGCCCCTGGTGATCATCAGGAGTCCAGTTATTCCCCTCACCCCTCCCTGGGCATCTTGGAGGCCCATTCTCCCACCCCCTTGGCCCATCAATCCCTCCTAAAGTGGGTTTAACCAAGGGCGGCCACTGCAGATGTCAGCACCTCATTAAAGTCCTTGGGGTCTACAAGCTGTCTGAACTTGGCTCCAGCGGCCGGAACGAGAGCTGGCTGGAACCGGTTGTGGTCACGCACACGTCCAGCGGCAGCCAGGACACGCTAAGATACAACTTCCAAAGTTCCCAGAGACCGAGGTCCCAGCAGTTCCAGCGCAATCCTGACAAAGGTCCCCCAGGCCTCAGATAAGGGGTAGGCCTTCCCAGCCGCCTTGAGCAATCCCCTGGCCACACCCCCCTAAAGGAAGAGGGCGGGGTCTGCCCACGAACTCCCCCGCGTCAGCGGAGCGGACCGGACACACTCGGGCGGGGGAGGAGCTAAGCCCCCGGGCGGCAAACCCATTTGCCGAGGAGGGGTCCTTGCTACGCGGAAAGCCCCCTGATTGCGGGGTAGGGGCGCTCTGAGGACCCGGGGAGGGCCGATTTCCTGCGCAGGATACGCTGCGGCTGGCTTCCAAACTGCGTTTGCAAAGCGAGCACACTTTTGAGAGAGGATGTGTTTTAACAGGGGGGGATTTACCCCCCTCTTGGTACTGCCACTTCTAGGGGGCTCTTTCACGCGCCACCCACCGCCTCCAACGAATGTCTCAGGAACTGAAAGGACGGCCTTTGAAAGTTTGACTCTGCCCCAGAAATAGGGTTTTTTGTAGGGTTTTTTTGAGAGGGGGGCGGGGGAAGAGACAGGAAAGCTCAGCCCAGGCTGGAGACCCCTCCCCAGACCGCAGAGACCAGTAGAGCCCCCAGGAAGGTTCTCCCCGCTTGTTCCTCCTCTGGGACGTCCCGAGACCCGGCGGACCCCGACTCCCACCGCAATCAGGCCCCGTCCTCTTACCGCGGTCAGCGGGACGTGCAAGGTACGACGGCCAGCTCGGAAACCGTCTGGGGCGGGCCCTGGAAAGGCTTTTACTGGGGGGGGCGGGCGCTCGGGAGTGACGGGCCGGGGGACCAATCGAATCGGGAGGCTGCCCGCCGCCGGGCCACGCCCCCGCTCGGTCCGGGACGTTGGAGCCACTAGTGAAGTCCCCCGCGTCGGGGGACCCCTACAAGACGCCTGATCCAGCCAAGGCCGCCCCCTCCCGACCTAGGGATCCTCTGAATTCGGCCGAGGGAGGTGCTATCAGAGTTCTGGGGTCCCCCGACCCCCCTTTTCTTCAGGGGCGGTGTGAACTCAGAGATCATTGCCTGATGCCCCCAGCGCATCAGGAGCCGTGCCCCAACCCTGGGCGGGAAGGTGATGGAGCCGAGCTCCACCCAGCAGGATCTTGGCCACAGCGGTGAACAGATATGGAATGCTTTCCTCCCCCCTTGACCAGCATGGCACCGTTTAAGCCTCCCAAAACTGTTCTTTCATCATCCCCATTTTACAGATGAGGAAACTGAGGCCCGGAGTCGGTCAGCCTAGGGCAGTGCTGGATCAACTCCTGGATCTCTGACTCCTGGATCAACCCTTTCCTGAAGCAGCAACCAGTTGGATTCCACTCCTCCCCCCACCCCATCCTTTATCCTCTGGGTCTATAAAATGAAGCCCCAAACTCAGATGGCCCCAGGGACCAAAAGGAAGTAAATGCCTCCTCCAGAGTGTTGGCAGGATGGCAGAGTGTTGCCCTGTAGAAGACCCACCCAGAGATTCCCATATCCATGGGGGTTCTAGACTAAAGAAAGTGTTCTGCCTTTTAGAAAACCATTGGACCAAATAAAACCAACCGGGGCCATATTCAGCTCAGGAGCTACCAGTGCACCACTTCTGCTAAATTAAGTGGGATGGGCAGGGCCTCTGAAACCTCCGGAAAGAACATGGAAGAAAAGCTGGTGTCTGTGACTGAGGGCATTTTTGGGACAGTGGCTATGGTCACACCATACAGTAGAGCTTTCTGCAGTGATGGGGAGGCTCTGGAATTCCGCACCGCTCAGTATGGTGCCCACGGGCACCACATGGGTTTTGCTCATCAAGAAACTGAATATTGGGCGCCTGGGTGGCTCAGTGGGTTAAAGCCTCTGCTTTCGGCTCAGGTCATGATCTCAGCGTCCTGGGATCGAGGCCCGCATCGGGCTCTCTGCTCAGCAGGGAGCCTGCTTCCTCCTCTCCCTGTCTCTCTGCCTGCCTCTCTGCCTACTTGTAATCTCTCNAGAAAAGATGATTCTATAGTTAAGAACTGAATATTCATGGGCGCCTGGGTGGCTCAGTGGGTTAAAGCCTCTGCCTTCAGCTCAGGTCATGATCTCAGGGTCCTGGGATCGAGGCCCGCATCGGGCTCTCTGCTCAGCAGGGAGCCTGCTTCCTCCTCTCCCTCTGCCTGCCTCTCTGCCTCCTTGTGATCTCTCTCTCTCTCTGTCAAACAAATAAGATCTTTAAAGGAAAAAAAAGAAACTGAATATTCACATCTAAGCAATCACACGCAGCTAGTCAGATTCTCAGGTGAGTCTGAGGCACCAAAAGGATTAAAGCAATCAGCCATAACAGTTAAAAATTTCCCGTTTGCTACCGGCCTTTTTTCATACCCACGTATTCATTTTCCTCCTCACTCATTAGGCAATTTCTATTGCTGCACTGGATGCTGGGAACATAGCAGCGGGTCAAAGCGATCCCAGCCTTGTGGCGCTCACCGCCAGTGCCAGAGACAGACAATAAACAAGAGAAATGAGTGAAACACATCATGGGTTGGCTCACTGAGAAAAGCAAAGAACTGGGGTGGAGAATGTGGGGTGTGATTTTTAATGGGGCGGTCAAGGGAGGCTTTCCAGATTGGCATCTGAATGCAAAAGTGCGGGGCGAGAGGAGAGAGCCACTTAGAGATCTGGGGAAACAGCAAGTTCAAAGGCCCAGAGGCAGACCATGCTTGATAAGTTGGAGGTGCAGCTGGGAAGTTGACGTGGCTGGAGTGGAGTGAGTTCTTGGATGTATAGAGCTCAGAGAGGTTAAGTGAGTTGTCCAAGGTCACACAGCTCCAAAGTCACTGGGAGAAATGTCTGGTAGTCTTGAGCTTCTGAGTGGCCAAAATATTCCTGGTCAAGGAGATGTAATGCAATTCTGATTTGCAAATTAAAGTCCTGGTGATTTTGCCCCACATCTTTTCAATAAAAGAACTGCCATGCTCACCATCTTTCTCAGAGTGGCAATCAACCCCCACCTCCAGTTCCCTGTGAGTGCCATCAAGGGCGTTTGACACTGCGCATGTGCACATGGTGGGGGAGGGGAAGGAAAGGGCACCGCCCCACTGGACCTTAGCACTTCCTTTTCAACACCACTGCTGCCTCCTCCTGGAAGTCTTCCTGCCTACCTCCTCAATCTCCCCCAAGGCTAACACTGCCAGACTAAACAGAGGTTGCCCACTTCAATTTGAATTTCAGATCAACAAGGAATACATTTGGGGGGTATAAGTATATCCCATCTGATATCTGGTATATACCTACATTCAAAAATTATTCCTTTTTTGTTTTAAAAATTTTAAAGATTTTATTTATTTATTTGACGGACAGAGAGATCACAAGCAGGCAGAGAGGCTGGCAGAGAGAGAGGAGGAAGCAGCCTCCCCGCTGAGCAGAGAGCCCGATGCGGGCCTTGATCCCAGGACCCTGAGATCATGACCTGAGCCGAAGGCAGAGGCTTAACCCACTGAGCCACCCAGGTGCCCCCAAAATTATTCCTTGTTGACCTGAAATTCAAATCGAGCTGGGATCCTTTTTATTTGTTTTTGCTAACTGACAAATTTACCTCCAAACTCAGATCCCTTTTTCTGCCCCAGCTATGTCTCCCCGAAAACTGTCACCTCCCAGCCTTGGTGGGTTCTTGAGGGCAACACCTGTCCATGATTCCCAGCGTGGGAGGTAAGAAACACATTGTTTTCTGATTTATTTCATTACAGTATTCAGAGGCTTCATTTTTATTTTCCCCATTTTCTGGATGAGAAAGCTGAGGATTACAGAGGTGATTAACGTGCCCCAGGCCACACAGCCAGAAATGGACAGCCTGAGTTTGTTGGAGATCTCAGTGTACCCTCCTCCTCCTCCCTCTCTCCTCCTTCTTCCTCCATCCCTCCTCCTCCCCACCTCCCCTTTCTCTTCCTCCTCTTCCTCCCCTTCTTCCTCCTCCTCCATTCCACACTTAGAGTGGAAGCACTCTGAAAACTCCCCAGTTCTTTCCCACGGAGCCTAGGGGAAGGAGAGACAGACCAGCATTGTGCCACAAGGTGGCGCTGCTACTCCCAGATTGGTCTCCTGACCCAGGTGTCCACCCGCGCCCCCCATCTACCCTCTGACCCTTCCCTCCTTCCAACCATCCATCCATTTATCAAGTATCTCCTAATATTGTGAGCCAGGCAAAGCTCGGCTGTGAGGACCCAGTAATTCACTGGATATGCAGTCATTCAACAATTATTAAGCACCTGCTGTCTACCAGGCCCATGCTGGGGAGGCCTGGGGATTCAGCCCCCACCTCCACCTTCGAGGCGCTCATAATCCAATGGGGAGACGTGCATGGGACCAGCAGGACTGTGTTAAGACTTTTACAGCCGTGGGGCACCTGGGTGGCTCAGTCAGTTAAGCGTCTGCCTTTGGCTAGGGTCATGATCCCAAAGTCCTGGGATCAAGCCCTGCATGGACCTCCCTGCTCAGTGGGGAGTCTGCTTCTCCCTCTCCCTCTGCCACTCCCCCGCCCAACTTGTGTTCTCTCTCTCACTCACTTGCTCTCTCTCAAATAAATAAGTAAAATCTTAAAACAAAAAACAAAAAAACAGGGGCGCCTGGGTGGCTCAGTGGGTTAAAGCCTCTGCCTTCGGCTCAGGTCATGATCTCAGGGTCCTGGGATCGAGGCCCTCATTGGGCTTCCTGCTCGGCAGGGAGCCCGCGTGCCCCTCTCTCTGCCTGCCTCTCTGCCTGCTTGTGATCTCTATCTGTCAAATAAATAAATAAAATCTAAAAAGAAAAAGACTTTCACAGCCCTAAGGCCCTTTTGTTGTTGTGGGTCCCTCCCCCCATGAAAAAATTCTGCAAATGATCTTTTATGACTGCACTGGTATTCTATTCGTTATTTTCATCTGATTTTAAGCTATATTAGAAACAAACCCCTTCCATGGGCCCTTAAAAGTGTCATGGGCCCGGGGTGTACTGTGTCTGATGAATGAGTTGGCTCTGGTGGCCACGTGTATGAAATACAGGCGATCAGGACTGTGGTGGGGGCTGCACGTGCGGGGTGGGGGGGGTGGCCCAGAAGAGAACTGGGCCCGGGCCGTGGGTGGCGCTGGGAGGAAGTAATGTCTGAGCTGAGGCCTGAGAGAGGAATCTGCGTCAGGCGAGTGGAGGTCCTGGAGAAGTATTCTGGGCAGGGGGAACAGAGAGTGTGCACGGGCACAGTGAGGGTGGAAGGCAAAACGTGGGGAGGGCGGGGTGTCAGGGGAGAGGGACGAAATCGGACAGTTTGGCAAGGGCCAGGCTGACAAGAATCCTGAGGACATTAGGGAACCACAGAAGGTTCTGAAGTGGGGTCAGCAAAGGCAGGTTGGAGCGTTGGAAAGATGTCTTGGGCTGCCCAGTGGATAAAGGAAATCAGGAAGAAGAAAACAAGTCCACCTGCCTCAGGTAAGTCTTAAAGGAAAGACAGAAGTCATGACAAGATGGAAGGGGGGGTGTGGGAGAACATTCCAGGCACCATGATGAATTATTCATTCAGGAAGGATTTACTAAACACCTCTGGTGGGATCCGCTGAATACAGCAGTGAAACAGAGAAAAAGGCTCTCTGGAGGAGATGTGTTCCGGTCAACAGGGATAGCCTGTGCAAAGGCCCTGGGGTAGCACTGGGTCTGGTGTCTTGGAAGAACAGCAAAGGCCCTAGTGGCCAGAGCAGAGTGATCCAGAGGGAGATAGGGAGGGGACAAGGCAGGCGGTTTAGGGCAGGACTTGGGCTTGTACCCCAAGGAAGGTGGGTGGCCTGAAGGGCTGTGGGCAGAGGAGGGGGGCACCTGGTTCAGGTGGGGGCGATGGTCTGTACCAAGGGTCCTGAAAGATCAGGAAGTTTTTGGGGAACCAGGGCTCCTTCTGGGAGAGGGGGCTGGGAACCGGGAGCAGGGTTTGCTGGGAGCCCCGCTGGGGAAGGGGCTTCGAATGTCAAGCAGAGGCTTGGGGCCTTTATTGTTGGAGCAGTGGGGAGCAAGTGTTGGATTCCGAGCAGGGAGGCCCCGTTTAGGTCTCTGGGGAAGGGGGGTGGAGACTTCAAGATGCAGAGAAAGGCAGGCGGGAGGGCAGGCGGGAGCTGATGGCCCGTGACCAGGCCTGCAGGGGGTGGGTGGATGGGGGAGGCCACAGCAGGGAGTGGACGGACCATGCTCCAGAAGGTGCAGCTGGCTAACTTGGGCCTCTGGTGAGGGACCGAGGGAGGTGGAGGACACCTGGGCCATCCCGAGGCTAGGACCAGCAGAGGCCCCAAGTGTGAGAGGACGTCAATGGGCTTAATTTTGCCTCTCGGAGATACCGCGACCTAGGGTTGCAAATTGACCAAATAAAAATACAGGATGTCCAGTTCGGTGTGAATTCCAGATACGTAGTGAATCCTTTTTAGCGTAAGTATGTCCCATATATTGCAAGGGACATACTTATGCTAAGAAACATTTGTTTACCTGTCTGGTTACCTGATGCAGCTCCGGCCAGCGGCTGGACAATCTGATCAACGGTGGCCCGTGGCCAGAAGGCAAGGTTTTGTCTCTTTGGGCCGGCTGGCGCGGCGGGAAACCGGGGGTCTTTTAACATGCACGCCCTGGCCTGTCCCCGCCCCCCCTCCCGCCCTGGTGGCGCCAGCTGCCCGCTGTCCCCTGCACGGAGGTACGGGCTTGGGGGAGGGGAGCCGCTCCGAGACCCACTGTCTGTCCCCTGGGCCAGCCCCTCCCAGGCCAGGCAGGTCCCACCGGGCACCCCTGGGCCCAGAACACCCGGCAGCCGGGAGGGCTCCACGTGGTCTCGGTCCCCCCACCCCCAGCTCTGGTGGCCCGTCCAGCTCCGAGCCGGACGGTGAGGCCCCGCAGCCCTTCTGTGAAGTGGTGCAGGCAGAGCGGGCTGACTTCCTCATCCCAATGTACCGGAAGGACGGGGGCCTGGGGGTGGGGGGTGACCGGGAACTAGATCCCTGGCACCACAGCCACCCCCTGAGCGCGCTCCCACGCGGAGTGGCCTTGTCCGGGGTGGCCAGGCCCCGCAGCTCGGGGCACGGCCCTCCAAGCGCCAGCTGCCGGGATGTGCCAGTCACGTTGGCGGGGAAAGAACACACTGTTCTTGGCTCCCCCGGCTGCCCCTTTGTTCCCAGGCAGAGGTGGGGGGCTGTTGCCCTGACAACCGGCCCCTTCCCCCTCAAACAATCCCTTGAGGTGAGGATTGAAGGCACCCTGGGTCTGAGAACTCTGGCCGGGGAGGGTGTCCCCTGTCCCCCAGGGGGGCAAAGGGGCACCTTCCCCCCAGCCGGCCCTGGCTGCTCAGAGCTCAAGTGTCCTGGCCCCGGGGAGAAGGGGGGGAGGCCAGGTCACCCCCTTGGGATTGGAATGCCGGAGGTGGCAGCGGCAGGGGGGAGGACATTCCCAGCGGGCAGGCGCCTTTGGTGGCAGCTGCTGGGCCCCCCGCCTGTGCTATGTCCCCTGAGTTGGAGGCTGCAGCTGGTGCGGTGGCTTTGGTTCCTGGCGGGGAGGTGTTATTTTGGGGGGGTGGGGGGTGCAGGCACGTGAGCGGCGCCCTGCCCCCCCCGCGGGGCAGGAAGTGGGGTGGTCCCAGCTGTGTTCTCCCGTTGGCCCACCTGTCCCGGTGGGCACCACAGGCCACCGCACAGGAAGTGTTCCCAACGCTCGCCTGTGTGGCCTCCCGAATCTGGGGCCCAGAGGGGAGGCAGCCCGTGGGGAGGGTGCAGAGGCCCGCTATGGTGAGTCAGAATCTTCCAGAAGCCCCCGGTTATCGTAACAGCAGTGCCCGAGGAGTAAGCGCTGACTTTGGGTGATGCATTTATAGACGAAGGCTATGTAATCCAGCATCTTGGGGAAGGAGGGACTGAAGATGACTTTGAGTTTTACGGGTGGGAGTACTGAGGCTCAGAGATGCAAGTGACTTGCCCGAGGTCACACAGCATATAAATAGCAGAGCTGGGAATCTCATAAGCAGTTATGATCAGCTACACCAACTCAGCATAGACCTCAACGCTATCATGTGGATAGGGGCTAGCACTTGGGCTCGATTCTGGTCCCAGAACCCTCAGAGATTCTGCCTCCACTGGGGGTGTCTGGAGACAGTGTTGATTATTCTGACCGGGGGGACTCCCGGCACAGAGTGGGTGGGCCCAGGGATGCTGCGCAGCCCCCCACACCCACAGTGCCCAGGACACCCCCACAGAGAGTGACCCCAGCCCCGCATGCAGAGTTGTGCCAAGGTGAATAATAGTAATTAACATTTCATAACAATACCAGCTATTATTGTTAATTACATTATTTTAAGTAGAATAATTATTTACCGATTTTACAGATGAGAAAATTGAGGCCCAGAGAGCCTGTATTTTGGACCCCCAGCCCTTCTCAGGTACATGAATCTTGGCTGATTCCATAACACGCTGTAAGGTTTGCAGAAAGGGGACCCGGAGCCAGGAGGGGACATAATGAGGACTCAAACCCAAGGACTGGGTCCCCATCTCAGCTTGGCCAGGCACTGGGGACCCAGGCTGGCCGTTCCTCTGCCTCAGCTCTGTGTCTCTAGAGATGGGTCCCTCCCTCCTTAGCTGAAGCAGTGAAAAGAAGTCCCCGTGGTGCTCAGAGAGACACTGCCGAGGGTGGCTAGGGGATCCCATCCTGGCTTTGTGAGCCTGGGGACCCCCTGCACTTCTCCGAGCCTCTGTTGCCTCGTCTGTGAAATGGGGCATTCACGTCCTGGCTCACAGATGATGGAGAGGATTAAATGAAGCAGTCCACAGCTGAGCTCAGTGCCTGGGGCACCTTGAGCACCATATAAGGTTTGGGGATTGCTGTAATTAAAAACATTTTAATGGTGGTAAAATACACATACATAAGCTTACTTTAATTTGTCTTAGCCATTTTTAAGTGCACAGCTCGGTGGCATTAAGTGCATTCACGTGATTGTGCAGCTATCTCCACCATCTGTTTCCAGAACATTCTCCTCTTGCAAAACTGAGACCCCGTCCCCATGAAACAGACTCCCCACCCCTGTCCCCATCCCTGGTGCCCACCATCTACTCTCTGTTGGTATGGATGGGACGCCAGTAGCGACCTCCTAGAAGTAGACGTAGATGAGAATTGTCCTTCGGAGATTGGCCTCCCTCACTTAGCGTAACATCCTGGAGGTTCATTTATGTTGTAGTGTGTATCAGGATTTCTTTCCTTTTTACGGCTGCATAATATTCCATCACGTGGGGCGCCTGGGTGGCTCAGTGGGTTAATGCCTCTGCCTTCGGCTCAGGTCATGATCTCAGCGTCCTGGGATCAAGCCCTGTATTGGGCTCTCTGCTCGGCAGGGAGCCTGCTTCCTCCTCTCCTTGTCTCTCTGCCTGCATCTCTGCCTACTTGTGATCTGATCTCTCTCTGTCAAATAAATAAATAAAATCTTAAAAAAAAATACACCCATGGTGGGGGATGCCTGGGGGCTCAAGTCGTGATCCCAGGGTCCTGGGATTAGTCCCTAATCGGGCTCCTTGCTCAGCAGGGAGCCTGCTTCTCCCTCTGCCTGCGACTACCTCTGCTTGTACTCTCTCTCCCTCGCTCTCTCTCAAATAAATAAATAAAACCTTAAAAAAAAAAATACACCCACAAGAGGTGCCTGTCTGGCTCAGTTCGTCGTCAAGCATGTGACTCTTGATCTCCAGGTTGTGAGTTTGGGCCCCATGCTGGGCATGGAGCTTACTTACTTAAAGTAAAAAATGAAACAAGACAAAAAACCAAAAAGCAAAAAACAAAAACAAAAACAAATCCATAAGTGTTTTGACACTCCTTTAAAAAGGCGGAGCCTACTTCTCTTCCCTGTGAGTGTGGGCTGCACTGAGTGACTTGTTTCTTACAAACAAAATACGGCAAAAGTGATGGCGTCAAACACCTCTGAGACCGGGTCATAAATGTCATAGTGCCCTCCCTGCTCTCTTGTGGATCACCCGCTCCCGAGGAAGCCAGCACAGCCTTGTTGCAAGGACACCCAAGAAGCTCAGGTGGCACCAATGTGGGTGGGCTTGTTGGGAGGGGCTTCTCCAGCCCCAGACCAGAGGCCTCTGTACATGTAGCTACTTGTATGATAAGAGCAGACTAGAGGCTCTCAGCTGAGGGTGGTTCTTCGCACCCAAGGGATACTTGGAGGTGTCTGGAGACATCTCTGTCGTCACAACTTGATGCTACTGGCATCTAGTGGGTAAAAGCAGGAGATGCCGTTCAACGTCCCACATCGCACAGGATTGTCCCCCATAAACGGAATTATCTCTTTTTTTTTGTTTTTTTTTAAGATTTTTAAATTTTATTTATATGACAGAGAGAGAGAGATTGCAAGTAGGCAGAGAGGCAGGCAGAGAGAGAGGAGGAAGCAGGCTCCCTGCTGAGCAGAGAGCCCGATGCGGCACTCGATCCCAGGACCCTGAGATCATGACCTGAGCCGAAGGTAGAGGCTTTAACCCACTGAGCCACCCAGGCGCCCTAAACAGAATTATCTGACCCCAACTGTCAATGTGCAGAGCTGGAGAAATCCTAGGGTAGACCAAGAGTGGAAAGAAGTAGTTGTCAATTTCAGCAGGTGTTGTTTATTCAATAAAGTTTTATTCCTTTTTTCTAAAGGTTTTATTTATTTATTTGAGAGAGAGAACGAGAAAGCGAGAGAGAACATGAGCAGGGAGAACGTCAGAGGGAGAAGCAGACTCCCCCACGGAGCAGGGAGCCCCATGCGGGACTCGATCGCAGGACTCTGGGATCATGACCTGAGCTGAAGGTAGCCGCCCAACCAACTGGGCCACCCAGGCGCCACGAGTTTTACTCCTTATCTTTGCAACAGTTGAGCACAGATCAAACTTCCTGGGCAGCTCCCCTTCCAACACTCCTCTCCAAGCAGCTGGCAAGAAAGGAAAGAGAGAACAAGATTCCTGGGGCGAGTTTTTACTGGATGTGGCCTGAAATGACTTACATCAATTGGCCAGATCAGTCACATGGCCACACCTGACTGCAAGGGATGCTGGGAACTGTAGTCCAGCCGTGGGCCCAGGAGGAAGAAGGAAAGTGATATGAATGGAGCCAGTCCTTGCAGTGGCTCTGTTGTCCTCATTGTTTCTGTTATTATTTAGATCTCTCATCTGCAGAGATGACCCTTGAAGGTCATCCATGTTTCAGGACCTGGTAGAGGTCGGTGACAGGTGCTACCTGGTATGGCTGGAAGGCTTCCTGAAAGAAGAGGTATGGATGATATGACTTTGAAGAAAGCAGACACCCAAAATCGGAGAAGTGGGAGAAGAATAAGAACAGTGTGGCATCAGGGATGCATTCCTTCATTCCTGACCAGGCAGAGACTCGCAGACCAGGGTGAGTGTCACAGGGACCCAATGAACCAAGGTGGCCTGATTTGTGTTGAGAGCCTTCTAGGTGCTTAGGGAACCCGATTGCCAGGCAAAATACAGGACACCCCATGAAACTGGAATATCAGATAAACAACAAATGACTTTTTAAACCTCAGTATATCCCAGATATGGCATGGGACATACTTAGGCTAAAATAGTACTGTCTTTCTGAAATGCAAATTTAACGAGGCATCCTGGATTTTTATTTGCGGGGCGGACAGACTGTAGGGGACGAGGTCAGGGGCAGGTGACCAATGGTCATGGATGAGACAGAGGCAGATGTATGAGCCCTGTGTTGGGAGAACTTTGGCTTCTACTCTGAGTGAGGTGGGGTGGACCTGGGAGGCTGTGAGTGTCAGAGGGCGCTGCCCTGACTTGGGTAAGAGGCCCCCAGACCCAACCCTGGAGCTTGGCAACCACCTGCCCAGCGTCTTTCCCCTTCAACAGTGCTGACATTTGGGGCCAGCTCATTCTCTTTTTTAAAGATTTTATTTAAATTTCACTTCGTTAACATACAGTGTAATCTTAGTTTCGGGTGTACAATACAGCGATTCAACATTTCCATACATTACCAAGTGCTCATCACAGTAAGTGCATGACTTAATCCCCATCACCTATTTAACCCATCCCCCCACCCACCTCCCCCCTGGGGACCATCACTGTGTTCTCTATAGTTAAGAGTCTGGTTAAGAGTCTAGATCATTCTTTTTTTCTTTTTAAAGATTTTACTTATTTGTGGAAAAGAGAGTGAGTGAGAGAGCATGAGCAGGGGGAGAGGCAGAGGGAGAGGGAGAAGCAGGCTCCCCCACTGAGCAGGCAGCACCACTCAGGGCTCGATCCCAGGACCCTGGGATCAGACCTGAGCAGAAGGCAGATGCTCAACTGACTGAGCCATCCACGCATCCTAAGGAGCCCGATCATTCTTAATTGTGGGGGGCTGTCCTGTCCACTCTGGGATGTTGAGCAGCATTCCTGACCCCACCCACTCAATGCCAGGAGCAGCCATGACATCCACAAATGTCCCCAGACTTTTCCAAGTGTCCCCTGAAGGGCCAGGATCCCTGTGGGTGAGACCCACTAGGTTGGGGGATTCCCAGGACCCCCAGGAAACTCTGCAATTCCATAACCATCTGACCGACTGAGGATATCCCGGGATCCTGCACACATTTAATACACACATCAAGGGGTGCCTGAGTGACTCAGTCATTAAGTGTCTGCCTTCGGCTTGGGTCATGATCCCAGAGTCCTGGGATCGAGCCCCGCATCGGGCTCCCTGCTCAGCGGGAGGCCTGCTTCTCTCTCTCCCGTTCCCACTTGCTTGTGTTCCCTCTCTTCCTGTGTCTCTTGCTGTCAAATAAATCAATCTTTTTAAAAATAAATAAATAAATACACACATCGAGTGGGAAGAAGAGAGAGGAAGGAATTCACAAACGCTGAGGTGGGTGGTCACCCTGGTTTCCACCACCTGATCCATTGGGGATTTATTCCGGTATCTAGTGTGAGGTAGGGATCAAACTCAACTTTTCCCCCAGACAATGCATGCACATTTTCTCCCCCTTGGCGCTATGGACCTTTGGGGCCGGATCATTCTGTGGGGTGAGGCCAGCCAGGGCATTGCGGGACAGTGAGCGGCATCCCCGGCCCCCACTCACCCAATACCATGAGCAGCCGCTGTCCCCCCCTCACTGGTGAGAACCAGGACCACCAGACTTTGCTAGTGCAGCTGGAAGGCAGAATCACCCCAGGTGGGGACCCCAAGGTCTAGGCACTGTACGACCCCGGCACAGAAATGGGTCTGGAGCGCTAACCGGGCTGGGGACTACTGGAAGACCTTCTCCTGGCGTTCGGCGAACTCTCTGGGGCCCGGAGCAACTGAGGCCTAAGTGGCCACAGTGTGGGGAGGCTCAGACATGTGCCATCCACACCCCGGCCCATCTGAAGCCCATCCCGTGCCAGACAAAGAAAGAGCTGCCCCGTAGAGTCTGATAAAGCTTTTAATATTTAGAAGTCTGGGCACTTAATTCTGGCACTCCTGGCTCTCAGGTGGCAGGTGCTCCCTCCAGCAGCGGGCAGCTCTCTGGGTCCACAGGGGCACTGGTGATGATGATGGGAACCTTGGCCTTCACACTGGTCAGGGACCAGGGCAGGTGGATCGTGCTGACCAGCTCGTACTGGGTACTCATGATCTCGCCGTCCTGCAAGCGGCTGCTCACAGACAGCACCTGAGGGAGGTTGAGAGCGCTGACGATCTTGGTGGTGTTGAAGGGCATGATCTGAGTGTTGGCCTCCTGCCGGAGCAGCTCACTGCTGTCCACCCGTGACCGCCGCTCCGCGTTGGGGGTGAAGCCCTCGTATTGCATGTGGGCGTAGAGGGCGAAGATGACCGTCCTGATGCACTTGCCGGTCTGGTTGTTGATCTCCGTGGTGAAGATGACCCTCTCCGCCGGCGTGAAGGTGTTCTTTTCCATCTGGATTTGGAGGCAGATGCTACCCTGGCTGCAGCAGTTGTAGGAGACCTTCTTCTCAGCCTCCACCAACAGAGGGTTCTAGAAGGGGGGATGGGCAACCGTGAGGGATCGCGGGCACAAGGTCCACTCGCCTGCCTGACGTTCCTCCATCAGAGCTCTTGCCACCCTTGAGCTTTTGGGACTTTCTTAAGTAAGAGGCAGTGAGATAGGATCTGGAGCCTTGGGGAGCTGGCAGGCAAAACCCGGGCATAATCTCCCAGGTTGCCTTAATCCATACCCTTTACCTTTCTGAGCATGAGTTTCCTCATCTGTAGACTAAGCCTAAGAAATCCACAAGACCCTGGCTTTACCCCCACCTCCCATGCTCACTTGCTGTGTGACCTCGAGCAAGTAGCTTGACTTCTCTGGGCCTTGGTTTTCTAGAAGACAGGAAATGTCTCACAGTCTAAGCCCAAGACCTGGGGCTTACCCAGGCAGTTCAGACTTTAGGAGAAAATCTTACAGGCTCTGAATCATGAAAGGAAAACCATAGAGTTGAAAGTATGTCGTGTTTCATTAAATGCCTCAAAATGCAGCCGTTCTATCATCTCATCAGCTGCTGGATTGCAAATAAAGTCACACGTGTATTATATTTAATGAGTGGCTTCGGTGACCTTTTTCTTTGGATTTGTGGGTAATATTTGAAAGGATTTGATGTGATGGGGTGGGGGGCAGGGGAGACAGGACTTAGAATGATCACTTTCCACTTTTGCTGGCTTCCGGTGTCTTCTTGCAGAGGAACTTGACACTTTTTATAAGCGTGTGTGTGTGTGTGTGCGCGCGCGTGTGTGTGTGTGTGTGTGTGTGTTCCCTTTCAGCATACCAAAAGAGAGAAAGAGAGAGAAAATAGTGTGAAAAATACCTCTCAAACTCCCCTCCCGCTTCCCATTAGTGACCTCAAGTTGGTCACTTGAGATTGGCCCTGATGGGAGGACTTTCGCCAGGGAAATTGGGAAATGGTACGCATCACGGCTTCCCCACACCAGAGCGGGCTGTTAACCATTTCCTAGCCCAGCACTGCCATGTCCCCACGACCCGCTTCATCAGCATTTACAAATTCTCCCGATTTGCTTCAGATCTCTGCTCATTTAAGAAATAAAATATCAGAGTTTCACAACCATGTGAATGTACTCAACCCTCACCGTTAAGATGGTACATTTCATGTTATGTGTATTTTGGCACAATTTAAAATAAAAACATGAGAGATCTGGTTGAAGTCCCTGTGGACCCCTTTCTCATGCCATCCCCCATACTCCCTGGCTCTCTTTGTCCTGAAGTGGGGGTTTATCATATCTGGATTTTCTTTTCTTTTTTTAATTCTTTTTTTTTAAGATTTTATTTATTTATTTGACAGAGAGATAGAGAGCACGAGTAGGCAAAGTGGCAGGCAGAGTGGCAGGCAGAGGGAGAGGGAGAAGCAGGCTCTTCGAGGAGCAGGGAGCCCGATGCGGGACTCGATCCCAGGACCCTGGGATCATGACCTGAGCCCAAGGCAGCCACTTTAACCTACTGAGCCACCCAGGCGCCCATGGATTTTCTTTTTTAAGATTTATGTATTTACTTGAGAGACAGAGTGAGAAAGAGAGAGAGAGGGGGAGGGAGACTGAGCACAAGTGGGAGGGGCCGAGGGGGAGAGAGAGAGAGAGAGAATCTCAAGCCGACTCTGTGCTGAGCACAGAGCCCACGTGGGGCTCGATCTCACAACCCTGAGATCATGACTTGAGTCAAAACCAAGAGTCAGGTGCTCAACCAACCACACCACCCAGGCGCCCCATATCTATGGATTTTTAAGAACACTCTTAAGCATTATTAAGAAATCTAACTCAGACACTCTAACACTCCATGAACCAAACATATAACTAGGAGTTATTACAAAGTCAACTCTTGTAACCTCCATCCATGAAGTAGGGATTTGCCAGTTTATCCCGCAAAATCCCTCACACATGCCCAGCCCCTCCCCCTGCCTGCAAAGAGCAAGAGCCTGAATTTTATAGCAACCCCTTTGTTGTGCCTACACAATTGTGGTCTGACTACCTACATGGAAGTACTTATTACGAGATGGCTTGTCTTACAAGGAAGTGTGTAAAGAACAACATAACAAACTCAAATGTATCTTCTAGGAAGAAAGGAAACATTACAGGTTCCATTGAAATCCACTCTTCCCTTCCTTGCCAGAATGGCTCTTGTCATTCTCATGTGAACTTCTATATTATTTAGGAATGCATGCACTTGTGGTAGAAATGTACAGTACTGTTTTACATACTTTTAAAATTTTTTAAAAGATTTTATGTATTTATGGGATGCCTGGGTGGCTCAGTCAGTTAAGCAGCTGCCTTCGGCTCAGGTCATGACCCCAGGGTCCTGGGATGGAGCCCCACATCAGGCTCCTTGCTCAGCAGGGAGCCTGCTTCTTTCTCTGCCCCTGCCTGCCACTCTGCCAGCTTGTGCTCTCTCCCTCTCTCTCTGACAAATAAATAAAATAAAATCTTTACAAAAATTTATGCCATTTATTTGACAGAGAGAAACAGCAAGAGAGGGAACACAAGCAGGGCAGTGGGAGAGGGAGGAGCAGGCTTCCTACTGAGCAGGGAGCCCAAGGTGGGGCTCCATCCCAGGACCCTGGGATCATGGCCTGGCTAAAGGCAGATGCTTAAACGACTGAGTCACCCAGGCACCCCTATATTTTAAAAAATTTTAAAAAAATTTTGAGGGCGCCTGGGTGGCTCAGTGGGTTAAAGCCTCTGGTTTCAGCTCAGGTCATGATCTCAGCGTCCTGGGATCGAGGCCCGCATCGGGCTCTCTGCTCAGCAGGGAGCCTGCTTCCTCCTCTCCCTGTCTCTCTCTACCTGCCTTTCTGCCTACTTGTAGTCTCTCTCTCTGTGTCAAATAAATAAATAAAATCTTTAAAAAAAAATTTTTTTTTGAGTACATTCTATGCCCAATGCGGGGCTTAAACTCGGGATCCTGAGATCAAGAGTCCCATGTTCTACCGACGGAGGCAGCCAGGTGCCCCTGTTTTACATATATTAGTGCTTCAAATATATCAAGCTGTCCATGTTTTCTAGCAGTTCGCTTTTCTGGCTCAGCATTTGTCTTTGAAATGCATTCATGCCGGTGCCTGTCATTCTGGTTCATTTGTTTTCCCATGGCCACTGAGTGTGTTGCAAAATAATTTATTTACTCATCTGCCCCCCCGGACAAGATGGACACTTAGGTGCTTTGTGCTACATTTACGTTTCTACGTGCTTGATATCATAAAAGTGCTAGAAGGAGCATCCCGAAGACCTTTTTCCTGCTCTGACACACGAGATGTGCTCTTGGCCATGAGTTGGTGAACTTTTCCTCTAAAGGAACTGATGACAAATATTTAGGCTTTGCAAGCCACATACAGTATGGGTCATATACTCTCTATCAAATAAATAAATAAAGTCTTAAAAAAATATTCATCGCAACCCTCTGGATTTGTTTTCCTGTTATTTTGAGCCTACTTTCTTTATTCTATTATTTCGTTTTATACAAAACCAACATTTTACAAACATTAGCTGGTTGTAACCCACCAAATTAATTTTTTTTTTTTAAAGATTTTATTTATTTATTTGACACAGAGAAAGATCAGATCACAAGTAGGCAGAGAGGCAGGCAGAGAGAGAGGAGGAAGCAGGCTCCCCGCCGAGCAGGGAGCCCGATGCGGGCCTCGATCCCAGGACCCTGAGATCATGACCTGAGCCGAAAGCAGAGGCTTTAACCCACTGAGCCACCCAGGCGCCCTAATTTTTCTGTAATAAATTCTATATTCTACTTATTCACAACTATTATATCCTGCCCAACACACTGATGTTATAAAAACAAAGCTGCTGCAGACCACCGTATTTATATTTTGTTCTATTCTTTCATTTTTTTAAAGATTTATTTTATTTTATTTATTTGACAGAGAGAGAGAGAGATCACCAGTAGGCAGAGAGGCAGGCAGAGAGAGAGGAGGAAGCAGGCTCCCTGCTGAGCAGGGAGCCCGATGCGGGCCTCGAACCCAGGACCCTGAGATCATGACCTGAGCCGAAGGCAGAGGCTTTAACCCACTGAGCCACCCAGGTGCCCTATTCTTTCATTTTTTAAAAGTCGATTGCAAGCTACCAACCAGATTTTCTTTGCTTCCTGTTCTATGTATTTTATTCTCTGTTCTGTCTTGTATTCTATTTAAAAAAAAACACACAATGTTTGCAACCCACAAAATTGACTTTGTTTCAGATATTTTCTAGGTTGGTCTTGTGTGTTCTTTCATTTTATGCAAATATACTTGGACCCCCCTAAACTGATTTTGCAACCCATGAACAGGTTGTGACCTGAGGTTTGAAAACACTGCTCTAGATCATGCCTTTCCTCTTGGGAGACCTGGGCCTGACCCCTGACCCCGGGTGACCTCCCCTCTACCCTTGCCTCCTCAGTCTTCCCCTCCCTCCCTCTCCTCCAGGAGGCTAATTGCAGGCAGTTTTATTCTAAATCCCTCCAGTCTTATTCGAAAATTCGTCGCCTGCGTTAGGACCCTGGAGGCATTGAGGAACTTGCTGCCCTAACTCAAGGCCAAGCCGGTAGTTCCGGCCTGAGAGAGGGGCCCAGCCATTCCAACAGTGGCCCAGGGGGGCACTCCCATGCTGGGTCAGGCAGGGTGGCCAAAGCGCCCCGATTCTCAATAATGTCGGGGGGGTACACACCCAACACTGCATTTCCTGGATCTGGGAGTGTTTGGGAGACCCGCATTCCTTTGGCACATGTGAAACTTTGGGGGGATTCATCCAAACAGTACTTATTGGCATCAACTTGGTGCCAAGTTCAAGGAAAACCCATAGCAGTTAAGGCCAGCCCCTTCCCTGCTCTGGCCGGAGGGAGGAGGGAGGGAGAGGGACACACAATCAGCTCACTGAAAGTGAACCAGGTCATTTCTGATAGGTATGGGGATGAGGCTGTGGCCGGAGGCAAACCAGGGGTATGAACTAAAGAGAGGTGCGGTGGGGGCTCCCTTGGAGCCAATGGTTAGGAAATATCTCTGGGACAAGCTCCCTTCCCAAACGGTACTGACTGTGAGAAGAGGGAACGCAGTCTTGTTCATCAAGATTCTAAAGGTACAAAGAGTGGCGAGGAGGTGGGGAGATGAGGTGCCCTGTGCTGGAGGGAATGCAAAAACTGTCCAGCCACCGTGGAAAACAGGCTGGGTGGGGGGCTCAGATGTTCAAGGGAGTGCTCCTCTGAGCCAGCAACTCCAATCCAGGTATCCAGCCAAGAAAAACAAGAAGATACATCCATCGGAACATGCAGGGGAATGTGTGCAGAGGCGTGAGTCACAGTAGCCAAGAGGTGGAGACAATCCAAGTATCCATCAGTGCACAAATGGATACATAAAATGGTCCAGCTGCGCAGTGGAATGTTATTCTGCAGGAAAAAGGGATGAGACACTGAACGGTAAGCTATAATGGTGCGTGGAATCAGCCGGATACAAAAGCCTCCCTAGCGCACGATTCCATTTCCCTGAAATGTCTGCAACAGGCAAATCCACAGAGAGAGGAGGGGATTAGCAGTGGCCAGGGCTGGGGGAGGGGGCGTGGGGAGCTCGAGGGGGTGACAGCTAAGGGATGCAGGAATTCCTTTCGGGGTGATGACCGTGTTCTCAAATCAACTGTTGGTGACAGCCGCACAACTCTGTGAACGTGGTAGAAGTCACTCGATGGCACACCTTCAATGGGTAGATTAGAAGATAAGTGAACTATAGGGGCGCCTGGGTGGCTCAGTCGTTGGGCGTCTGCCTTCGGCTCAGGTTAAGATCCCAGGGTCCCCGGATCGAGCCCCTCATCGGCTCCTTGCTGAGCAGGGAGCCTGCTTCTCCCTCTCCCACGCCCCCTGCTTGTGTTCCCCCTCTTGCTGTGTCTCTCTTTGTCAAATAAATAAATAAAATCTTTCCCAAAAAAGATATGTGAATTATGGCTCAATAAAGCTGTTAAAAACAAGGGGAAGGGGAAAATGTTGGCTCCTCCCCACTCTCCGCTCCCCTCCCAGGGGGGCAGTGTCTGTTGCTAGTTCTCTGATCTCCTTCCGGAGTCGTTTGGTACACCTGCAAGGAAGTACATTTCTCACTTCCAGGCTAGACGTGGTGTTCTGAACTTTGCTGTGCTCACTCAACCCCGTGACTTAGAGGTCCTGAAGCCAAGAGCTGCCTTGTTCTTCCTCTCTCTGCTTCTCTCTAATTTACCTATAGGATATTCCTTTGCTACTTTAATTCCCTTGGAAATGAACATTGAGGCTGATTCCAATTTCTTACCACGAAAACATTGCCCTGGTGGTCATGTCACAAGTGAAAGAATACCAGCAGCAGCAATTTCTAGAAGGGAAATGGCCGGGGCAAAGTGCATGTTCATTTTAATTGGAATAGATACAGCTAAATTGCCCTCTGTTGGGGTTGTGAGACTCAACCAGGTGAGTGCCTCATGGCTTCTGAACAAAGATCTGAAGGATGAGAGGGAAGGATAGGAAGGTCATATTATATAGTGTTCCAGGTGGAAAGCACAGCCTGTGCAAAGGCCCTGGGGTAGGACCAGGCCCAGTGTATTGGAGGAACAGCGAGGAGGCCTGTTTAGTGGGAGCAGAGAAAGCAAAGGGGGGAAGGCAGAAGGGAGGGCTGAGTGGGGAGGGGGGAGGTCATGCGGGGCCTGTGGGCAGGGGGACTTTGGCTTTTACCCTGAATGAAATGGGAGACCGGGAGGGCTGTGGGGCAGAGGAAGGTCATCACCCGACTGACTGCCTCTGGCTGCTCCGAGGACAGACAGTAGGGGGTCAAGACTCTGCCTCTATCCAGGAACACCTGGGAGGCTCAGTCGATGGAGCATCAACTCTTGGTTTCAGCTCAGGTCATGATCAGGCATTTGTGGGACTGAGCCCCACACTGGGCTCTGAGCTCAGCATGGAGTCTGCTTCAGACTCTCTCTCCCTTTCCCTCTCTGCTCTTCCCCAGGTTCGCACTCACTCTCTCTCTCTCTCAAATAAAATTTTAAAATCTTAAAAAAAAAAAGGCTGTCTCTACCTGGTTGAGCTCCATCAAGGTTCACCGTGCCAGAGAGATGATCTCTGCCCTGGTCCCCCAGCTCCTGCCTTCCCCTTGCCCCCCATTGTTTATCCTCCCCAAACCAGCCCAAGGGAATCCAGTGATGACCTCCTTGCCCATCAGGGCTCTTACCTGCATCAGGGTGAAAGTCCAAGTCTTCCTGAGACCTCTTACTACCTCCCCGCTCTTACCCTCTTCCCTCTCAAGCCCTTCCTTTGCTCTGTTCCAGCCATGTGGCCCCCTCACTGTTCCTCCAACACGCCAGGCACAGTCCTGCCACAGGGCCTTTGCATGGGCTGTTGGTGCCGCCTGGAAACCTCTACCCCAGATATCCCTGTGGTATCCCCCTCTCCTCTTTCAGTTCTCTGCTAAAATGTTACCTCCTCCAGTCAGTTAAGACAGTACTGAGTAGTTGAAAAAACACATTATTTTCATATCCTCGATGGCCAATAGCCCTGCTTCCCAGTCCTGTCCTCTGTAGATGTCCCCAAACACCATCCCATGCCCCCAGGGGAGGCAGGATTATCCTGGGTGACCCCCCCCGCCCCCCCGGCTGCCTTAGTTCCTACCCTGGTTTCTGATTCACCTTTTCTGAACTCACTGGGCCCCACGGGAAGCCATCAGCAACTTTCCTTCTTCCCGGTAGGCGCCATCTCTGTTCCCTGCCTTCCCACCTGCCTCAGGTGAGCTTGGAGGACGAGCGCCCCCGCTGCCCCTCCCCCATCACTACCTGCAATGGGTTTTCTTTGGGGAAGTCCGAAGTCCCTTGAACCAACAAGTACATCCTCTTCTTCGCCAGAATGTGCTCCCGGCCCGTGCAGGAGGCTTGCACGAAGTAGAAGACGTGGCCAATTTTGCTGGCGAAGGTAGAAGGAAGCCTGGGAGGTAAGCTGAAATGGAATTCAAAGGTGTGGCTGCCTGCACTTAACCAATTATCTGAAAGCAAAACACACCAACGCCATCAGAAGGTTCTAGAATGTTTTTCCTTTCTTCCCCCACCGCCCTTTCTTTCTTTCTTTTCTTTTCTTTTTTTAAGATTTTATTTATTTATTTGAGAGAGAGAGAGCATGGGAGGGGAGGAGGTCAGAGGGAGAAGCAGACTCCCCATAGAGCTGGGAGCCCGATGTGGGACTCAATCCTGGGACTCCGGGATCATGACCTGAGCCGAAGGCAGTTTCTTAACCAACTGAGTCACCCAGGCGCTCCCCCCCACCTTTCTTTATTTGTTGTTTTGGCAGGGGGTTTGTTCTGGGTCTGCCCCACCTGTCCCTGAGCTAGGCTGAGTTCTGTGCTTTTAGGGATCTGCGTGGTCCACGAGTATTAGGCCTAGGCCTCAGCTGGGGGGGAGGGGGATGCCTGGGTGGGTGAGGGCTGGAGGGCTGGGGTGGTCATCCCCAAATTACCCAAACTACCATAGGGATGTGCTCACCCCTACTCTGGGTCTGAGGAACTGGAGGTCCAGCCCTCAGCCGCACACCGGTTTAACCAACCCATCTTGAGCCAGAGGCTGTTTTAGGCTTTATTTACGACAGTGGGCGGGGCCAGCGCAGCTCCCTGCCCTCACAGAGCTTGGCCATCTGTGCACCGTATACAGCAGGTGCTTAACGTTGGTTGAAAGGCAACAGAGGACCGGGGAGAAACTCATACGGCCCCCATTTCTGCAAACTCTCCCATTTACTGTGTCTTTCATTCATCCCAAAGGCTCTCATTTTTGTGTCTTCCCTTCTGGATGGCAATCCCAGTGACTCCAGGGACTGTGTGTGTTTGATCCATGGCCCCACCCCCAGGACCTGGCCCAGTGCCGTGTGCAAAAGGTGATCAGTAAAGCGAAATAAATGAGTGAATCCATCGGAGACTTGGGCTAATGGTTTTGAGGGGAATTGCTTGGCCATGGGAAAGGTGGTACCTGATGCTGGGGGTGTCTGGGTGGGTTGAAAAAGCTAACGCTTAGGAAGTGCTTACTGTATACCCCACACCAGTCTAAGCCCTTTATATACCATTAAATCGCCAAGTCCTCAAAGCGATCTTAGGAAAAAGAAAACCAGCCCCTTTTTCTGGTTCCCATTTTCCGGATGGGCTAATGGGACACAGAGGGGCTGTTGCTTAGCAGTAACGGGGCAGGGGGCATGTTACCATTCCGCCCCTAGATTATCTGCAAGCTAGTGCCCCTCCCATCACTCAGCTCTGAGCTCCGTAGTTCCCTCTTTGAAGAGCCCTCTGCCTGACCTCCCAATCTAAAAATTTTAAAAGTTAAAATTAAACTTTGTTCAGCCAGGCGTGGGCTGAGAGTTGTGGACTACCTCGAACACTCCCATGAACACATTTTGGGAAGGACATGTGGCTCCCAGGCAGCTCAGCCTCCCTGATGTCTGTCCAAACTGTCGACCTGAACCTGCTGGAGTTGGGAACTGATTCTTCTCTCCCTAGAAGGTCTTCGTGCCTCCTCGCTCTTTCACTGGGACCACAGGACTGATTATTTTGTCTCCCTGCATTTCACTGCCAGAGTGAGATTCATCTGTCAAATAACAAGACAGACTTTTTTTTTTTTTGGTATTGGCCTCTCCAAGTGGTCATTGGTCCCTGGGGAAATGACTTCGAGAGTTCAGTTTGAATATCTGGGTTCTGATCAGCTCCTCCTGTCTTGTTATTTTCGTGTTAATGTGTATCTGATGGTCATTGTTATACACAGTTTCCCTCCCAGGGAGGAACCAGGCCTCTGCCCATTTCTGGTATCCCTGGGGCTTTGCTGATCCACCAGCAGACGTGTTTACCTTCCAGACCCAGGTTCCTATTATGGCTAGAGGTGGCTGCTGGCTTTGTCCTTACCCTCTACTGGGAATGTCTTCATCTTGTGCACGTAGTCGGCCTTGTTGTTGCAAATAACATCTCTGCCATAATCACAGGATGGCCCGATTTCTTCATTCCACTCCACATAACCCCTTCCCACGAGCTCCACCTTCACGACAGGGTCCACCAGGGTGCTGTTCAGGATTAGAACCACCTGCCCTTTGATGCTGGAGCCGGCCAGGTAGACGACATCCTTGGGCAACACTAATTCGATCGACTTCACCACAGACATGGGAGTTTGGGGGGGTGGGGACACACCCTCCCTCCTCCCCCATGCCACTGAGATTTCCGGTTCCTTTGCCGCAGTGACGTCACCTGTCTGTGACATCATCCAGCCAGGGTTCTGGGAAGGGTGTCCCTAGGGGCCGGGAGGGGAGACGAGGCTGTCGTGCAGCAGTGGGACAGCTTGGGAGTTCCAAAGTCCTCGCTGGTGTATGAAAGGACAGTCTGACCCCTTTTTCCTAGGAAACAACGGATACATAAGCCAAACCAACCACAAGACCCTAGCATTCCTGCCCCATAGGGAACACCTATTGTCACACCAGGAGGTTAGAGGCCTGGGTGGGAAATGCCCCTTATGAGCTCTACTTAGAGATGGGCCCCAAGTCTTTTCTGCTCTAACAGATGGCCCTCAAATGTGGTATGTGCACTTCTCAGTGTTCATACACTGGTTAAGCTCAGAACAATCATTGCCATTTTAATGGCTCGCTCTCTATACCAACCAGTCCCTGTTAGAAAAAAAATTAGGGGCACCTGGGTGGCTCAGTGGGTTAAGCCTCTGCCTTCAGCTCAGATCATGATCTCAGGTTCCTGGGATAGAGCCCCGCATAGGGCTCTCTGCTCAGCAGGGAGCCTGCTTCCCCCTGTCCGCCTCTCTGCCTACTTGTGATCTATCTCTGTCGAATAAATAAATAAAATCTTAAAAAAAATTATAGGTATGGCCAGGACATGAAATCTGTTGTGTCCTGGCTGAATGCTTAAAGCACCGTGTGCTCCGTCTAAGCATGAACACCACCTCCTTATGCATCTGACATTTCTCTACACCTGGGTCTCCCCCATTGAATGGCAAGTCCCTGCAGGGTGGGACTTAGTCTCTGTAGGCTTTGTGCCCACCAACGTCTGCTTGACTCTGGGCCGGTTCTCAAGGGGAAAGCTCTCATCTGCCTCACAGACTCAGGGAGGCCTGCCTGACGCCCGCCTGTCCCTGAGATGTGGTTTATACTCGGCTGATGACTGTGGGTCCAGGAAGACACTCAGTAACATACAGACGGAATCTTGAAGTTGGAGGAAGTTAACAGTAAATTGCGGACTTTGTATTTTGGACTCTATTTGTTCCCTATGACTTCTATAACAAATCCCCACAATTTTAGTGGCTTAAAAAACACAAATGTATTCTCCTACGGTTCTGGAGGTCAGAAGTCCCAAATGGGTCTTACGCAGCTAAAATCAACGTGTCCTCGGGGTCTAGGAGAGAATCTGTCCCTCGCCTTTTCTGGCCTCTGTAGGTTTCCCATGTTCCTTGTTTGCTCCTCTCATCATTCCAACCTCTGTTTCCCGTGTCACTTCTCTGACGTGGCCCTTCTGCCTCTCTCCTTCACTTGTTAGGACCCTCGTGATGATTTCGGACCAGCCTGCATCATCAAGGATAATCTCCCCCGGATCTTTAATCCGATCTCATTGGCAAAGTCCCTTTTGCAGTGGACGCTACCATATTCACAGGCTCAGGGATTAGGATATGGCTGGTTTTGGAGGGGACATTGTTCTATCTGTCTCCCGGGGAAAGAACAGAAGGACTGGTGCCTGGAAGGGACTCTGCTTGGGTTCAAAGAAACCTGCACACACACAGGTTGGAGGTCATCACTCTTCTGCTCACAGCCTTCTTATGCTGCTCCCTGCTTTCAAGAGATAAAGACCAAAGGCCCCCTTGACGCCTTAGATGACACCTTCTGACCTTGTCCCCTCTCTGCCCAGCTACACTGGCCTCCTGGCTGCTCCCCCTACATTTCTAAGCCTTTCCTGGCCTCTGAGCTTACCCGTCCCTCCTCCACCCTTCTGTCCTTGGTTTCTATCTCAGATCTCAGCTCAGATGTCATCCGTTCAGAGGCCCACCTCTCTATCTCTGCCAGAATGACCTCCCTGCCCACCCCCACATGCCTCTCTAGCCACTGTCCTGTCTTCATTGCACCTAGTAGTATCTGAAATGTTGTGCTTTATTTATTCATTTTTTTGCCTGTCTCTCCAGACAAGAATTTATCCCTCTGCAGACCACCAACAGGGTTGGCCTTGCCTATTGTTCCCACCACCCAGCTCCGCACACTGGGTCCAGGCGCTTTGTAGGTGCCCAGCATGGGTCACTGTGTGCCCGCCAAGACTGGCCAGAACAGAGCAGGCAGGGTGGAGGGGGCAGGGCAGTCCTGCCCGCCTGGACAGCCGGAGAAGGCGGGAAAACGAGGCGGGAAAACCCAGCAAACAAGCCCTGCGGGTGGGTAGGGTGGGGAGCTCTAGCAGGCCCTGAGGCCGGGAAATGGAACTTGGGGCGATCAGGCTGGCCATCGGGGTACAGGTGGTCTCGAGAGGGGTCCCCACATTCTACTGCAGCGTTTAAACACTGATTTCGGCCTTCCTTGCCCTACTGGTCAGTGCGTGCCCGCGCCCCGGGAGAGGGGCTATGGAAAAGGACTTAAAAGGTCAGGGGATCTGAACCCGGGGTCTCTGCCCCGGGGGTCCCTAGGGCTCCTGCGAGACACGCAGAGTTGGGGGGCCCAGCTCCCGCCACTGGGCCGGGTTGCACACTGGGCGCGCCCAGCAGAGCACGCAGGGCTGGGCGGGGCCGTGGCCGGCTGGGCGGAGTGGGGTGGATGGAGGAGGGGGCGCCCCCCACCCCCTTTCTCGCTTCCCGCCACTGCGGCGGCCAATCACCAAACAGGAGCCCGCCCCTGGCGCGGCCTCCCGCGGCCCCGCAACTCCCAAACGCCGAGTTTTCGCGGGAAAAAAAATCAGAGCAGCTGGCAGCGCGGCGGGCAGTGGTGGCCGTCCAGGCGCTCCGGGTCGCAGGCAGGTCCGCGCGGGGTCCGGGGCCACGCACGCGTCTCTATCGCCATCCCCAGCCGGGCCAGGCGCGCAGGGAGGAGAGTGGATCGGGGCGGCCGAGAGGTGAGCCTTCGGACTGATCGGGCTGCCATTCCGGCCGGGGGAGCGGCCCGGCGCACCGGGAGCCGGGACTTCGCAAAACTTTCGGGCGCCGCCCGGGGACGCGCGGCCAGTACCGGCGCACGCGTGCCCCGCAGCGTGGCTGTTCTCACGCCGTCTCGGGCTCTGCCCCCGCCCCGGCGGCCCTCGGGAGTCGTCCCCCGCCGCCCGGGCGCCGGGAGGGGCGGCAGGAACATACCCAGAGCCCCGCGGGGGTCGCGCCGGCTGGGTGGGGGGAGGGCCTGGCGAGCCGCAGGGGAGGATGTCAGGCTCCGCGCC
>LNAC01000276.1:3452388-3473987 GCA_002007465.1 Ailurus styani
CTCCGTGAAAGACGGAGTGGGTTGGGCTGAGTGGCCCGAGGTGCCCTTCGCTGCCCCCTAATTTCCCCTCCCGCCTCGCTGCTCCCGCGTTGCTGGTCATTAACGCGTTAATTCCTTCATTTCCCCTGCGGGGCCCTGGTCAGCTGTGGCCAGCTAGTCCGCGGACCAGCGCGCTCGGAGGGCGTCCTGGGAGTTTCCTAGCGTTCACGGCCTGGACAAAAGCCAAGGTGACCCGAGCATGGCCCGGTGGGGCGGTGCAGCAGCCCCACTGACCCGGGGGTCCCGCTCTCTCGCCCTCAGCACCAGCAGGCGCCATGTGGATCCAGGTTCGCACCATGGACGGGAAGGTGACCCACACTGTGGACTCACTGTCCAGGCTGACCAAGGTGGAGGAGCTGAGGAGGAAGATCCAGGAGCTGTTCCACGTGGAGCCGGGCCTGCAGAGGCTTTTCTACAGGGGCAAGCAGGTAAACCCGCCCCGCCGGCTGCCGCCCGCCCAGCACCTTTGTTCTTGCCTGGTCCAGGCATCGTCCATATACTCTCCCCGCCCCTCGTCCGGTCCCGCTTCACGTCTCCACAGAAACCTCAAATGCCTGAGCCAGGAACAAAGGCTCCGCTCGCAGATCGACATACCCGGCAGGAAGCTGGCACTCCAGTCCGGAGCCGTTGGCCTTTTAAGCCCGCCTCCCCTGGTTTTTGAAGCTCCCCTCGATATAATTTCTAGAAAAGGAAGTTGGAGGTGGCCGATGGAGGACTTATGAATTTCGAGGAAGAGCCTAGAATGCTTCCTCAGACAGTAGGACAGAAGGGACCAGGTTTTCCTTTGAAACACACACCGATGGCCCATAGCCTGCACCCATGTAGAGTCTGACCCCACAGGGTCTGTTTTCGAGAAATTTGGATCCGCTTGTTCTGAGGCCGGAGATGGCCTTGCTGGTCGGGAATTTCCGTCACTTTGGGCCCGCTCCGCGGAGTGAGCGGGAGCTCCGTGCTTTCCTTGGGGTCTGCGGGCCCCGCTTTTCTGTGTCCTTTCTTCTCACTCTCTCCCCAGCCCCTGGATGCGTTTAAAATGGCCACCCTTGCTTTCTCAGCTGCCCACGTTTGGGACGCTTTCTCCAGGGGCAGTGGGGGGTTTCTGTTTTTGCCGGTGTCTTTGGGGGCACGGTCCATCCTACTGTGAGTGGGATTTCCCCCCGGGGAAGCTGAGATGGTACAACACCAAGTGTCGGTCCCCTCTGCAGGAGCCATCGTGGAGTGGGGTGCGTGGTAGGGACAGCGGCGGCATAGGGACTGTGTCCTGGATTAAAAGTCTTCAGTTGTGCTGCGCCTGCCTGACTTTGTTGTTGTTGCATTTTGAACTGGGTACTGCCGCCATCTGCTGTCTCCACTGAGAAATAAACACTCTGTGCCCAGCCAGGATTTTTGGGGGCGGGGAGGCTCCAGTGTGCTTAACTCGAAATGAGACCTGATGATTAATTTCTTGGGCTGGTGGTGCCCTTGGAGACCTTTCGCCCCCTTCCTGGGAGAGACACGATGACTCCAATGTCTTTAGAAGCTGAGTGAACCCGCCTTGCTTGGGGAGGGGAAGCCGGTCCCGCCGAATCGTTTGCCGCTGGGAGTGAACTCTACGGAGGGGCTGTCTCTCTCTCCCGCCTCCTCCAACGGCTCGTTTTTTGTGGCATCCAGACCGACTTTGATTAGCCCACTAGATCTCTTTGTTTGGCAGAAGGTCCTTTCTGAGCGTTTCTGAGAACCTTCCGCGTGTGCCTGCTACGTCGTTCATGGTATGATTCAGAGGTGGGTCGGATCGAGTCCTCTCCAGTTGGAGGATCTGTGAGCTCCTGCCATGTGCCAGGCACTGTTGTTAATTTCCAACCGGCAGAAAAGTTGCAGGAGCCACCACGAACCCCCGAGCACCTATCCTGAGAGCTGCCCCCGCATTCGGCCACATTCCTGTTAGCCCCGCGCTCTCTGTCCACCAATCCGTTGCAGTTTTGGGAGTGCGTTTCAAAGTAAGTTGCAGACACAGGTTCATGCCAACCTGGAGCACTTAACGCCTGCCATTAACCAGAGTCCAGTACGGGTTTGTGGGTCTTGTTTTTTTTTAGGTAACGTGTATATAGCAAGATATGCAGATGTCAGGCAGGCCATTTGGAGTCTGGACAAATGTCTACACCCATGTAACCAAACCCCCATCTCCCTTCATTTGTAACTCAAGACCCGACGCATACGAAAGCCCTTACAACCCCTGTGAAAGTTATAAAGCCTGATGATAGCAGGAACACCTGCGGGGGGAGCCCCGAGGGGTGTACCTGTAACTGGCCGGCGGTCAGCGATGAGAGACGGAGCTCTTGACGCTGCCTGCTCCCAGCCCGGCCTTCACGCTTCACCCGGGCTTCCTGCCTCCCCCGTGACCTCCGTGACTGCCGCCCGTTCCCCCGCCCGGCGCTCCTTTTCCTCCGCTCGGCAGCTTCGGGAGGGAACGTGCAGTCGTCTCTTGTCTTCCGGCCGAGGAAGCCAGGCCTAGAGTGTGATGCAACTTCCCTGGGGATGCCGGAGAGGCCCCAGCCCGGCTGCCGGGAGGTGGGACGGCGAGAGTGGGGGGATGGGATGGGGGGGCGGGACACGGACAGACAGGACATCGGGCCGCACCTCACAGTTGAGTTGGTCCGCAAACAGACCAGGCTCATAGAAGGCAGCGCAGTTCCCAGTGGGGGGGCCAGAGAGCTGTTCTAACAGAATGTTCTAGAGAGTCTTCGCAATCCTCCCCCCCCCGCTTTTTTTTTTTCCCTTTTTAAAGAAACATGTAGCAGTCCAAGGTCTGCAGTGAGGTTGATTGAGGCGATAAAGCAGAACATAGTTGAGCCTTTCTTCAGGATATGGGAGGGTTTCGTGGCCGACTTGTTTAGGCTGAATAGGTTGGCGGTTATGTCGCTTGATTGGCGGAAATGCAAGAAGCCGAATGGGGGCTGGGACCCGGGCGGCAGGCCCAGCCTGGGCAAGGGCGAGAGGCATCTGGCGCCTTTTTCTTGGCCGCCCATAAAAATAACAATAGCTGTCATTTGTGGGGACTCCAGCACGCTCAGGTGCAGGGCTCTGCCCTTTACAGAATCGTCCCCGCGTCCCCTGCCCAGGTGGCCGCGGCCCCAGCCCCTCATGGCTCTCCCAGCACGGCTGCTGCTGGGCTGGGCCTGGCCAGCTCTCGGTAAAGGCACGGGGAATCAGCGCCCACTGGGTTTCTCCCCCGCGGCCTTGATGACGTGGGAGGCCGGCTCATCCTCTGGAATTGCCCCCAGTTGAGAAGTTCTAATTTAGTAGGTAATTGACGTTAGGAAAACAGCGGAATCGGCCACACTGGCCTCAAAGGCGTGTTCAGGTCCGTCTGAAAGATCAGCCTGAAACGGTGCCCTGGAAACTGCCGCGAGAGGGTCACCCATGTCCTAGCAGCCCACCAATTCGGAATGGCTTTCCCGAGTGCAGGCCTTGAATTCCCGAAGGGCTGAGTGGAGCAGCAGAGGCCTGTCCTTCAGGCCGAGCGAGGGAGGGTCCCCTTCCCCTGGGAGAGCTCCCAGCCAGCGGCATGCCCTCTAAACCAGGGGTCAACAAACCCTTTATGTAAACATTTGTCTCCGGGAGGACTGCTCACCCCGGCCACTGGAGCGGGGAAGCAGCCATGGGCAGGATGCGAATGAATGGGCATGTCCCAGCCCAGTAACACTGTGTTTACAGAAACAGGCACAGACTACCTGGAGCCGGCCAGCCACTTCAGCCCTATCCTGCTGCCGTCCAGCGTCCTTGGTGGGAGATCCAGGTTTTGCTGTTAGGAGCGGCACTGCTGTGGAATGTACCAGACCTGTTCTAGTACATTCTAGAACGGGTCCCCTAGGGCACTGTGTTGCAGAGTTTTTCAGGGCAGGGTGTGTAAAGTGTTTGGTCTCAGGACTCCTTTCCCCCCCTCCAAAACCAGTTAAAGACCCCAAAGAGCCTTTGTTGATGTGGAGGGGTCACGTGTGGCTTTGAGGTGCCATTCACTCTGCTCACTGTCCCCAAGGTGGGAAGTCATGTCCCCTCTGGCGTGTTCGGGCTCCTGCTGCATGGAATTTTCTTCTCCCCACTCTCTGCTGGTCTGTCTTGTCTGCATTTGGGGTTGCTGCAGGGGCTGGAGGCTAAGCAGGCGAGGTGAGGGGCCGGGGCTGTCCCCCCACGAAGTGGGGCAGAGCAGTTTCCTGCTTCCTCCCTCTCAGACGCCCAGCTCAGCCTGGCGTGTCCTCGTCAGTGCTCCCTTTCCTCCTCCAGCTGTAGGTCCTTCTTGGTATGAGGCGCACTGTCCCCTCCACCTCTCGCTGAAACGGCTGCTAAGAGCTGACCCGAGAACTACCACTTGCCGAGCCCAGGGACATGTGTTTCATGCCTTCTTGGCCTCTGGGCAGCATCTGGCACCCTGAAAAGTATCCCTCGAAAACGTTAAGAGGGGACAGACTGGGGACAGAAATGGTAGGGATGGCAGATTTTAACCCCACTTTCCAACAGGAGCCAACATGCTTAGCTGTCAAATTGTATATGTGTTTAGTTCGCTCTTATGTGGTCCATGTGGTCGAAAATTCCAGATGTCCAGAAATGTCCAGAAAGCATACTTGGATAAAGCCAGAGAGGAAGACCTAAACACTGTGGGCAGTTTTGTCTTTAGACCTGAATCTGCTGTATAGGGTTAGGTGCCACAAACCACACATACGTGTCCTATTACAGGAGCCTTGAGGGATTTTTGGTGCAAAGTTTGCTTCTGCAAGTTGTTAACTTCAGGTTTAATTTTAAGGTGAGAACCTTGAACATGAGGCATCTGTTGTGCAGTTTTCGTAGCTTTTATGAATACGGTAGCCTCGGTGGAAATTTTTGGAGTATTTTTTTTTATTTATTTATTCATTTGACACACAGAGAGAGATTACAAGTAGGCAGAGAGGCAGGCAGAGAGAGAGGAGAGAGGAGGAAGCAGGCTCCCCGCTGAGCAGAGAGCCCGATGTGGGCCTCGATCCCAGGACCCTGGAATCATGACCTGGGCCGAAGGCAGCGGCTTTAACCCACTGAGCCACCCAGGCGCCCTGGAGTATTTTTTTTTAAGGACTTTAAGTAATCTCTACACCCAGCATGGGCCTCAAACCCGAGAACCCCGAGATCAAGAGTCACCTGCTCCTCTACCTGAGCTGGCCAGATGGTCAAGAACTTTGGAATCTTGATGAATCTGGAAGTAATACACGTTGGCGTGAGGCAGGCCTGGGCCCAGCCTCTCTCCCGCTATGGTTCCCAAATGTTTGTGTACAGCTTTGGGTCAGCACAGTGGAGGGAGAGGGGCACACAACACACACCTTCTCCTGAACCAAAGAATCGTACAGCCTTCCTGCTGACTGCAGGGGCCCTTCTGGAAAGTTCTAGAAATGGCCGCAGGAAGCAGCCAGACCGGCTTATGACCAGGAGGCCGAGCCCTGTGTCCGCCTCCCACAGTCTGAATGCCCCCTTCCGTGCCCCGTTTGTGCCTCTGTCCGCATTCTTGGGTCAGTAGGCACGTCAGGCTCCTCCACGGCGCCTGTGCCCGAGCAAATCCGTAAGCCGATGGAGCCTGGGTTCCTGACCCGTTGTGGGCGGGAGGGGCCCGGTCATGCTCCTGGTTCCAGCTCTCCCACCGCCTCTCCGTTGTCCAGGTGCCTTGGTTTATACTTTATTTCCTGTCCCCTGAGATGTCCCTGTTTCCCTTGGTATGTATGGGAGTCACAGCTGCTTTGCTGCCTTTCATTGTCGCAGGCAGCTGGGTGGACTCCTGTGTGACGAGGCCACGGTTTTCCCTGCAGATAAGGCTGTGAAGGCCCTGTGAGGACACTGTACGTGTCTCTCGGGCAGACACGTGAGGGTCTCTCTAGCTCTGGGGTTCTCCCTGTGGGCGATTCTGCTCCCCTGGGGACGCGGGAGGAATGTCTGGGGACGTCTGTGGCTCTCATAGCTGGGGGGTGCCCCTGGCATGGAGTGGGCGGGGCTCAGGGTTGCTGCTCAGCCCCCCTCAGTGTCCAGGACGCCCCCCTCAAACAATTCGGCCCTATGTCAGCAGTACCGAGGGGGTGTCTGCCTCTCGAGGTGCTGGGCCCCAGGGTACATGTGTCTTGTTCTAAGGCCATTTGGGCTGCCTTCTGCTGATTTCCTTGCCCTAGTTACACTGGGGACACTTGTGTTTCTCCATCTTTTTAAATTGACATATTTATCGTGGGTTTATATATTTATAAGCTTATTTGTATTTACGTATGTATTTGTGACTCTCGGGTGCTCAGCAACATCAAGGGGAAGGTTCACTGATTTCTCCCATATCCCGCCTCCCATACCCCCAGTCCCCCCAGCTCCCGGGGTCTGCACCTGAGTGACATGCTTGTTACAGGCGATGAGCCCACGTTGACCCATAAGGGACCTTAGGATTCGTTCCTGATGTGCATCCTGTGGGTTTGGACAGCTGTGTAGTGACGTGGGCCCGCTGCTGAGGCTGGGGGGAGCCTCCGGCCCCGAAATGGAAGTCCTCAGTGCCTCACCTTGTCAGTCACGCCTCCTCCCCTAGCCTCTGGTCCCCACTGATCCTTCTGCTGTTTCTGCCTCTTCCAGAATGTCACAGAGCTGGCATCACCCAGGATACATCTTTCTTGGATTCTCTTTTTTCCTTTAAAAAAAAAAAAAAGAAAAACAGCCCAACAGCTTTATTGAGCTGTAATTCACATACCATACAATTCACCCACTTCAAGTGTGTAATTCGATGGCTTTCAGCGTCTTCACAGCGCTGTGCAACCCTCACCGTAGGCACTGCTAGGGTATTTTCTCCGCCTACATACTTTTCAGCATCCCCTCTCAGCCCCTGACCGCCAGTCACCGACTTTGTCCGTGGAGGAGCCTGTTCGGGGTGTGTCACACGGGTGGAATCACACCCATCGGGCCTTCTGTGTCTGGTTCCCTCCCTGAGTGTCGTGGGCTCGGGGTCCGTCCCCGGGGCTGCCCGTGTGGGTGCCTCGCGCCTGTCCGTGGCCGAGGGACACTCCTGTGCGTGGGGGGCATGTTGTGTGTATGCGTCCCCCCCCCTCCCACCGCCGTTGATGGACGCTGGGTTGTTTCCTCCCTTAAGCTGCTGTGAGTCCCGCTGCCTTGAACATGAGTGTGCAGGTTGACTTGTCTCTTCCCGTCTGTGTCCCCTCGACCCACTGTCACAGCTGTCCTGTGTTGGCCCTGTGGGGAGGGGACTGGCATCGAGGCTCCCTCCTCACGCTGGGCAAAGCCATGGGGGCGGGCCCTGGAAGCCCCGTGGCTGTAGGCAAGTGTCTGTGTCTCCGGAGGCCTTCCCCCAGGGGAGGGGGGCCCCCATTCATCAGATGCTCAGGTTTGCCCTGAATGAAACCCAGCAGCCGCTGCAGTGCTTTGGGCGTGGAGCTCGCCTTCCCTGTGACCCCAGGGGCTGCTTGCCTATTGACTGCAATCAGACCTCCGAACCAGCGACTTCTGCTCAACATTGGGAAGGAAGGAAGGAAAGTTGACTATTTGTGTATTTGTTTTCCCTTCTCTCCTTTTTCTTTAGGACACTCCTCCTGAGCCGGGTGCTTCCCTCAGGGGACACTGGGCCGTGTCTGGGGACACCTCTGGTCCTCACGACCGGGAGAGCTTCTGGCATCAAGTGTGTGGGGTCAGGGGATGCTGTCCCCCCACCAGTGCCCAGGATGGCCCCCCGGGGAGCAGCCAGGCCCCACGTGCCCACAGTGCGGGGGGCGGAGGCCTGCCTTCGGGACATTGGGAGAGAACAAGATGCACTCGAGGGGCCTTGCTGGGTGCTGGTGGGTGCCGTGGTGCCAGGGGACAACTTCTAATAAAAAAGAACTCCTCGGGCCTCGTGTGCCACCGGGAAGCGGCTCAGATGACAAAACTCCTTTGCACACCGTCGCCGGACTGTGGCTAGGGTGGCCGACCTGAGCTGTCTCCGCACGCGGGATCCCGCCAGGGATGGCGGGTGGGACTTGGGGAGAGGAGCTCGTGGGGCGGGGCGGGGCGGGGCCGGCGCGGAAGCTGGAGGATGTTGGGTCAGCATCTCCTTCTGGTCTTAGTGGACCGCGTCTCTCCTCTGCACCAGGAACATCAGGGCTAGATGGGTCCCTGGGTGGGTGTGCCCCGGGCACCGTGGGAGGTGGGGCAGCATCCCCGGCCCCACCCCGGCCGTGACAACCCAAATGACCCAGGTGTTGTCAAGTGTCCCCTGGCGGGGGGAGGCAGGATCACCCTGGGTAAGACCCCGTGAGTCGGGGCATTCCACTGACACCCCCCCCCCCAGGAGTCTGTGTTCAGTAACCATCTGACTCAGGTCCTAGGGTGCTGTACGCATCGAAATACACATAGTTGGGGGGAGGGGGTGTCACATGTTGGGATCATTCTGGTTTACACCGCCTGACCCCTTGGAGATAGATTCTGGTGTCTGGTATGAGCAGGGACTGGGCTTAATTTTTTTCCCCTAAATAATTTGTGCCGTTTCTGTGCCTTGACGCTGCGGAGTTTTGAGCCAGGTATATAGTGTCCTCCGGGGGCGGGGGGCAGGCTCGCCCTCAGTTTGGCTCCGGTGATAAAGGCCGTGTGTTGTCACTGGACCGAATATCAAGAAGCCCTCCCCTGACGTGCTGGCTTCATTCTTCATATGATGCGGGGAATCCTCCCTGGAGAGGCTCTGAGGATCCTGATGGAAGGGGGTGACCGTGTGTACCCCCGGCAGTGTTGAACCGTGGTCTGATCTAGATCCCGCCCACGAGGGCAGAAGGGGGCGACCGTGTGTACCCCCGGCAGTGTTGTCCCGTGGTCTGATCTAGATCCTGCCCTCCACGAGGGCAGAAGCGGGGGGACCGTGTGTACCCCCGGCAGTGTTGTCCCGTGGTCTGATCTAGATCCCGCCCTCCACGAGGGCAGAAGGGGGGGACCGTGTGTACCCCCGGCAGTGTTGTCCCGTGGTCTGATCTAGATCCCGCCCATGAGGGCAGGTCTGATACTTCGCTCGTGGCGTAGTCCCGCTGCCTGGCACCCAGAAGGGGAGCGCTAAGTGGCTGGCGCGCTGGTGACCTTGTCTTGGGGTCTCCGCAGATGGAGGACGGCCACACCCTCTTTGACTATGACGTCCGCCTGAACGACACCATCCAGCTCCTGGTCCGCCAGAGCCTTGTGCTCCCGGCCAGCAGCCTCAAGGAGAGGGACTCGGAACTGTCAGACACGGACTCGGGCTGCTGCCTGGGCCAGAGCGAGTCCGACAAGTCCTCGAACAGCGGCGAGGCAGCCTCGGAGGCAGACGGGAAGGCGGGCCTGGCCGATGAAGACACGTGGGATGAGACGGAGCTGGGCCTGTACAAGGTGAGTCTCTCGCAGCAGCTTTGGGCTTGAGCGTGCTCCCCACACGGCCGCTCTGGGTAGCATGCCCGTGCCCCTCCATCATCACTGGCTTTCCGGTAGCTCGACTGCAGGGCCAGGCCAGCTGCCCCTCCTTCCCTTGGCCGGGCGCCCCTGGTCCCGTGACAATCGCCCGTGGGAGGGCCCCTGAGGCTCCCCCCCACCCCCCCGTGGAAACAGAGAGTACGCCAGCATCCCTTTGTGATCCTTGACGGTGAGCGTTGTGTCTGGGTTTTGCGGGGCGCTCTCTGCCCGTCCCAGTGGAAGGAGAATCAGAGACTCAGCAGGCCTGGACGTCAGCAGCGCCGTAGCTCAGCAATCCTATTACAGTCACTTGGGTCTGAGTCCCAATCCTGAAGCATCCGGCGCCCGGGAACCCGAGCAGTCTCTGGTCCGGGTTGCTGGCTGGACGTGTCGGACGTCTCTGGGCTGCACGAGCGTGTTTTCTGGTTCCCGGCAGGCCAACGAGTATGTGGATGCTCGGGACACAAACATGGGGGCGTGGTTCGAGGCCCAGGTGGTCAGGGTGACCAGGAAGGCCCCGTCTCCGGACGAGCCCTGCAGCTCCAGCTCGACGCCGGAAGACGATGTCATTTATCACGTGAAATATGACGAGTGAGTGTCACTGCGGTTGGGTGGGCGGGGTGTTGGCTGTGTCCGTGGGACCTGGAGTTTGGCACCGGCTGGGGCGCGACGATCATGATTTAGCCACCCAGGAGGCCACCCGTAGAGGGCTGACGTCACGGGGACGCACAGCCAGGCTGACCCCCTCCTCGGGACAACTAGTTGGAAATGCGCCACTCCCCCCTTCCTGAATTCTTCTGTTCCTACCATGCGTCACCGCTGCATGAGGCCTCTCGAGAGTTTCTCACCTGTCCCTTACTGGGATGCACACGTTCCTGGCACTTAGCGCGGGCCAGGCCCGGGGCGTCCTTGTCCACACGTCGAGGATGACTGGGGCGGGCTCCAGTGACCACCAGGGGTGATGCCGGGCCGGGCAGCTAGGTCTCCTGGCTCTGGAGGCTGGGACTCCCAGACCGCGGTGCGGGCGCCTTGCTTCCCGGTGAGGCCCGTCTTCCCGGCTCGCGGACTGGCTGCCTTCTCGCTGTCCTCCCCGTGGTTTTCCCTCATGGGGACACCGTTTCCCGGCGTCTCTGCCTCTCGTAAGGGCTCCGATCACTGCACTGGAGCACCTCCTCTGTGACCTCATTCAACCCTGTCTGCCTCACTAAAGGCCCCATCTCCAAATGTGGTCACAGTAGGGGTTCGGGCTTCACCAGGGGGGCTTTGGGGGACACAACTCTGTAACAGAGGGCAAACGGGGCTCCTCACGGAGTGCTCACATCCTGGGGGGCGTCGGGGCTGCTCAGCTTAGCCCTGCAGCAGTTACTGGAGTGGTGGGGTGAACGGTCAGTCCGCCCGCCCTCCAGCCTCCTGGTTGGGCTTGCAGACGGTGGCCTTGGGGCCAAATCCCGCCGCCTGGATTTGCAAAGAAAGCTTCCTCAAAGCGCATCAACACCCATTCCTTTCTGTTTCGCCTGTGGCTGTTTTCTTGGTGGGAGTTGAGTGTTTAGAGACCTTCCAGCCCGGCAGTCTGGCCCTTCACAGGAAAAGTTCAGCAACCCTCGTTCTTGATGATTTGCTGGAGAAGATACAGCGCTCGGCCCTGTGCGGACTTGTCATAGATTTAGGGACTCTCCCTCGGCGGGGGTTTAACTTTGTTGTCGATAGAATGTTTCTTTCAGTCCCAGTATTTCATGCCTTTTTTGAGGCTGCCAGAATATTCCTGCCTATGTGGAATAATGCATTCCTATTATATTCTAAGACCCGGTAGGTTATATTTCTAGAAGCTGAATGAGGTGGCAAGCGCCCTCCAGAAGTCCCTTCGGGTCCAGACCGGTGGATGCAGCGCAGGGTTTTGCCTCCTCCGATGTCCCCTGTATTGTTCCCTGGGGCTGTAGAAACGGGGGCCCTCAGACCGCGTGGCTTATAATAACGGGAAATTATTCTCTCGCTCTTCTGGAGGCCGGAGGTCCAAAGTCAAAATCCAGGTGCCGCCAGGGCACCGCGCCCGCTGAAGGTTCTTGGGCAGGATCCCTCTTTGCCCCTTACAGCTTCTGGCCGTGGCTGGCAATCCTTGGCTTGTGGCCGTGGCCCTGCACTCTTTGGCTCTGTCTTCAGGTGTCGCTCTTCTGTCTGTCTTATTCCGTCTTCTTCTAAGGACCCCAGTCACTGGATTTAAGACGCCCCCCCAACCCGTGTGACCTCATCTGAGCTCGATGACCTCTGCAGAGACCCTGTTTCCCCATGAGATCCATTCCCAGGCACCAGGGATTAAGACTCTGAGCCTGTCTTTTCGGAGGACACTCTTCAATCCACATCTTCTGTGATTCGAATGTGCCTTCTAGGCCCGGGTATTTTCCACACTGGGAGCTGAGCTCATCGGGGCGGGGACTTGACGGGCCACTGTGACCAAAGTAACCTGAACTCGTGTCGGCGCCTCTCCCGTCAAGGGAATGAAGCGGGTGCGACCCAGGAATCTCATGACTACGGGGTTTTGCCCCTAGCTACCCGGAGAATGGAGTGGTCCAGATGAGCTCCCGGGACGTCCGTGCTCGCGCCCGGAACATTCTCAAGTGGCACGAGCTAGAGGTGGGCCAGGAGGTCATGCTCAACTACAACCCCGACAACCCCAAGGAGCGTGGCTTCTGGTACGACGCAGAGATCCTGCGCAAGCGCGAGACCCGGACGGCGCGGGAGCTGTACGCCAATGTCCGGCTTGGGTGAGTGATGCGCGGCCTGAGGCTGGCCAGCAGGGGACCTCACGTCCCTCTGCCCGGGCGACTGTCTCTGAACCCCAGGCCCCGACAGTGGAGATTTCAAGAGGTCTTTTTCTCTTTTTTTTATTATTTTTTTATTTTTTTAAAGATTTTGTTTTATTTATTTGACACAGAGAGAGATCAGATCACAAGTAGGCAGAGAGGCAGGCAGAGAGAGAGGAGGAAGCAGGCTCCCCGCTGAGCAGGGAGCCCGATGCGGGCCTCGATCCCAGGACCCTGAGATCATGACCTGAGCCGAAGGCAGAGGCTTTAACCCACTGAGCCACTCAGGCGCCCCCTTTTTCTCTTTTTTTGTGTTGTTCTGAATTTGGTGAATAGGTAATAATCCCAAATGTGTCAAAATCCAGAAAGTACTGAAGGAATATTTCCCCTTGTTCTCTATCCCTTGGTCACCCAGTTCTCCTTTCTGGAGACCTCTCTGTCTTCTTGTCACCTCCTGGGGATATTCTGTGCATAAGCTAGCATAAACATGCACAGAAGCAAAGGACACACAGGATGTGCTCCACATCAGGGATCAGCAAACTGCAGTCCGTGGGCCGGATTCGGCTCTCTGCCCGTTGTGGCAAATAAAGTTTTATTGGCACACAGCTATGGCCATCTCTTTACTGATTACCTGTGGCTGCTTCAGTGTTACGAAGGCAGAGTCGATTAGCTGAGAGAGAGGCTGTGTGGCCCACTAATCCAAAAATAGCGTCTGGCTCTTTGTAGTAGGTATTTGCCAAGCTCTATTCTACCATGCGTGTGTGTATGTGTGTGTGTGTGTGTGTGTGTGTGTAGATGTACATAACAGAAACCTTAACCATCTTAACCGTTTCTAAGTGCATAGCTCAGTGGCATGAAGCACATTCACGCTGTTGTGCAGTTACCCCCACCCTCCATCTCCAGAACTTTCCATCTCCCCAAACGGAGACTCTGTCCCCATGAAGCACAGACTCCCCACCCCCTGCCCAGCCCTGACTGCCACCCTCTCCTCTCTGTCTGTGTGGATGGGACTCCTCTGGGGACCTCCTGGGAGTGGGGTCCTGCGGGATGTGTCCTTCTGTGTCTGGCTCCTCTCACTGAGCCCACTGTCCTCAGAGTCCATCCACCACAAGGTGTCAGGATGTCCTCCTTTTTCGTGGTAAAGTAATAGTCCATCATGTGTATCATACATATATATACACAGATATTCGGAAAGAGTATCTTGAGCAAGGCACAGCAAGTGCAAAGGTCCTGGGGCAGGGCCATGCCTGGTGCATTTCTAGCAAGGAAGCCAGTGGGGTGGAGTGGAGGGAGAGAAGAATCAAGACTGTGGGAGCCTCCAAGCTGCATGGTCCATAGAGGTTTGGAACTGGCATTCTTTCTCTTTTGCTGGTAGCCATTGGAGCATTTGGGCACAGAAGCCACATGCTTTAATCTGCAATTAAGAATTCCAGCTCTGGCACCCGAAAGGGGAATGGACTGCAGAGGGCAGCGTGGGAGCAGGGACACGAGGGTGGAGACCCATGCAGGCATGTAGGGGCAGGGTCTGGGGCTCAGGCCAGGCTGCTGCCTCGTTACTGTTACTGAAGAACCAGTGTGTTCTTTCATTGCTTTTTCTCTCTTATTTCCTTGTTTTCAATTTCATTGATTTCTGCTCGCATCTTCTAAATTTTTTCCCTTCTTTCTTTGGGTTGATTTTATTCTTTTTCTAGTTTCTTTTTTTTTTTAATTTATTTTTATTTTTTTTTAAAGACTTTATTTATTTGACAGAGATACAGTGAGAGAGGGAACACAAGCAGGGGCAGAGGGAGAGGGAGAAGCAGGCTCCCCACTGAACAGGGAGCCCGACACAGGGCTCGATCCCAGGACCCTGGGATCATGACCTAAGCTGAAGGCAGATGCTTAATGACTGAGCCACCCAGGCACCCCCTTTTTCTAGTTTCTTGAGGTAATAGGAAACTTAGACCGTCAATCTGAGACATCTCCCCTCCCTAATGCCTGGCTTCAGTGCTATAAATTTAGTCCTCAGCACTGCTTTCACTGCTCTCCATGTAAAAGTTTGCTACGTTGTATTTTTCTTTTTCTTCACCATTCTATTTTTTTTTTTTTTAATTTCCTCTGGGACTTCCTTTCTGGCTCCTGGCTTCTTTAGAAGTATTGTGTTTAATTCCCAAGTGTTTAGAGACTTCTGCATTGTCCTTCTGTTACTGATTTCTAATTTTTTTAAAAGATTTTTATTTATTTATTTGACACAGAGAGAGAGAGCACAAGCAGGGGGAGCGGCAGGCAAAGGGAGAAGGAGAAGAAGGCTCCCTGCTGAGCAGAGAAGCTGATGGGGACTGGATCCCAGGACCCTGGGATCATGACCTGAGCCGAAGGCAGATGCTTAACCAACTGAGCCACCCAGGTGCCCCCATGACTTTCTAGATTTAAAAGNCCAGGTGCCCCCTGATTTCTTATTTGACTTTATCAGTTTCTTCTGTGCCCCCTGGTAGGGTGTAAGTTGCTGAATATTCCCTGGTTGCTTGAGGAAAACCAATAAACTCTGTTGTTGGGCAGAGTGCCCTGTTTCCATCTGTTAGAGCCTGTTGGTGCGCCCTTCTGATTCTTGCTGACTGTCTGTCTGGTTCCCCGTCAGGTGCTGAGGGGTGCCGGAGTGCCCACCCTCAGTGTGGAGGTGTCTGCCCCCGCTCAGCCTCACATGAGTGTCTGGAGTGCACACGCTTGGGGCAGTTCTGTCTTCCTGGTCAAGGGACCTCTCCATCCTGTGATTTCCCTCTGTCTGTCTAGTGTCCTTGGGTGTCCTTGGCTCCCAGGGGTGTGTGTGTCTAGACACAGCTGCTTTGCTTTTTCAGGTTGATGTTTGTAGGCTGTATCCTTTTCTTTCCTTTTAATTTCAACCCATGTAGTTGGATTTGAAGTGGGTTTCCTAGAAGCGGCATGTGACCGGCTTGTTTTTTAATGCACCCTGACATCTTGCCTTTTGATCGGCACAATCAGACCATTCACGCCAGGCGATCATTGGTGTATTATGACTTAACGTCAGCCAGTTTGTCATTTGTTTTCTGTTTCCTCCGTTTCTCTTTTTCCATCATTCCGGTGGGTTACCTAAACATATTTTAGGGTTCTGTCCAGATTTGCATATGGTCTTTTGAGTATATTGCCATGGATAGGTTTCTTAGTGGTTCCTCTGGATATTACCCTAAGCATGTGACCTGCTGGTTGTCCCTGTTGCCGGTAACCCATCCTTACTTATGCCCCTTTGTACTTCCTGAGCAGCAGACGGGGTTTGGATCTTTATCTCAGTCCTTACCCGTGACTTCCAGAACTCCTAAGGAGGATGATCTGTCAGATGTGCCCACGTATCTGCTTTTTCTGTTTCTCTTCGGTTGCTCCGAAGATTCCTTCCTGTATCGTTTCCTATCCGAGGAGCTCCCTCCCTTAGCCTGTAAGGGCGTGTCTGCTGGCAGTGGATCCTGTGGAGTTTCCTTCCCTGGAGAGTGCTGCCACCCCTGCTGCACAGAGGTGACTCTCAACCATTGAGTCACTTCATCCGTACGTGCTTTATATTTCATTTCTTCTTTTTTTCTTTAAGATTTTATTTATTTGAGAGCGAGCATGTGCAAGCCGGGGGGGGTGGCGGGGAAAGGCAGAGGCAGAGGGAGAAGCAGGCTTCCCACTGAGCAGGGAGCCCTATGCCGGGCTCAATCCCAGGGCCCTGAGATCATGACCTGAGCTGAAGGCAGAACCAACTGAGCCTCCCAGGCGCTCCACGAGTCATTTCTTTATTTTTTTCTTTTTCTTTTTCTTTTTTTGAGTCATTTCTTTAAAGTGATTCTTCTTAAATAGTTACGACGATGTCATAACATAAAGATCAGTCATAATTTTTTTCTTTTATAATTTGTGTGTTCATTTTAAGTCTTTATACCTTAGTCATAATTTCTGTGTTGTTTTTTTTTTTAAGATTTTATTTATTTATTCATGAGAGAGAGAGAGGCAGAGCAGAGGGAGAAGCAGGTTCCCCGCTGAGCAGGGAGCCTGATGTGGGAACTGATCCCAGGACCCCGGGATCACAACCTGAGCCGAAGGCAGATGTTAACCATCTGAGCCACCAGGCGCCCTAGTCATAATTTCTTAATGATGTATTTAGTTACTGGTTTGTCTTCCTACTACCTCACTTGTTTTCTTAACCATTTGGCTAGTTGGGTGTACGGAGCCCACACAGATGTCAGTTAGGTCAATCTGTATCGCTTAAGCCCCTTTTTATCTTCCGGTCTCCTGTCCTTTCTTCCTTCCCCCTTTCCTTACCAGGTTACTCACTGAGGAAGCCTGGTTGTGTGTCCCACAGACTCTGGCCTGGGTTTTGCCTTCCACACTTCGTGGTGCCATGTCCTCCGTGCCTGTCCCCAGGGTTTCCTCCGTGCCGGTGGGACCGTCTGTGCTGTGCAGCCTGGGTTGGTGACCACGGCCACTCATGCTGTCGAGCACTGGAAATGTGGCCAGCGCAGGCCGAGCTGACCCGGAAGTGTAACACACACTGGGGGTCAAGGACTTCGTGCTGGGAAAGAACGCGAAGTAGCTCGTTCCTTGGTTCTGCCCCCGTCGTCACCCGTGGGAATAGTATCTTGTGTGCGTCTGGTTAGTAAAGCCCAGCATCGATTCTGTCCGTTTCTACGTCATCAGCGTGGTGGTTGGAAAATGCAAAGTGGCGCAGGGGCATGTGTCTGCAGCTCCCACTGGCCTGCCTTTGGACGCTGCTGGAGATGTGGGGTTGATCCCTGGAGGGCACTTGACCCTGGAGGAGTTTTGCCCTTTGATACAGGACGACTGATCAGACTTCACCTTTAGGTTGCGTGCGTTGGGCCTTGTTTAGTTACGGTTGGCTGCTGAAAAGTTAGAAGTTATGTTCAATGACATCACATTGTGAAACGGTGGTGTACGTGTTGTCTTTGTCTTGTCTCTGAGTTAGTAGGCAAGGGGTGAAGCTCTGAAGGCACAAGGCCCCGGTAGAACTAGATAGAACCAGAGGTGTTTCTTCGCTCTGAACAGCGTGTGAGGTGGCAGAGCCCCCACTGAGGCGCCTCGGCGGGTTGGCCAGCTGGAACCTTCTAACGGCTTCTGCCTCACAGGGGTGGTTCGCTCAATGACTGCCGGATCATCTTCGTGGACGAGGTGTTCAAGATTGAGCGCCCTGGCGAGGGGAGCCCCATGGTCGAAAACCCGATGAGAAGTGAGTTCCGACCCTGCCCTTCCACGACTCCCGGGCCGGTGGCGGGGTGGGGGCTCCGGGCCCGGCCGCCCCGGAGCTGAGCCCGCTTCCCTCGTGCAGGGAAGAGCGGGCCCTCGTGCAAGCACTGCAAGGACGACGAGAGCAAGACCTGCCGGGTGTGCGCCTGTCACCTGTGCGGGGGCAAGCAGGACCCCGACAAGCAGCTCATGTGTGACGAGTGTGACATGGCCTTCCACACCTACTGCCTGCGCCCGCCCCTCAGCAGCGTCCCCAAGGAGGACGAGTGGTGAGCGGACGGGCTCGTCCTCGCTGCCCGTCAAGTTGCCCCGGGGGCGCCGGGTACCCCGGCGGGATTGACCCTCATTGCTGGGCGGCGCCGCGACTTTCCCCGGGGGAGAGGGCCGAGCGCCCGGCGTCCAGCAGAACGATCTCGCTGCCCATCAGGGCACACGGGGCCACCGAACACGTTCGACGGGGCTGGGGCGACCGAGGCGCCGGACTTCCCGCTTAACGTTAATGAATTTAAACTGAAAGGCTCCCCCTTCCGCAGACCGCGCAGGACAGCAGGGAGCCCGGGGGGTGGGGGGGGAGCTGGTGTGTCTGCGGTGCGGGGGCCAGGGTGTGGGGAGGGGTAGGAGGTGACGTCCCTGCTGTCGCAGGTACTGTCCCGAATGTCGGAATGACGCCAGTGAGGTGGTGCTGGCAGGAGAGAAGCTGAAAGAGAGCAAGAAGAAGGCGAAGATGGCATCAGCCACGTCCTCCTCGCAGCGGGACTGGGGCAAGGTGAGGCGGCCCTGCGCCCCGTGCCCCTGCCGCCCTCCCTGCCCCGCACGCGCTTACCCTGCTCTTCCCTCTGTTTCTGGACGGGCAGGGCATGGCATGCGTGGGCCGTACCAAGGAGTGCACCATCGTCCCGTCCAACCACTACGGACCCATCCCGGGGATTCCTGTGGGCACCATGTGGAGGTTCAGAGTCCAGGTACCCCCGGACTTCCTGGGCTCTGGCGCTGGGCCCATGGGTACGGGCTCCCCGAGGCCCCTGCGCCTGGGTGAGGACCACCCTGGGGGCAGGTTGCAGGGCTGGACTTCAGCCCGGCTCCTTCCACGCTGTGGCTCAGACTTGGGGGGTCTGGGGGAGAGCTAATAGGTGTGATTGGCTTCGGCAGAAAAGTCAGGCTGCTGGCTTTGAAAGTGGGAGCCAGTAGTGTGGCGTTGAGGTTCTCTGTGGCAGCCAGTCTCAAAGGTGCCATTTATTTCCTGGTGGTTTTTGTAGGTCAGCGAGTCGGGGGTCCATCGACCTCACGTGGCGGGCATCCACGGCCGGAGCAACGATGGGGCTTACTCCCTGGTCCTGGCTGGGGGATATGAAGATGACGTGGTGAGTGTGGGGGGAGCTGTTCCGGGTCTTTAAAAAATTATGTGTAAAATAACATTTTAAACACATAAAATTTACTCTTTTAAGTATTTCTAAGTGCACATCTCCGTGGCGTGAAGCACACTCCCACTGTTGTGCAACTGTCTCGCCCTCCGTCTCCAGAACTTTCCATCTCCCTAAACAGAAACTGTCCCCACGAAACACTGACCCCCACCCCCTGCCCCAGCCCTGGCTCCCACCGTCTCCTCTCTGTCTGTGTGGATGGGACTCCTCTGGGGACCTCCTGGGAGTAGAGTCCTGTGGGATGTGTCCCTCTGGGTCTGGCTGGTTTCACTGAACTCAGTGTCCTCGAGGTCCCTCCACGTCGTGGCAGGGGTCAGGGTCCCTTTCTTTCTGAGGCTGGGTCGGATTCCGGTGCGTGGATAGACTGTACCATGTGTATCCTTCATCCATGGCTGGACAGTGGGGTTGTTTCTATGTTTAGCTGTTGTGAATAATGGTACTGTGAACATGGGTGGGCAAACATCTCTTCAGCATCCTGTTTTCACTTCTTTCGGGTATAGACCCAGAAGTAGCACTGCTGGATCGGATGCTAATTTGTTTTGAATGTTTTGAGGAGCCTCCATATCGTGGTCCATCATGGCTGCGGTAGCTTGCTCTCCTGCTAGCACACAGCAGCCCAGGTTCTCCTCATTCTGTGTTTTTGACGGTTGACCTCCTGACAGGTGTGTGCAGGATTGTTTTCGGCCAAGTCTCTCCTCTCCTGTGTCTGGAGGGCTCAGCCTGCCCTTCTTGTCTGTTTCAGGACCATGGGAACTCTTTCACATACACGGGCAGTGGTGGTCGAGATCTTTCTGGCAACAAGCGGACTGCAGAACAGTCTTGTGATCAGAAGCTCACCAACACCAATAGGTTTGCAGAAACAGGTTTTCTCCTTTCTTCACCTGCAGGCTTCTGCCCCATCCTTTGGTAGCTATACAGGGAGGGAGTTGGTTCTTTTTTGGGATGTATATTCAGGAAGTTCAGATTCCTGTTACGAGTGTGATGGAACTTCCCTTCTGTTTGCTAAAGGCTTGTGAGTCCGTCAGATGTGTTAAAGAAAACTTTTTTTTTCCCTAAAAGGTCAGATAATATCTTCGGCTTTGTGGGCCACCTGGCCTTTGTTGTAACTACTCGACTCTGCTATCGTAGCCCAAAAGCAGCCTCAGACCCTACATAAATGAACAAGCATGGCTGTGTTCCAATAAAACTTTATTTGCAAAACCAGGCAGCAGGCCAGAGATTGCTGACCCCAGACCACAGGATGGAGAAGGACTTTGTAAGCACAAAAAGCATCCTGACGCCAAAAGAAAAGCTAGAGATTTGATAACTTAAATGTTATAAGTTACAGCTATAGAACCCATACGTAAAATGAACAGGCAGAAGACTATTTGAGGGCTGAGTCTGGTACAGACATAATCTATCATGGTTAGGCTCTTCTGTATCCAGAGCTTTGCAGATCAATAAGAAAAACTAGGAGAGAAAAGCAAAGAACATACAAATCATTCACAACGTGCAGATCTCCAATGGTCATGAAGACTTGAGTTCAACTCCGGTAATCAGAGAAATACCAATTGAAGCAATGGCGAGATACTGTTTATTTCCCCTATAAAATTGGCCACAAATTCTAAAATGTTGAGAAATGCCAAGTCGCAGGCTAGTGTTCCGCTCTTGGTAGAAACACAGATGGGTGCCGTCTTCCCAGAAAGCTCTTTACCTGTATGTGTGAAGACCGTTGAAGACGTTCTTACCCGTGATCCTGCAAATGAACTTTCAGAATGTGTTCATGAGACACGGGGCGCGAAAATTCTATACACGGTGACATTATATCGTCCTCTAAAATGGCAAGAGTAACTAAATATGAAATAAGGGGAGAGAGGCTCACATTAGTGTACAGTTATTTGGCTATCGGAATATTTTAATTTCGGTAGCTGTCAAAGGCCCATGGTCGGGAAAGACTGGCCGCCATGAGGACTGCTCCGAGTTCACATTAGGGGTGACACTGGGGCACACGCCTCCACAGTTGTCCTGAGGGAGGTGCTGAGTCTGAGCCCTGGTCTGCTTGTCCCGGGCCTCCGTGAGCCTCGGTGGGACGGCCCTGCCCGGGTTTGCGCACCTCCTTCTGGGGTGTGGAACTTACCCTTGTGTAATTCTGGAGCCCAAACTCTGAACTCGAGGGGTGGGCAGGGTCGTGCTCCCTCTGAATCCTCTGGAGGCCTGCCTTCTGGTGGCCACTGGTGGTCTCTGGTGTCCTGTGGCTCGTGGACGTGTACCTCCAGCCTTCGCTTCCTTCACGTGGCCTTCTCCCCCTGTTTTGTGCCTCCACTGCCCCTTCCTTGTAAGATCACCAGTCGTTGCTTTTAGGGCCACCCTAGTCCCCCCTGATCTCCTCTGAACTTGACTGCGTCTGCAGTCACCCACTTTTCAAAGAAGGTGTCACTCACAGGTTCTAGCAGTGAGACTGGGACCCTTTCCTCTGGTGGGGGGGTCGAGGACGGGTTCCAACCTATACCGGCTCTGCCCCCAGGGCGCTGGCTCTGAACTGCAGTGCCCCCATCAACGACCGCAAGGGGGCCGAGGCCAAGGACTGGCGGTCGGGGAAGCCGGTGCGCGTGGTGCGCAACGTGAAGGGTCGCAAGCACAGCAAGTACGCCCCTGCCGAGGGCAACCGGTATGACGGCATCTACAAGGTGAGGGGCCGCCCCCGCCCCGCCCTGCCGGCCCC
>LNAC01000276.1:3474200-3487166 GCA_002007465.1 Ailurus styani
CTCCTGCAGACCCCGCCCCTGTCTCCCCCTTCCCCCGCCCCGCGCCCTGCCTCCCGTCCCGCCCTCCTGCAGACCCCGCCCCTGTCTCCCCCCCTGCCCCGGCCAGCGCCCGCCGACCTCCCCTTGTGCTTCCCCGCAGGTGGTGCGGTACTGGCCAGAGAAGGGCAAGTCCGGCTTCCTGGTGTGGCGCTATCTCCTGCGGAGGGATGACACTGAACCTGGCCCCTGGACCAAGGAAGGGAAGGACCGGATCAAGAAGCTGGGGCTGACCATGCAGGTGCGTCCAGGCCCGGCCCGGCCCATCCGGGGCCTCCTGCTGCACAACCCAGGCCCTGTGCTGTCCTGCTCCGAGCCTGGTCTTCCTGGCCGGTGGCTGGGGATCGTGGGAGCCCGCCTTCTTGGCCCGAAGCTCTCGCGGGTTTCCTGTGATCTTAAATGACTTCCAGGCACGAGCTGGTCGCCCCTGGCTGGCCCTTCTTCGGCCAGTAGATCTAGGCGGCAGGCAGCGGGTGGCGGTGTCTGCGCTGGTAGTTTGACGGTGGAGAGCCAGGCCTCCTTGTCAGAGCTGTGTTCTGGGCGGAGTTTGCGACATCAGGGAGGCATCCGGGTTTTTCCTTTTTGCTAGGCTCCAGGCCTTCTTCAAGCGCACAAGCAAACGCACCAAACCGGCGGGATGTCGGGGGGAGTGCGCCCTCCAAGCCCTCCCTCACCTCCGTGCAGCAGCTGGGTCTCCCAGGGTTCAGCCGGTGCGCGGCGCACCCTTTTCTGCCCCATAATTACGGTGTTTCTGTTCATTATGGCGAGTCTCTTTACAGCTGATAACTCAGTGTGGGGCTATTTAAGGAATCTTAATTGCTACTGAGAATCAGATAGCGCCTCCCCCTGAGGGTCACAGAGTTGTCTTCTGAACATGATGTTTGCACCATGGAGAATTTCAGAAGCTAAGGAACTAGGGAGAAACGTAGCCTTGGGACGGAGCCTCCAGCATCTGGTGGGGCTCTGTGATGTCACGTTCGCCAGAGAAAGCCACCGTGATTGGAGGTGCCTCAGAGATGGGGTTCTCCTCCAATACCTGTTAGACCCTGGGGGAGCCCCAGACTCCTCACAATTGGGTCAGGGAGCCCAGGCCTCGGGACCACGCCTTTGTAAATGACGTTCTCTGGAGGCCCAGCCACCCCACCCATGCCCTCCTGGGCCCTGCCGGCTTCTGGGCTGCAGCGGAGTTCTGAGGCCTGGCTCCTCGTGGGAAAGCTTGCCTGCCTCTAAATGAACGAGTGAGGATCACGATTAGATGCTCTTACCTGCCAGATCTGACGGGAGCGTTTTCTGTGCCGTCCCTTGTTCACTGCCTTCCCTCTGCCCTGTCGGGTGCACGTGGCGTCCTTAGCCCTTCCCCCCCCCCCCCCCCCCCCCGGTATGTTTGGGGATTAGAGGTTTATTTGCCACAGGCTCCCTGGAGGCCGAGGCAGGAGTAGGAGTCTAAGTCCCTGAGGCGCCAGTGGGGACTGGGGAGGGACTGTCAGTGAGGGAGGGGGCAGGAAGGACACCAGGTGGGACCGTCCCTGGTCCTCGGACCACTCCCCACCCTGGTGGTCCTCACCGCCGACTCCACCCTCTTGCAGTACCCAGAAGGTTACCTGGAGGCCCGGGCCAGGAAGGAGAAGGAGAAGGAGAACAGCAAGAGAGAGGCCCAGGAGGAGGAGGAGGAGATGGAAGAGGAGGGGCCCTTCGCGTCCCCCAGGAAGGGCAAGCGCAAGACCAAGTCCGGAGGTGGGTGTCTTTGCAGGCAGCCTCCCCGTGCGCGTGCCCAGCCGGCCGCCCTCACCCCCTCCGCTCTGTCGCCGCAGGCGGCAAGGCCGGTGCTGGGTCCCCGGGAGGGACCCCTAAGAAGAGCAAAGTAGAGCCCTACAGCCTCACTGCCCAGCAGAGCAGCCTCATCAAGGAGGACCAGAGCAACACTAAGCTGTGGAGCGAGATCCTAAAGTCACTCAAAGACGGGACGGTGAGTGCCCACCGCCCCCACCCCTACCCGCCTGGGCGGCCTCTCCCCTCGTCTTCGTTTATGTGGTGAAATAGAAATAACTTCCTGTTGTAACCACGTCTAAGTGCACAGCTCCGTGCAAAGCACGCTCGCCCTGTCCTGCGACCACGTCCACCCTCCGTCTTTGGAACTTTCCATCTCCCCACACAGACACTGTCCCCATGAAGCACAGACTCCCCACCCCCTGCCCCTGGCTCCCACCGTCTCCTCTCTGTCTCTGTGGATGGGAATCCTCTGGGGCCCTCCTGGGAGTGGGGTCCTGCGGGATGTGTCCTTCTGGGTCTGGCTCGTCTCGCTGAGCCCTGTGTCCTCGGGGTCCCTCCGCGTCGTGGCAGGGGTCAGGGTCCCTTCCTTCCTGAGGCCGAGTAACCTTCCGGTGTGGGGGCAGACCGTGCTGGGTTTGTGCGTTCGCCTGTGGGCGGACGGTGGCTGTTGGACACCCTGCTGGAGCCGCGGCGCTGCGCCCGTGGTCGGGGGTGTGGACATCGCAGCTTCCGTCTCGGGCACAGTCCCAGGCATGGCACTGCTGGGTCATAAGGTCCATCTGTGTTCAGCTCTCTGAACTGCTAAACCAGCCCTGTCTTTTCTCACTCCTCCTGTCCTGAGCAGGATGAGTGACCTCGATGGGTCACGCCAGCTTGGCACCCTCTGGCCACTGCCCATACCTGGTGGGAACGGGCTCTCTGTGCCTCCCTGTGGACAGACGTGTCCCTGTGGAATTGGCCTGACCTCTGATGTCCTCTCCCCGGCTCTTGGTCCTGGTCATCTTGTCTTGGGCCTTGACCCTCGGCCCTCCAGGCTTCTGTTCCCTTGTCTGCACCGGGGACAAGAGCGGCCTCTGGCCCCTGGCGGGGTGGGGGGGGCGCCGGCTCCGACACTGCCGGAGGGGGGTCCGGGCCGCTCTCACGTGCTCTCCTCCAGTTCCAGAAGTTCCTGAGTAAAGTGGAGGAGGCGTTCCAGTGCATCTGCTGCCAGGAGCTGGTGTTCCGCCCCGTCACGACCGTGTGTCAGCACAACGTGTGCAAGGTGAGGGGCGGCTGCGGGCTGGGGGCAGGTGCTCAGACGACACTGTCTTCACCCTGCCGTGTGCCCCCACCGTGCTGCAGAGTAAAACACAGCACGTGGGCCAGCCTCCCCACCTCCCTGTGACCTTAGGCCACGCTGGTCCTCTGCCTGTCCCTCCAGCAGGCCACAGCCCACCTGCCTGAGGAGTGTTCTCTGCTTCTCCCGCCCCTAGAACATTCTCCCTCAGTCTCCTAGGGCTGGAGAGGGTGGGTGGCAGTCCCGGCCTGAGGTCTGGTTATGATAAATGTTGACTTGAGCATGCCGTGGACTGGGTTGGAGAGGTGTGAGGTGCTTGGCTCCTAGAGGAACAGGAGGGAGGACTTTCCAGAGGAGGTGGCGTCTCGGGGGCAGAACGGCATGTGCAGAAGCCTGGACCGGCAGGCGTGTTGGAGCAGTGGGGCCTGTAGGGGGACGAGGGGCTGGGAGGTGGGGCCTGGAGGGTTGTCCGTCAGGAGGGCTGGGCTGGAAGAAAGAGCGGGGGTTGGGGGGTGAGATGGGGTGGGCAAGGTCTCCTCTGCAGCCGTGTTGACGCTGGGGTGGGTCACTCTACGGGGGCGTCCTGGGAAGCATCCCTGGCCCCACCCCTCTGTGCCAGGAGCACCTCTGTCGTGATAGCCACAGAGGTTCGTGACCCCACCCCACACCCCTGTGACGCAGAATTGCGCAGTTGGGTGCGCCGGTGAGCGGGGAAAATGGCTCTTTTGCGGTGTCTTCTAGTTAGAGTCGGTCAGTAGGAACTTTGGGGCAGTGCAGACAGACAGCTGTAGTAGAAGGGACCGTCCCTGCCTTCCAGCCACCCTTGCTCTCTGAGCTGCAGGCCCCCTTTCTTGCTTTGGGCTCATCTTGGTCCAGGCTCCCGGGTCAGCTGTGGGCTCCAAGACCATCGAGCAGTGTGGCAGGTAAGGCCCTTCCCTTTTCTGTCCTTGGGCCCTACTGCCCTGCCGTGTGGCCCGGGAGAGAAGCCCCGTGCACCCCAAGCAGGGGTTGTGTGGCCTTGGAAAGCCACCCAGGCCCTCTGAGCCTCGTTGCCTTGGTGCAGAGGCATGGGGCGCCCCCTTCCCGGCCAGCCTCTGTGCTGCGGTGGTCTGGGCCGGCGAGCAGGCACATGGCACACACGGCGGGGCTGGCAGGTCAGGCCACAGAAACGGAGTGGGTTGTGGGGAGTCCGGTACTGAGCGTCTCTGCAGAGCCCGCGCGGGTGCCGTGGCAGAAGGGGCTGCTGACATTTGTGTCTGTTGCTGGTCACTGCAAGAACCCAGCCTCTGAGCACTCACAAGAAGACAGCTTTGGCCTACGTGTCCCAGCACCTGATTTTGTTTTTACTCTATTAAAAAATTACTTGATTGTAGTAAAATACCCGTAAAGTAAAAATTGGCACCTTAACTGTTTCTAAGTGCACAGCTCCGTGGCATGAAGCATACTTGCCCTGTCCTACGACCACCCCCACCTTCCGTCTCCAGAACTTTCCATCTCCCCACACGGAGACTCTGTCCCCATGAAGCACGGACTCCCCACCCCCTGCCCCAGCCCCGGCTCCCACCCTCTCCTCTCTGTCTGTGTGGACGGGACTCCTCGGGGGCCCTCCTGGGAGTGGGGCCCTGCGGGATGTGTCCTTCTGGGTCTGGCTCTTCTCGCTGAGCCCGGTGTCCACGTCATGGCAGGTGTCAGGGTCCATTCCCTTTTTTTTTTTTTTTTTTAAAGTAGGCTCCATGCCCAGCGTGGAGCTCAGTTTGAGGCTTGAACTCACAACCCTCAGATCAAGAGCTGAGACCAAGAGTCAGATGTTCAACCAACTGAGCTCCCTAGGCGCCCCCCCTTCCCTTTCTTTTTTTCTTTCTTTAAGATTTTTATTTATTTATTTGACAGAGATCACAAGTAGGCAGAGAGGCAGGCAGAGAGAGGGAGAAGCAGGCTCCCCACTGAGCGGAGAGCGTGATGCAGGGCTTGATCCCAGGACCCTGAGATCATGACCCAAGCCGAAGGCAGAGGCTTCAACCCACTGAGCCCCCCAGGGGCCCCCCTTCCCTTTCTTTTTAAGGCTAAATAACATTGCAGTGCACAGATGGACACTTGGGGTGTCAGCAGTCCAGAGCCTGACTTTTGAACGTGGCCCTGAATATTAGTTGTGTTGAGCAGAAAGAACGGTCTTTGGTCTCTGGGATCAAGGCTGCAGACCATCGAGAGAGGAATTGAGTTTTACAGATAGGGACAGAAGCCGTGGCCTGTGTCCAGTGGCTGGGCGTGCTGTGGCTTCGGCAGGCTTTCCACCGTGTTGACCTTTACCCCCCACCCGGTTTCCCGATGCCGACCTCGAGGTGTGGGAGGCTGGCTGTCCAGGGCTTGTCTGCCCCTTAGCTCTGTGCCCACCTTCCTTTCTTCTCACGTGGTAGAGAGTGGCATGTGAACCCAGAAGTCTGGCTCAGGGCCAGAGATCCTGCCTCCTTCTCATCTTTCTTCCCATCAGCACGTATTTATTGAGCATGCAGTGTGTGTCGGGGTCCCGTGCGCGGTGCTGGCGGGCTCAGCAAGCCCGCTCCAAGTGGCGGAGGTGTCTGGCCGATTTCACACAAGGACGTTAATACGAGGCGATTGCAGAAGGTGGAAGGTGCTGTTTGGAGACCAGTAGGGCGAGGGTTGCTTCTGACCGTCCAGGGTCATCAGGGAAGGGCCCTCCACGGAGGTGACTTGAGCCGAGGCATGAGTGACAGGAGAGCCAGAGGACAAACCTGGCAGGTGGCACGAGCTACACGTGTCAAGGCCTGGAGGCCAGGATGTGCTTGGGACCTTCGAGGAAGCCCCGGGAGGCCAGCTTGGAGGCAGAAAGTGAGACCAAGGGTGTGGGGAGGAGCTCTGGACTCTGTGAGATGGCACTTGTCGCTCATCCCACACCTGGGGGACGTGGGGTTGGCGGTTGTCACTCACCCTGTGCCCCGGGGGACGTGGGGTCCGTGTCTTCACTCGCCCTGTGCCTCGGGGCCCGTGTCGTCGCTCGCCCTGCGCCCGGGGACGCGGGTGGCTGGCCGGGGCAGGGCTTCTCACTCCGCGCTCTCCTGCAGGATTGCCTGGACAGGTCCTTCAGGGCCCAGGTGTTCAGCTGCCCGGCCTGCCGCTACGACCTGGGCCGGAGCTACGCCATGCAGGTGAACCAGCCGCTGCAGGCCGCGCTCAGCCAGCTCTTCCCCGGCTACGGCAGCGGCCGGTGATCCTCGAGCACTTCTCGCCGGCTGTTTTCAAAAACACACGTCACAGGGGTCTCTGCCCCCTATTTTGTTCTTAGTGGGCTTAACTTAAACAGGTAGTTTTTCCTCCACTCCCTTAAAAAGCCTTGTCTTCCTGGTTGTCTTGTTTTGTTTTTTTTTTTTTTGAACCTATAAATTTTCAGGAGTTTGTATTACGGCTCAGAGAAAGAAAGTTGGACTTCTCAGTGTTTTTATTTGGGTTTTTTAAAAAAAACACACCACCAAGCCTTCAGTTTATCAGCAAAAAAACAAACAAAACTTTTTTTCTGAAGATGGAATCAAGAAACGCGTTGGCGCGAAGGCTGCTTGTGTTCCCAGCGCCAAGCTCCCAGGAGTTCCCGCCGCCGCCGAGCAGGAAGGCGCCCGGCTGCCTAGAACAATCTTTCCAAGGTGTGTGGCTTTGGCCCCGCAGCTGAAAACGAGCACATCTCCCTGACAGCGTTTTGCCGCCTACAAGCCAGCAAGGCGGTGCCCTGTGGTGGCCCTGCTGGCGGCCCCGCCGTCGCCCGCCGGGAAGGTGGCCGGAGGAGAAGTCCACGGCCGGCGGGTGTGAACCCCTGTCCCGAAGCCATGCCCCCCCCCGTCCGCTTCCCCGCACGCACAGCCCTCTGCCCGGGTGCTGGGGGCCCGGGGGGGCCAGGGCCGCCGGCGCCGGACTGCTCTGCGCAGGGCTGGGCGCACGGCCAAGGGTCGGCCCGCCCGCAGCACCACGGAAGCACACGTTCGAAGCCATGTTCAAGTGCCTTGGGGTCTTTCTTTTGTTGTAAACGTGGGGCTCTCTTTTAGCACTGAATTGTTGAAAACGCCAGCCAGATTCTAAAAACTGGGGTTAGCCAGTTCTTCCTGATACTGGGTGAGTGAGTGGGGGGGGTGACTTCATTTCTGTGGATCCTTTCAATTGACTGGTCAGCTCACCAACTGAGAATTTTAAGGGGGATTTTTTCTTTAAGTACTTTTTTGAATGAAATTTCTTTGTGGTTATTGTATATGTACCAAGAAAGCTATAACTTAGGGTTTGGTTGTGTTTTTTTTCTTTTTTTTTTTCGGTTTTGTATTTTTTTTGGAATGATTTGTTTTTGTTTTTTTTTTCCCCTAACTTTACCAAAGTTTGCAGCTTTTACCTCAATAGAACAGGAATATTTTAAATCCCATAACTGCAGACAGACTGGAGCGATACTGTTTTAAAAGTTCTTCTTTCCTCCTTGTTATTAGGTTTGTTAATGTGTTAGGAAGAAGCAACAAAATCCCGTGTAGGCTTTTTTTAAAAAGTTCAACGTTCTTTGTCCAGGTTTTAGATTCTTGGAATAAACGCCTTTTACAGATGGACCGGGTTGTGTCTTCTGTTTGCGAGTTGTTCTGGGGTCTGCCAGGCGGGCGCGTCTGTCCCTGTCCGCGGGTGGCATCAGTCCCACTCAGGGCAGAGGACAGGTCAAAGACACAGTGTCGTGCCACGGCCCTAAGTGGAGGCAGCGGGCTTTGACCTTTACAGGCCAAGGGGCCAAACCCAGGCTTCCAGTTTGGAACCAGGGCTCCCCTGATGCTCGCCAAGGGGAGTGGTGCTGTCCCCCCTCAACATTTAAGGAGCCATAGCCCTGCTCTCCACTGGGAGATGGGCTGAAATCAGCAACCAGGAGTCACGTGATCCTGGAGCGGTCTCTGCAGTTCTGGGGACATTTGGGCACCAAGGGGGGGCAGGGCGGGGCCCAGATGTCGAGAAATGCCGGCTCCAGCAGAGTTCAGAGGCCAAGGGGGAGGCAGGTTTAATGGTCGACTTCGGGGAAGGGAGCAGCTCCACTTGGCAGAGACAATTATTTTCACTTCGACCTACTGCCCACACCTTTTGTGGATGGTTAAGTAATGATACGGGCTGATTTGACTTGATAACAACGAGAAAGTTCTGCCTCTCTGGGTCCTTTAAAATGTGTCAAATGTGTCAGGTGTGTGCTTGAAAACCTGCTGGGGGTGGGGGGGGCTGCTTCCTGGGGTAGACGAGAATGTTCTAGGTTTGCCGATGGCTGCACACATCTGGGGAGGTACCGGAATCCTTGGAGTCGTACCCTTCCTGAACGGGTCAGTTGGGTGGTAGACGAATTCCGTCTCAAAGAACTGTCAAGTGTGAAGGTGAAATAAAAACAGTAAGGGTGCCAGCTATGAGGACTAGAGGAAATGCCACCGGTGCGCCCAGGCAGGCCCTCACCCGGGCCGGAACACATGGAGGTGCGTTCCTTGTTGAGACTGTGGGCTTTTTGGGTGTTTCTCTCATTTGGAGAGTGAAGAACAATGTCACTTAAAAATGAGCAAAACCCTGAAGAGTATACCTGGAATTGCTATGCAGAAAAAAACTACGGCATTCGCTATGTTTGTTTCCTGGTAAGGTTTGGTTTGCTTTGGTTTTTATTACATAACAGCTTTATTGAAATATACTTCATATTGTCCCAAAGTTCACCCATTTGAAGTGTACAGTTGGACGCCTGGGTGGCTCAGTTGGTTAAGCAGGTGCCTTCGGCTCAGGTCGTGATCCCAGGCTCCTGGGATCAAATCCCGCATCCGGCTCCTTGCTTGGTGGGGAGCCTGCTTCTCCCTCTGCCTCTGCCTGCCACTCTGCCTGCTTGTGCTCTCTCTCTCTTTGACACATAAATAAAATCTTTTAAAAAAAGTACAGTTAACTGGTTTTTAGTATATCGAGAGTTGTGTGACCACCACCTCTAGTTCTAGAACGTTCTCATCCCCCTGAAAGAAACCCCATCCCCATCAGCGGTCCTCCCCAGCACCTTTGAGCCCCCTTCCTGTCCATGGATGAGCCTGTTCTGGACGTTTCATGCACAAGGAATCATACACTGTGTGGCCTTCGGTGTCTGGTTCCCTCCCTGAGCGTGTCTGTGTTTTACTCCTTTGAAAGGCTAAATAATATACCATTATATGGATTAACCACCTTTTTATTTATTTTTAAAGATTTTATTTATTTGAGAGAGAGAGCAGGAGCAGAGGGAGAAGTAGAAGCAGACTCCCTTGCTAAGCAGGGAGCCCAACTCGGGGCTCAATCCCAGGACCCCGGGATCCAGGAAGCAGACACTGAACCGACTGAGCCACCCAGGCGTCCCTGGATTAACCACCTTTTTAAATCCACCCAGTTGACTTTTTAATGTGAAGCCTGTTCCTTCTTTTCCTCCACTCCGGGTCCCCCCCGCCCCCCCGCCCAAGGTTTTATTTATTTACTTGACAGAGAGACACAGCAAGAGAGGGAACACAAGCAGGGGGAGTGGGGGAGAGAGAAGTAGGCTTCCCGCTGAGCAGGGAGCCCAACGTGGGGCTCGATCCCAGGACCCTGGGATCACGACCTGAGCTCCAGGTTATAAAATTGGTTCACGTGGTCAGGCTTTATCTACACCTGTTGCGCGCCTGTATGCATCGGTACCACGGTGTTTAGCCTCAACAGAGCTCTCCACCATAGCTTTGGCTCCTAGCCATTATGCACTGGAGACACAGCAGGTTAACTGGCTTACCCGAGGATGTGGCAAAGCCGTGGGACATATATAGGTGTATATGAATTTAAACACAAAGTGAGGACATTGCTGTTATATATATATTGCCTTGTGCTGGTTTTCTATTCATTTCAGTTCATTTTATAAGCGGCCACCTTGTCTAGCACCTTAGGAAACAAACATGAGCACTGTACCCACCGCCAAAAAAAACCCCACAACAACAAAGAAAACAAGCGTGAGCTGTGGTCTGGTGTGTGTATGTTTGTGTGTGTGTGTGTGTGTTAAAAACGGGAAACCTACTATGTGTATGTCTAGTGATATGTGCTTGGAACGAAATGGACTGTCAGAATTCCTCCTCCAAGGGCGCCCGGGGGGCTTAGTCGGTTGAGCATCCGACTTTTGATCTGAGCTCCGGTCTTGATCTTAGGGTCGTGGGCTCAAGCCCCGAGTTAGGCTTTATACCCAGGGTGGAATCTACTTAGAAATAAATGAAGAATTCCTCCTCCACATGGACTTCTAAAAATGGATTTTTAAAACACATAGGAGTTTACCTGTCCAGCCATCTCTGTGCATCAGACTGGCCTGTCTGTCGGAGGGGAGTCTCAGCTCGGCACCTTGCCCATATGGGGAAGGTGGAGACCAGTTAGAAGCGAGCTGGCCCGGGGCCTCCCGGGCGGCTCAGTGGGTTGAGCAAGACTCCTGGTTTTCGGCTCTCAGGGTCGTTAGAGTGAGTCCCACGTTGGGCTCAGTGTGGAGTCTGCTTGAGAGATTCTCTCTCCCCCCTCTACCTCTCCCCCTGCTCATTCTCTCTCTCTCCCCCTCCTCAAAATAAATAAATAAAATCTTCAAAAACAAAGTGAGCCAGCCCCTGGCTGCTTGAGGCTCGTCCATGGAGAAGTACCAGCATGGCCCCCAGTCGCAGGCTTTCATGAGATTCCCACCTGTCTGCAAAGACCTGGAGAAAACCCAGTGATTTTTCCCCTGGAGAGTTTGCCCATTTGAAAATTCTTTGTCCTTACTTCGCAGAGGACCCTTTTTAATTAAATAGCAGCACTTGTATTTTTTCCCCTAACATTCTATCATGTGAACTTTTAAACAGAAAAGTTGCATTGTATGGAAAACCATCAAGTATACCCACTGTCTGGATTCTACAATTGTTAATGTGCAATTTTTACACAAGAGATGGCATTAAGAAAAAAAAGTCTCCCCAGACAAAATAAGGAAGTTCATAATCTATTTAGGCACTCCAATTAAAAAAAAAAACTTTTTTTTTTTTTTTGAGTCTGTGTCATCCAAACACCTGGAACTAACTGTCTTACAGGAGAGCAAAAGGCCTGTGTGTGCTTTTGGGGTGGGGGGACCCTCCATTGTTGCACCTCAGATACTGTGTTGCCGTGCTCAAATGTCATTTGTCTTTCCCACTGGTTAGGGAGTTCCTTGGGGACAGATGCTCTTTCCCATTTTTAAAGTTAAATTTTAACTACAGGAGGAGTCTATGAATGTGGTCCCATGAGGTCGGACCATCTCCCTGAACAGATTCAAGTCCCCACGGATTACCCTTTCTCCCTGTGTGGCTCTCTCCTCTCTCCAAAGATTTCCTTTTCTCCCTTGCGGGGTGACCTTTCTCTGTGCATTGCCCCGGATGCGTGCTCTTGGAGACCAAACGACACCCGTCTCTGTGTGTCTTCTCTGTAAGGTAGGTTAGTGGACACTGGATTCGGGACCATGCTGCAGCTTGCTCACGAATGTGTGTAGGGGGTCATTCCAGGGCACTGCATGCAGACCGTCCTCCGGTTAAACTGCTACACAGTTGGAAGTGCTGCGGAGTGTCCTGTGCCACAAATTACCTGGCCGGTACCCAGTATATGGGTGTGGACAGCGACACCTTTGGTGCTGAAGGCATAAGCTCCGGGCATTGCTCCAGGGGCCTGACCTCCCGGGTTGGGGGCGGTGTGTACAGTGTGGATAACACGTATAAATGTCACTGGGAAACGCCCCGCTGCCGATTCACACGACTGCCCGCTGGCTACCCGGGTCGCACCCCATTGTTGCCTACTGCACAAGTAGTAATGATGAAGACGGTGGTGAACCTGCTCGCGTGAAGCCACCCGCTCAAACCCTTTATGTGTGGCGTCCCACTCATTCTTGCAACATCCCCTGGGGAGGGGCCGGCGGAATCGCCCGAGCGTGTGCAGTGTGTTACCATCATATCCACTTCGTGAGGGAAACTGAGGCCCAGAGAGGTTCCAGTGAGGCGTGGGGCCCAGCTGAGCTTGGAACGTTGGTGTTAGAGACTGCCTCGTGTTAGGGAACTCGGGGGAGCGCACCTAACTACCCGGTGGGCCTTGCCGGTTTGCAAAGTTTTGTTGATGGTGATGGGAAAGAATTTTGGCTTTTGTGGGGCAGAGGAGGGACGCTTGCTGCGTGACTTTTTATTTCTCCAGTTCTTCGTTCTCCTGTTTTGCAAAATGGGTTGCACCGGAGCTGTGTCCCACGTCAGGACTTAATGAACTGGGGCGCTTCGCGTCCAACTTCCGGCCACGGGTCTCGAACCCCTTCTGAGAGCCTCCCGGGCCTGGTGCTGATGTTGTGCTGGGTCTCACGTACTCAGTTGCAGCCTGATAACCGGGGCGGGGCCCTGGCCCTGATTGGCATTCCCCTCAGCCATTCCGCGCCTCGGGCTCAGCCCGTAAGCCAATGCTCACTTGCCCCCGTGCGGTCGTTGGGCGGTCCCCGAGGCGCCCTTGTCAATCCGAGGCCCAGCCGCCGTCGGGTTGGCAGCCGCTGCCTTGGCTGGCGTGCGCCGCTGCCAATGAAAACGGAGCCGGTCAGCGGGCACGTGGGTGGGCGCCGGCGTGTCCCGGCCGGTCAGCCAATGGGGAGGCGAGGCCTGCGCCAGCGCCCGCCCAATCGAGGCGCGCGGGGGGCGGGCCGTGCGATGTTGATGGGACCGGCGGAGGGGAGGGGCGGAGCTGTCAGCGACAGCCAATGGGCGCGCGGGCGTGGGCTCGGGGGCCAATGGCAGCCAGGGCGGAGCTGGCGCGCGGCCTCATAAGCCCCGCCCGGGGCGCTCGCGGAGGGCTCGGCCGCCAGCGACCGAGCGGGGCCCGGCCCGAGCGGGGCCTGGGGGTGCGACGCC
>LNAC01000276.1:3497236-3549183 GCA_002007465.1 Ailurus styani
GCGCCCTTCTGTCCCCCTGGCGGAGGGTGCCCGTGAGCCGGGGGATCCCGAGCCCATGTGAACCCTCCCCGAATGTCAGGTGACAAAGTTGGTCCCCCGCCTCACATCATATACAAAAACGGACGCGGAAGGCTCAGCGACCTAACTGTGAGATGTGAAAAGACGTCTTTTCCTAAGGCAGCGCCGTCCAGTAAAGACGCAAAGCAAGCCCCTTGTGCAAGTCAGTTTTCATAGTAGGCACATTGGAAGGTAAAAGGAAACAGATGAAATTAATTTGACTAATGTATTTTTATTGAGCCCCGTGTACCCAAAATGTTTATGTTTTAGCATGTAATCACTATAAAAATAGTTACTGAGTTATTTTTTTTTTTTTAAAGATTTATTTATTTATTTATTTGACACAGAGAGAGAGATTACAAGTAGGCAGAGAGGCAGGCAGAGAGAGAGACAAGGAGAGGAGGAAGCAGGCTCCCTGCTGAGCAGAGAGCCCGATGTGGGCCTCGATCCCAGGACGCTGAGATCATGACCTGAGCCGAAAGCAGAGGCTTTAACCCACTGAGCCACCCAGGCGCCCAGTTACTGAGTTATTTTATGTTCCTTTGTGTTGTGTTTTGTTGGTACTGAGTCTTCAGTGCCGGCTATCTCTCTCGCTTGGTGCTGGCCCCCCCATGGGCCGGTTCTTTGGGGGGTCCTCTGTCCCTGGATGAGCCGAGCACGGGGATGGGGTTGGGGATGCTGGCCGTGGGGGTGCCTGGCGCTTAGTGGAGACCGGGCCCTTCTTGTCCGCCCCCTGTTCCTGCCCACCTTCCTGGTCGGTGGAAGTTTCTGGCGTCCTCCGCCTCTAGCTGGAGACAGAAACCGGCTGCCGCCGCTGAGGGTGCAAGCAGAGGGCATTGACCCACTGCAGGGCGGACGCGGCCAAGGGAGAGCCCTTTGTGGGGGCCCAGGGGAGGCCCTGAGCCTTTCGTGGAAGGGGCTAGGGATCAAGCCAGCATTTGGAGGAGGAGGAGGCTGTGGGCCCGACCCAGAGGTCAGGCTGGCCCCCCCAAGGGCAGGGGCTGAGCCCCGGAGGGCCCTGTGTGCTGTAGGGAAGTGGAAACAGCCGGCTCCTGGCTCTTGGAGAGGCCGTGGCTGAGCCAGCCTGCAGTGCTGCCTCTCCCCCTGGGCTGTGGGGCCCCCCACGGCCGTGGCCCTGACCCTTCCTGTGCGCCCCTGCGAGGCCGCCTCTCACGTTTGACGGGAGCCTAGAACCTCATCCCCCTGCAAGGGCTGGGGAGTCCGGGGGCTAAGCCCGGGGCCGGGCGCATGTGTGGCAGGGATGCTGGCCGGGCTGGGGAGCTGGGAGCTTAGCGCTCAAGCTGCTTCCGGGAAGTCCTTGCAGGAGCTGGGAACCCGCTTTGTTGGCCGTGGGAGAGCCCAGGAGGGAGACCGTGTAGAAGCATTGCTGGAAATTGCAACCCCCAGCTGCTGCTGCTCTTAAATGGCCCGAGGTCTCAAGGCAGGATGGCTGAGTGGGGTGAGCAGCCGGAGGCTTGTACCCACGCACCCGCCCCCGGTCTGTGTCCTTCTCTCCAAAACAGGGCGACAGGGAAGGTCTGCGCTGCAGGGATAGGAGAAGTGAGCTGAGTCGATACCTGAAGATCCATTCGTGGAATAGTTCCTGCCCCCGGGCAGCTGCCCCAGGGGATGCTGCCTGGTGACATCCGTGGTCACCGCAAGTGGGGGGGATGCCACTCAGGCCCCCACGGTGCCCAGGACGGCCCCGCAGAGAACGACAGGCCTGGCCTCGTGAGCCTTCGGGCGATCGCAGTAACCGCTTCTCTCTGCGCTTCTGTCTCTCCTCGCCGGTGAATCAGGCTCCTGCCGCCCGAGTTTCTAAAACCGCTCTCCTTCCAGAGCTGCCCGTGGTTTTCCCACCGCTCTGCCGAGGTTATGGCGGGAAGGGAATTCAGGAACAGTCAAGGTCATTAGAAGGCACCTTGAAAAAAAGTTTGTTTTTTTCTTCCTCTGGAGCTTCTTAATTTTCATGGGGCAGGTAGGAGGGTTTGGGGGGTGATTTATGGACCAGGAAGCAAGGGCGCTGTTCCCCGGCGACGCGGGACAAGAGGCAGCCAGGCCAGAACTCGGAGTCCTGTGGCCTGTTCCACATGCCTCATTGGATTTTCTCCTCCAGTGAGCTTGGGGCTGCCGTAAAAATGAACTTGGAGCCGCCAGCCTGGAAGGTTGGGCATCCTGGGCCGAATGGTGCTGCTCGGGCCCGGGTGAGGGCTCGGGGTGAGCCCGTGGATGTCGCAGGGCAGCCCTGGGGGGTCAACAGCTCTCGGCGAGGCTTTGTGCGCCTCGGCTGCCACGTGTCCTTGGTGCGGCCCCCGTGACACGGGGCACCGGGAGCTGCCGCCTCGGGCTGCCGGCACCTGCTCCCTGAAGCCCCAGGTCTCCCTGTGTTAATTAACTTGGCCTTCAACCAAAAGAAGGCCTGGGAACGTTGGGGTCAGCCGAGTCCCATGGTCGTTTTCCTAACAAGCCCGCCGGAGGGGTCTTTTATGCCAAACGTTACTCATCTTCACAGTCGAAAACCCAGCAGTGCCTTTGAGACAAAACCCAGACGGCCAAGGCGCTCTCTGGCCCCGGGGAGCGTCAGAGGCGGGGGGCGCGCGGCGCGGCGGCCTTCGGGAGGGCCCCTCTGTGCTCCTGGGGTCCGGCGGTCAGTGTGCCCCGCGTGCCCTGAGGCCTGAGGCGGTAGTTGGGGAAGCCGGGGTCCCTGGCGGGTCGGGCTGCCTGAGACACCTCAGCTGCTTGGGCGAACCGGGCCGGCCAGAGCGTCCAGCCCCCAGGCCACAGCTGCCCCTGGGGGCACTCGGACTGGGACAGTGGCTGAGGGCCTGGTGGGGCTTCTCCAGAAACCCCCAGAACCCTCCACCCTTTGCCTCCACGTGTCTGCATTTGGGATTTCCACCCTGGGCGTGGAACAGCCCCAAGCCTAAGAGAGAGCCTCCCCAGCTCTGATGGGTCCCCTGAATACCGGCCTTGCATGCTGAGCCGCACGCCCCCCTCGCTGGCTCCCGTGTGACACTGGGCTGCAGCGGTGACTGTGGGACCCGCAGAGGGGCCTGGCGTGGGGTCCTGGGGCCGCCCCCACCGTGTCCAGGCATCCCTAGCTCCAGGCGCTCAGGAAGACCTCTCCAGGACGTTCTGGAGAGATCTTGTCCTCCAGACTTGGTTGGGGTCTCGAGCCAGCGCCGAGAATGGGACCCCAGCTCCCGGCCTGCCCTGCCGCTGACCTGGGGCAAACGGCGCCACCTCCCTCGGCCTTAGCCCCCGTGCGTGCTCCCCTCACTAGGGGTAAATGGGGTGAGGTACGTCAAGAAGCACTCAGTGGGGTGGGGGAAGCTCTCATCCCTGGACACCCGGCAAGAGCTTTGGTGTTTAGGACTTTGGTGTTCGGACTCCTCCAGGCCCAACTTTGTAGGAGGTAACAAAGGCACACCGCAGCCCTGGTGGCCTGCCAGACGTCTCCATGCTTTACTGTGCCAGGCTGGGTGCTAAGTACCCAGCAAGGAAGAGAGGGCGCCTGGGTGCTAAAGCAAGGGAGTGATTTGCCTGGGAGGGACACGGGTAGATGCCGCTTTAACTGGGCGGACAGGAATCCCCTCCAAGGAGGGGACGTTCGGGCAGAGAGCTGAATGACTAGGAGGTGCCCACCTCGAGGAGATCTGGAACGAGAAGTTCCACGCAGAAGAACAAATAATACACGCAAAGATCCTGAGGCAGAAATGAGCTTGCATGTTTGAGGATTGGAAGGAGTCCCACGTAGCTGGAACACGATGAGCTGGCAGGAGAGCGGTAGGCCCTGAGGTTCGAGAGGCCAGGCCGAGAGGCTCTGCTACCCAGGCTGTGGGAAGCCAGGCTCCACTCAAGGCAGGGAGACGCCTGGGGAGGTGATGATGAAGGCAGAGATTTATGTGTTTTCAGACACCCCTCTGGTGGCCGTCGGGACTAAAAGGCAGGGAACTCCAGCGGTCATCCCGGCGAGCTGCGACAGTGGCTCTGAAGAGGGTGGTCTGGTCTGGGGGCAGGGAGGACAGGACTTGGGGAGCAGTGTGGAGGCAGCAGACCAGCGAGGCCTCAGGAGTGGAATGGATGTGTGGAGAAGAGGGAATCAGTGCTGATTCCCAGGTTGGAACAGCTGGTTTCAAACCCCGGCTCCATCCTTCCTCCCAGCTGTGTGACCTCGGGCAAGTCACCTAACCTCTCTGGGCCTCATCTTCCCTATTGGTGATAGGTACCATAAGGGTACCTACCTGAGTTGTAATTGGAGGAGTTTGTACATGGAGAACAATTGGCACAGTGCTCCTTGGGTGGGCCTGTCTCCGTTTGGTTGCTGGGCCCAGAATGGAAGGTACCGGGGGGCACTGGTTCTTGCTTCTCTCAGAATGACCGGGCTCATTGGATTGGGTCATATGAGCTCATCCCGTTGGTTGTGTCAACCAGTCTTCCCTTCCTTTATTCTCCCTTTTAAATGTTTTCTTTTTTAAAGATTTTATTTATTTGGGAGAGTGAGTGAGTGAGAGAGCACAGGCCAGGGAGAGTGGGAGAGGGAGAAGCAGACTCCCCAGTTCCAGGACCCTGCGATCACGACCTGAGCCGAAGCCAGACACCCAACCGACTGAGCCCCCCAGGTGCCCTACATTTTCTTGTTCAGGAAGAGTTGAGACCTTGGTGTGAGAGCAGATGGTTTTTCACCTGGAAACGGGGGCTCTGAAAAGGAGAAACCTCCCGCAGAGTGCAGGACTCCGAAAGCTTTGCAGAAATTCCCTGCCCATGAGCAGTTCAGGCTTCTGCTCTGGAATGAGGGCTTGGGGGTGGGTGGGTCCTGGCTGGATGGGGTGCCTTGGCTGAAGGAGAGATGCGGGGCAGGAAGTGAGAGCCTGGCGGGCAGAGCTGGTTTTGGAGATCAGGCGTATCAGGCAGATCTTATATGCCGCTTGGAATGCATTATTCAAGGTGGCATTCAGACCGTCCTGCGTCCCTTCTGGGTCTGTGTTGTGAAAACACTCGGGCAGCTCTGGGTGCCTCTCTAGCCGTGGTTTCAGGGAGCATATCAGGCAAAAGGGGGCAGTCTTGATGATGGTGCCGTTTGAAGGGTGTTTGTAAGTCTGGATGGAGAAGGCCCTTGTTAGTGGCCATCACTGTGTTGGTTCCGTGTATTTTACATTTTAAGCTTTTATTATGGAGACTTGGAACACATACAGGGGTAGACAGGATAGGGTGAAGAACCCACTTGTCCCTATCATCCAGCCCCAGACCATCAACCCATGTGACAGTCTGCCCTTCCAGCCTGCCATCCATGTGAAAATCTTAAATGCTTTTTTAAACTTTATATTTTTCAAGAGTTAGATTCCCAAGAAGTTGCAAAAATGGTACAAAGAGGGGTTCCTGGGTGGCTTAGTCGTTAAGCATCTGCCTTCGGCTCAGGTCATGATCCATGGGGTCCTGGGATTGAGCCCCGCATTGGGCTCCCTACTTGGCGGGAAGCCTGCTTCTCCCTCTCCCTCTCCCAGTCCCTCTGCTTGTGTCCCCTCTCTCACCATCTCTCTCTCTCCCTGACAAATAAAATCTTAAAAAAACCCAAATGGTACAAAGAGATCCCATGTACTTTTCACCCATTTTCCCCCAGTGGTGACAGTTTACTATAACCACAGTCCATAGTCAAGACTAGGAAATTGACATCGGCATAACATACCCCAGGCCTTACTGGGATTCTACCAGTTTTATCGTGCCCTCACTTTTTCGTATGTCTTAGTGACATCAGCCGCATGGATTTGTGCAACCCCCTTCACACTCAAGATACAGAGCTGTCCTGTCAATACGAACGAGCTTGCTTGTGCTTCCCCTTTAGAGTTACTCCCCACTCCCAGCCCAAGGTCCCCCAGCCATTGATCTGTTTTTCTCTATAGTCTAATCATTTCAGGAACGTTACGGGATCATACATCATGTGTTGCCTTTGGGGATCCAAGTTGTTGCCTGAATCAGTAGTCTATCGCTTTTTATTGCTCAGCTTTCCATGCCAATATTATTTTTATAATCCATTACATTTCTATGAGGTGAGTGGTAGTGATAGCGTCTCATCTTTCATTCCTGATTTTAGCAACCTGAATTTTTTCTTTCTTGCTCGGTCTACCTAAAGGTTTATTAATTTTGTTGATCTTTTCATGGAACTGACTCTTGCATTAGTTGGTTTTCTCTTACTCTGTTCATTTCTGCTCTGGTCTTTTTTTTTTTTTTTTTAAAGATTTTATTTATTTATTTATTTGACACAGAGAGAGAGACTACAAGTAGGCAGAGAGGCAGGCAGAGAGACAGGGAGAGGAGGAAGCAGGCTCCCTGCTGAGCAGAGAGCCCGATGTGGGCCTCGATCCCAGGACGCTGAGATCATGACCTGAGCCGAAAGCAGAGGCTTTAACCCACTGAGCCACCCAGGCGCCCTCTGCTCTGGTCTTTATTATTTCCTTCTTATTGATTGCATTGGGTTTTGTTTTCTCTTCTTCCCGTGTAAGGTTCAAGTTTTGAGTGTTGATTTGCAAGCTTTCTTATTTTCCTACAGGCAGCTGTGACTTTCCTTCTAAGCACTGCTTCACTGTGTCCTGTAAGTTTTGGCTTAGTTTGTCTTCATATTCGTTCACCTCAAAGTGTTTTCCAATTTCGCTTGTCATTTCTTCTTTTACCCATTGGTTATTTAAGAGTATGTTTTTTGGTTTTTGGTTTTTGGGGGTTTTTTTTGGTGAGGGGCACCTGGGTGGCAGAGTCGCTTAAGCCTCTGACTCTTGGTTTCAGCTCAGGTCATGATCTCAGGGTTGTGGGATCAGGCCCCATCTTGGGCTCTGAGCTCAGAAGGGAGTCTGCCTGACTCTCTCTGCCTCTCTCTTTGCTGCATGCACATGTGCTCTCTCTCTCAAATAAATAAATAAATCTTAAAGAAGAGTGTGTTTTTTAATTTCCACATATTTGTAAATCCCTTAATTTCTTTCTGTTACTGATTTATAATTTTTAGTGTGGTCAAAGAACCTACTTTCTATGATTTGAATTCTTGTTAATATAAACGAGGCTTGTTTTATAGTCTAACATATGGTTTGTCTTGGAGAACATTTCATATGTACTGAGAAGAAAGTGTATTTTGCTGCTCTTAGTGGGGGTTCTCTGCAGATGGCTCTTAGTTTAGTGTTGCTCAAGGCTTCTCTTTCTTTGTTGTTTCTGCCTGGTGGTTTTATCCATTGTCGAAAGTGGGGTATTGCCGTCTCTAACCATTAGTGTTGAATTGTCTATTTCTCCCTTCATTTCTGTCAGTTTTTGCTTCATGTATTTTGGGATTTGTTATTAGGTACACATAAGTTTACAGTTGTTCTATCTTCCTGAGGGATTGGCCCTTGTAGCATTATAAAATGTCTGTCTTGGGCGCCTGGGTGGCTCAGTGGGTTAAAGCCGCTGCCTTCGGCTCAGGTCATGATCCCAGGGTCCTGGGATCGAGGCCCGCGTCGGGCTCTCTGCTCAGCGGGGAGCCTGCTTCCTCCTCTCTCCTCTCTGCCTACTTGTAATCTCTCTATGTGTCAAATGAATAAATAAAATCTTTAAAAAAAAAAATAAAATGTCTGTCTTTAACTAACATTTTTGTTTTAAAGTGATTTTATATGATATTAGTATAACCATTCCAATTTTCGTATAGTTGCTATTTGCACGCTGTACTTTTTTCCATCTTTTTATTTGCAACCTGCTTCTATCTTTGAATCTAAAGAATGTCTCCTGTAGACAGCGTAGAGTTGGGTCTCATTTTGTTTTTTTTTTTCAGTTTGACAATCTACTTTTGTAAAGTTTTTATTTAAATTCCAGTTAGTTAACATACAGTATAATATTAGTTTCAGGTTTAGAATTTCATGATTCGACACTTCCTTTTTTTTTTTAAAGATTTTATTTATTTATTTGACAGAGATCACAAGTAGGCAGAGAGGTAGGCAGAGAGAGAGGAGGAAGCAGGCTCCCCGCCGAGCAGGGAGCCCGATGCGGGGCTCGATCCCAGGACCCCAAGATCATGACCTGAGCCAAAGGCAGAGGCTTAAACCCACTGAGCCACCCAGGCGTCCTGATTCGACACTTCCATACAACACGCAGCGTTCATCACAACCAGTACACTGTTTAACCTCCATTACCTGTTTCACTCCCCCCCACCCATACACCTCCCATCTGGTAACCCATCGTGCATTCTGTAGTGAAGAGTCTGTTTCTTGGGGGCGCCTGGGGGGCTCAATCCATTAAGCATCTGCTTTCGGCTCAGGTCATGATCCTGGAGTCCTGGGATCAAGCCCCACATCGGGCTCCCCCCTTGGTGGGGAGTCTGCTTCTCCCTCTGCGCCTCACCCTGCTCGTGCTCTCTCAAGTAAGTAAATAAAATCTTAAAACATTTTTTTTTTGTTTCTTGGTCTCCCTCTCTCCTTTTTCCCTTTGCTCACTTATTTTGTTGCTTAAATTCCACCTATGAGTGAAAACGTATGGTATTTGTCTTTCTCTGACTTATTTCACTTAATATAATACACTTTGGCTCTGTCCATGTTGCAAATGGCAGGATTTCATTCTTTTTTGTGGCTGAATAATATTCCATCGTGTGTGTGTACGCGCACGTGTGCGCATGTGCACTCGCACCCGGGTGCACATACATAATGCATCTTATTTATCCATTCATCAGTGGATGGACACTTGGGCTGTTTCCGTAGTTTGGCTATTGTTGATAATGCTGCTGTGAACATCAGGTGCATATATCCTTTCAAATCAGTATTTTTGTATTCGTTGGGTAAATACCTAGTTCTATTTTCAACTTCTTGATGAACCTCCATAGTGTTTTCTACAGTCGCTGCACCAGTTTGCTTTCCTACCAGCAGTGCAGAGGGTTCCCCTTTCTCCACATCCTCGCCAACCCCTGTTGTTTTTTGTGTTGTTGATTTGAACTATTCTGACAAGTGTGAGGTGATATCTCATGGTAGTTTTGATTTGCATTTCCCTGATGATAAGTGGCGATAAGCATCTTTTCATGTGTCTGTTGGCCATCTGGATGTCATCTTTGGAAAAACGTCTGTGCATGGCTTCCGCATATTTTTAAATTCAATTATTCATTTTTTGGGTGTTGAGTTTAATATGTTCTTTCTATATTTTGGATACTAACCTTGTATTGGATATATCATTTGTGAATATCTTCTCCCATTCCATAGGTTGTCTTCTGGTTTTGTTGGTCGTATCCTTTGCTGTGCAGAAGCTTTTAATTTTATTTATTTTTATTATTTATTTTTTTAAGATTTTATTTATTTTTAGAGAAAGAGCACGAGACAGTGCGCATGTGCCTGCATATATGCGTGGAGGGGGGAGGGGCAGAGGGAGGGAAGCAGACTCCCTGCCGAGTGGGGAGCCTGACGTGGGACCCCAAGATCATGACCTGAGCTGAAATCAGGAGTCAGATGCTCAACCCACTGAGCCACCCAGTTGCCCCAAAGCTTTTTATTTTGATGAAATCCAAATAGTTTATTTTTGCTTTTGCTTCCCTTGCCTTTGGAGACGTGTCTAGTATGAAGTTGCTTTGGCTGATGTCAAAGAGGTTACTACCTGTGTTCTTCTCTAGGATTTTTATGGTTTCATGTATCACATTGGGGTCTTTCATCCATTTTGAGTTTATTTTTGTGTATGATGTAAGGAACTGGTCCAGTTTCACTCTTCCGCATGTGGCTGTCCAGTTTTCCCAACACCATTTGTTGTCGAGACTGCCTTTACTGGTTTGTTGAAGATGAGCTGACCATATAGTTCTGGGTCCATTTCTGGGTTTTCTGTTCTGTTCTGTTGATCTATGTGTCTGTTTTTGTGCCAGTACCGTACTGTCTTGATGACTACAGCTTTGTAATATAACTTGAAGTCTGGAATTGTGATGCTACCAGCTTCAGTTTTCTTTTTCAACATTCCTTTGGCTCTTTGGGGTCTTTTGTGGTTCCATACAAATTTTAGGATTGTTTGTTCTAGCTCTGTGAAAAATGCTGTGGTATTTTAATAGGAATTGCATTAAATGTGTGGATTGCTTTGGGTAAAGTAAAGACATTTTAACAGTGTGTTCTTCCAGTCCATGAGCATGGAATGTCTTTCTGTTTGTGTCATCTTCAATTTCTTTCATAAGTATTCTGTAGTTTTCAGAGTACAAATATTTTACCTCTTTGGTTAGGTTTATCCCTAGGTATTTTATTATTTTACGTGCAGTTGTAAATGGGATTGATTCCTTAATTTCTCTTTGTGCTGCTTCATTGTTGGCATATAGAAACACAACAGATTTCTGTACATTGACTTTTGTATCTTGTGGCTTTACTGAATTCATGTGTCAGTTCTAGCAATTTTTTGGTGGAGTCTTTGGGTTTTCTTTTTTAAAAAATTTTTAAAAAGTTTATTTGAGAGAGAGAGAATGAGTGGTGGGGAGGGACAGAAGGAGAGGGAGAGGGAAAAGCAGAGTTCCCATTGAGCAAAGAGCCCGATCTGGGGCTTGATCCCAGGACATTGGGATCATGACCTAAGCTGAAGGCAGATGCTTCACCGACTGAGCCCCCCAGGCGCCCCTCCATCCACATTGATTGTCATCATTGATATGGTTGGATTTACGGCTGTGATTTCCTTTTGTTTTCTGTCTCCTGCCTTTGGTTCCTCTCTTTGCTGCCGCCTTTTGCATTAAGTACATATTTTCTAGTGTAATGTTTTAATGCCTTTAATGATTTTTCCATTGCATTTTTTGAAGTATCTTCCTGTGGCTGCTCTAGGTCTTATCATATGCATCTTAACTTATCCGAATTTCCAGTATTATTGGAAGCAAATCTATGCTGATTGCACTTGAACTGAGGCTGCTCAGGATTAAGTTCACTCAATCAATGACAGAGTGTGGGTTTTTCAAGGCCGCTCATGCTGCCTGCACGGTCAGTCTGCCTGCACGGTGCCTATCTTTGGCCAAACTCCTCAGGCTCGGTGAAATGAGCGCATCACAGCCCCCCTAAGGCTGCTGTGCCTGAAGATATTCGTGAGTGAGGCACTCTCCCGTCTCAGCTCGGGCTTGGGAGGGCCCCGACTCTCTCATCACCCCGTGTGTGGTTTTCGCCTCTTCTCCCTCGCCCCATCTAAGCTGACTGGTCTGTGGCTCCGATCCTGTCCCGGGATTCCAAATCTGGGTCAGCGGGTCACGCCCACTCGCAGGCGGGCAGGTCCTTGGTCTTTAAGGCGTGCCTGGTACTTGGCCTAGCGACCGATCTGGGAAGGCTGGCAGAGTTGGGGGGGGGTTGCTGTGACCTGGTCGTTAACGGACCCCTTTTGTGGCAGCCTAGGGGGACAGCCCGCGGGGCCGTGTCAGGATGGCACTGGGCAGGGAACCAGGGGCAGCCAACGCGTGGCTACGGCGTTCTGGATGCATTCAGTCGAAGCTTCAGAATAGCATCAAAGCCGTGATCAATCATCAGGGAGCTCTGATGCGTTCATTTTCTGGCTTGGTATCTTTTTTTTTTTTTTTTAAATAACAGCTTTATTAAGTAGAATTCCCACGCCATACATTTCCCCCATGTCGAGTGTACAGTTCTGTGGTCGTTAGTGTATCTCCACGGGGGTGTACTGATCACCACCGTGTGATTCCAGAACTTCCCTTCCCCGGCCCAGCAACCACCCAGCTATTTCTCGCCCGTCGATGCGGCCGTTCTGGGCGTGTCACACCCGTGGACTCACACCCCGCGTGGCCATCTGCATCTGGTTCCCTTGCTAAGCATCATGGGCTCGGGGTCCATCCCCGGGGGCAGCGCGTGGGGGCGCCTCGCTCTTGCGGCCACGGGACGTGCGCGTGGGAGCGTGGACCACGTTTTATGTGTCCGCTCACCCACCGATGCACACTTGGATGGTTTCCACTGTTTGGCCACTGTGGCTAATGCCTGTAATGCATGATACGAACGCTCCTGTGGCGGGTTTGTGTGCCCACTTGTCTTCGTTTCTCTCCGGTAGATCCCTTGGAGTGGAATTGCTGCTCATAGGGAGACTCCGTGTTTAACACTTGAAGAAACTGCCAGATTGTTTTCCAGCGTGGCTGCACCGTGTTTGCAATCCCACTGGCGGTGTCTGAAGGCCCCAGTTTGCCTAGGCATTTTACGTTTGAATTAGGTAGTTCATGGGTACCATGATCATTTTGGTGATGGCATAATCGCAGGACGCTTTGCCTCTTTCCCCGGGGGTTGGTTCCTGTCTACACGGATGGACCAGCCACTCGGGCTGCCGGGGGGCAGGACCTCTGGGCGTCAGGCCCTGCTCTTGAGGTGGGCTCTGCTTGATTTTTATAAAAATCAGTGTGAGTGTTATCACTAAAGAGAAGCCTGTGTGAATGACAGATGTCCCCAGAGATAATCGTTATGGTGTCTTGGCCAAGGCTGTCCATGCCTCCGTTTTTGTAGGGGCGTGGATGCTTTTCTCTTTGGGTTACATGTATTTTTTCTCTTTAAGTCAACGCTGCGGTGAACATCCTCGCTGCTGTTTCTTTAAGGGGACATTCTGTTTGTGCAGACGCTTGGCCCGCAGATGCCTTGGTTGTCCCTGGAAGGTGGTTGGGGTTGATGCTCCCCCAGTGGCTGGAGGCTCCCATCCCAATGGACACAGCCCCAGCTTCTGTCTGTCCTTGTCCGTATAACTGTCACACTGTCACCTCCTCGTTGCCTCTTTTCTCTCTTTCTTTTTTTCTTTTAATTGCTGGTTCGTAACCTTGGCCCGCCCATTAAGCTGGGTGTTTATATTTTCTCTTGACTTATAACGGATTTCTCAAACTACTTGATGTCTTTGAACCAGGCCCTTCTCTGGGGGCTGTCCCAGGTGCCGTGGGGGGGGGCTGAGCCGCACCCCTGCCCCCCCAATGTCAGGAGCCCCCCACCCCCCGTGTGACAGCCACAGACGTCCCCAGACTTTGTCCATTGTGTCCCGGGGGCCGGATCGCCTCTGGCTGAGAAACAGCGTTTTAGAACATCCTTTCCTGCATTAGGGTGTTAGCACTCTTTTGTGTCACATGGTTTTTTTTTTCTTCTTCTCAGTTTCTCATTTATCTTTCAGCTTTATTTTCGATGTGTTGGTACATAGAATGTTTTCAAGTTTATTGCCAAATTTGTCTTTTCCTTTAAAACTCCTGGTCTTGTGATCTCCTTGGAGAGGTCTCCTCCGCCTCCCCCACCCCCCGAGATTATAAAAATGTTGGCCTGTATTTTTCTGCTTGCACACTTCGGGAGTTCATCAGGACTGTTGTCTAGAAGCTGCGGGCGGGAGGAGAGCTCCGTGTCTTCCACGGTCTCCCCGCTGCTCTGTGCGGGGTGGTGATCCACGTAGAGCACGGCTGCCCCGTGGCTGGCTGTGTGGTCTCAGACAAGTCACTCCGCCGCCCCGTGCCTCAGTTTCCTTATCTGTGAAATGGGCTCTGATGACAGCGCCTGCTTCTTGGGGCTGATGGACCTGCCAGGCCCTTAGAGCCGTGCCCACACGTGGGTTCACCGTGCTCAGCACGGTCTCTGCGGGAGGGCCCAGAGCGGACTCTAGAAGGAGGGTGGCCTTCAGAGAGGCGGGTGAACCTGTGCGGACTCACGGGGACCCCGAGGGAGGAGCGGCTCCTCTCTGGGCGTGTAACTTGCATCTCTCTGCGCGGTCCAGCCCCGGCCCCTCCAGCACCTGCGGCCAATTGCAGGGCACACGGACAGAGACGTAGGAAGACCATTTTGTTACCGATCCTGGTTCTAAATGGCGAATTGTGGCGCATCTCAGACCTGTACATCTGAGTAAAGAAGGGACGGGTGTTTCGAGCATCTGCCAGGCCCCTGGCTTTTTTGCAGGGAGCGTGGTTGGGGGTCCCCAAGGATGCTGGCATCCGCCCCTCACTCGGTGTGGCTCCAGCCCCTTGCCCGTGGCCGTGGGCCAGGGAGACAGGTGGCCTTTGTGCACGCCGCTTCCCTGAGCCTGTGGAGCCAAGGGAAGCTGGAGGTGGGCTGGCAGACCCCGTGCTTGTCTCTGACGCTCCCGAGCAGGCACTGGCAGCCGTGCCCACGGCCCTCCTGGGCTCCCCGGCCTTCCGTCCACGCGGTCCCTCCTCTTTTTATTTCTCCAATCCAAGCGCTTCCTTTTCATTGTTTGTCATTCACGTTTCTGGAGACAAAAATTCAGCTCTACAGAGAAGTTGCGAGACTAACACAAAGAATTCCTGGGCGCGTTTCACCCGGCTGCTTGAGCGCTAAGGATTTGCTCGTCTGCTCTACTTACTCCTTTGCGCTCTCTGCCCGCATTTTTCCTGAACGGTTTCAGAGAGCTGCCCCTCAACCTCTAAATACTTCAGGGTTTAGTTCTTCCAGACAAGGGATGCTCTTAGCAAATGACCCAAATCAGGAAATTAATTCTCAGAATTCTCAAAAGAGAGTCCAGGATCACACATCGTATTTGGTCGTCTGGCTACTTTCATTTGTTTTAACCTGGAACCGTTCCCGGGGCTGTGTTTGGAGTTCATGACTTTGACGTTTGGGAGAGGACAGGCTGGTGATTCTGCAGGATGTCCCTCAGTGTGGGCTCGTCCGATGGTTTCACACGGTTACACACCTTTGGCAGGAACATCCTGAAAGTGACCTTTCGTCCTTCTTAGTACATAGTATCCGGAGGCTCCTGGTGTCAGTTTGTTCCATTTCTGGTGATATTAACCTCCGTCATTGGTTAAGGAGGTTTCTCTACCCTAAAGTGACTGTGGTCTGATTTGTGTTTAGTAAGTTTCTGGCGGAGAGGTAGTCCGAGACCACGTGGACACCTGCTCTTCCAGCATCCGGTGTTGGGTTTTTTTTTTTTTTATGGTTTTATTTATTTATTTGAGAGAGAGGGTGGGAGAGAGCATGAGAGGGAAGAAGGTCAGAGGGAGAAAGAGACTTCCCACGGAGCTGGGAGCCTGACACAGGATTTGATCCTGGGACTCTGGGATTGTGACCTGAGCCGAAGGCAGTTGCTTAACCAGCTGAGCCCCTCAGGCACCGTCCAGTGTTGGTTTTAACGGCATTGTTGATCCTGGCTAGAGGGTGATTGTCTGATCCCATCATTCCTTTTGCATTTGTTTGTTTGTTTTTTTAAAAAGATTTTTGAGATTTTAAAAGATATTTGAGAGAGAGAGTGAGAGAACACAAGCAGGGTGGAGGGGGGAGGGCAGAGGGAGAGGGAGAAGCAGACTGCCTGCTGAGCAGGGAGCCCCAGGTGGGGGCTCCATCCCGGAACTTCAGGACCATGACCTGGGCCAAAGGCAGATGTCTAACCGACTGAGCCACCCAGGTGCCTCTCCTTTTTGCATTTATTAATTGGTGTTCTGCTGTAAGAACCAGCTGGCTGTCTCTTCTTTCGCGTTTGTTTATTAACATCCATGTGGACTTGTGGATTCTTACCTGACTCAGTAAGTTATAATTCAGTGCTAGCATTGTGTGTTTGGTTGCTCCAGTGGTCCCAGATTTACCCAGATGGAGTGCCCCATCATGCTGGCTCCTTGTGTCTGTCTTTCTTTCTTTCTTTCTTTCTTTCTTTCTTTCTTTCTTTCTTTCTTTCTTTCTTATTTATTTATTTATTTATTTGACAGAGCGAGAGTACAACTAGGCAGAGAGAGAGGAGGAAGCAGGCTCCCCGCCGTGCAGGGAGCCCTATGCGGGCCTCGATCCCAGGACCCTGAGATCATGACCTGAGCCGAAGGCAGAGGCTTTAACCCACTGAGCCACCCAGGCGCCCCTCCTTGTGTCTTTCGACACACTCTCGCCACTCCCTGGATGTTTCCTAGCTTTCGGACACAGCGAGTGTTCCAGGCCAGTGTTCCAGGCCTGGCCTGTACTCTTCCTGCCCCCTGCTCTGGGGTTGACCACTTCTCCAGCAAGCCTTGGTTCTTCTTGTGGACAGTGGCATTTAGAAACCAAGATCTGGGTGTTCACTGTGCTCATTGCCATTGGGGCATCCTTGCTTCTGGGCCCTCTTATTGGCTAGAGTTGGGAATAAGCCCACATGTGCCTATATTTAGCGTTCCTCTGTGTGTGTGTGTGTGTATCACACACGCTCAGACGTTTCTGCTTCCGGTCATCTATGTTTACGCAGTGCGGCCCATGAGTTCACACTGATACTTCCCAGTCCCAGTCTCCCACACAGGCTCCGTGCTGTCTTCCCCTTCCTTGTTTATAACTCAATCTCTGTCAGCAGGAATCCACCTCATCGCCGAGAGTAAAACAAGCCTGCGGAGTAGAAGTTAATACTTGGTTGTATCTTTATTTCCAGGGCATACGGTTCCAAAGTTGTGTTTCAAAATGGCCTGGGTTAGTTCTTCCTTTTCATCTTTACTGTGGTTATATTATTATCTGAAATATGGTTTGTTTTAATTGTCTTTATTCTGTATTTGTTGTAGAATTCTCCCCCCCCCACCATCAACTCTCATTGATTTCATTCGTTCATTCAGTAGGTGGCACGTTAGCATGGTTCCAAGTCCAAGTGCACAGAGACGCCTGGAGAGAAGTGTCCTCACTCCTCCCTGCAGGCAACGATCTCACGAGTCCCTGGCTTGTCTTCTTTGAGGTCCATTTTTTTCACATGAAGGGCACCATCGTGGGGCTCACTCTTGAACTTTACTCTTTTCCCTGAAGGACACATCCCGGAAACCACCTCACCTCACCATGGCGATGTCTCTTCTGCTCCATGTCGGAGGTGGGGAATCCAGCCTCCTCTGTGTGTGGACATTTAGGTTGTTTCCAGTGTCTCGCAGATGTAAATGGTGCTGCAGCGAACGCCCTTGTGTATTAGGTATTTTTGTATTCTTGGAAGAGTGTCTTCGGGGTGGGCTTCTAGATTGCTGGATCAGAAGTTAAGTGTCAGTGTGTTTTGTTAGCTTCTGCCCGGTCCTCTTTCAGAGGGTGGTATGGGTTTTCTTCCGTCGACCCTGTGGGATGACAGGTCTGGTCCCCACAGCCTCAACCAGCAGGATGTGCTGTTCTATTTAAAATTATCTGCCAATCTGAGAGATGTGAGAAGTGGGGTCTCAGTGTGGTTTTAATTAGCATTTCTGGAATGAGGAGTGAGGTTGAGCTGTATTTAACATGTCAAGGGCCATTTTTTTGTTAAGATTTTATTCATTTATTTGATAGAGAGAGATCACAAGCAGGCAGAGAGGCAGGTAGAGGGAGAGGGGGAAGCAGGCTCCCTGCTGAGCAGAGAGTCCAATGCGGGCCTCGATCCCAGGACCCTGAGATCATGACCTGAGCCGAAGGCAGAGGCTTAACCCACGGAGCCACCCAGGTGCCCCACAAGGACCACTTTTATATCTTTTCTGTGAACTGCCTGTTCATGCTTTTCACTCCTTTTTCAATTGGATTTACTCCCCCCCCAACTTTTATTTATTTTTTAATTTTATTTTATTTGAAAGGTTTTATTTTTTTGACAGAGAGAGAGAGAGAGACAGAGCACAAGCAGGGGGAGCAGCAGAGGGAGAGAGAGAAGCAGGGTCTCCAGTGAGCAGGGAGCCCGATGTGGGTCGATCCCAGGACCCTGGGATCATGACCTGAGCCGAAGGCAGACACTTGACTGAGCCCCCCAGGCCCCCACCCCCAACTTTTAAAACTTTAATATACATCAGGGAGATGAGCCCTTGGTGGTCTGTTTATAAATATTTGCTCTGAGTTTCCCCATTGTATTTTGACTCTTTTTTTTTTTTTAAGATTTTATTTATTTATTTGACAGAGACAGAGAGAGAGAAATTACAAGTAGGCAGACAGGCAGGCAGAGAGGAGGAAGCAGGCTCCCTGCTGAGCAGAGAGCCCGATGCAGGCCTCGATCCCAGGACCCTGAGATCATGACCTGAGCCGAAGGCAGAGGCTTTAACCCACTGAGCCCCCCAGGCGCCCGTATTTTGACTCTTTTTAAAAAAAGATTTGTATATTTATTTTAGAGAGAGGGATTGAAAGAGAGCACGAGCACAGGGAGGGCCAGAGGGAGAGGGAGAGAGAATCTCAAGCAGACTCCCTACTGAGTGCAGAGCCAGACGTCCCGCTTAGTCTCACAACCCTGAGATCATGACCTGAGCCAAAATCAGGAGTCCGATACTTAATCGACTGAGCCACCTAGGTGACCCTGCAATGTGATATTATAATGGTGGATTTTTTTGTTTGTTTTTTTTTTTGTCCTTAAGAAGTCTGTGTTTTATAATAGTTTTTGATAGAGTCAAGTTTACGGATCTTTCTTTTTTGATTGCCTCTGGATTTGGGTATGCTGGCTTCGAGGGGAATTCACCATGTTTTTTCCCAGTACTCCTATGGTCACATGCTTCCCAAACAGACCCCTCATCCATTTGGAGTTCATTCTTGCTGGTGGTGTGAGGTAGGGGTTTGACTGTCTTTTCCTTTTTTTTTTTTTTTTTTGATTTTATTTATTATTTATTTGACAGAGAGAGAGATTACAAGTAGGCAGAGAGGCAGGCACAGAGAGCGGAGGAAGCAGGCTCCCTGCTGAGCAGAGAGCCCGACGCGGGACTCGATCCCACGACCCTGAGATCATGACCTGAGCCGAGGGCAGAGGCTTTAACCCACTGAGTCACCCAGGCGCCCCCAACTGTCTTTTCCCAAATTGTTGCCCCGTTGTCCCAGCACCATGGATTGAAAGCCCGTCCTTATTCAGTGCTGTGAGGGGCCACTCTTGTCTCTCTCTCTCCCTGATCTGTGGCCCCCTGCTGCCTGGAGGAGGTCACCATTGAGAAAGACATGTGCACACCCCTTCCTTTCCAACATGTGAAGGGTGCACCGTGTGGCCCCCACAGCCGGGCGCCCCGCCTCGAGGCATTTCGCGGTTCAGGACACTTAGGCGAGACCATCCCCAGTCCTGGTGCTCCCTCCGAAGTCTTTACTTGCTCTGCACCCCCTCTCCCCCTCCCCCAGGCACCATGTTGCAGCCTTTTGGGCTCCAGACCCTGCAAAGGAAGGTCCCACAGAGGAGTCTGGGTGGATGGGCAGGCTGTGTGTCCCAAACATAAAGCCTGAAGGGCAGTTGGCGGAAGGAGGTGGGGGTTTTCTAATAAAGAGGTGTTGCCAGATTGCCCTTCAGAGCCATCCTGCATGGCCGCTGGGAGCATGGTGAGGACACTTCTCCACCCCCTGTGTCTTTAGCTTGGCCCCCTTTGCCTGCATGAGTCACTTTGATGACCAGGCCCCGGACACCTGCCATTGGTTGAGGGCTTACGGTGTGCCAGGGAGTCCTTTAAGCACTTCTGTCACTTGCCTCATTTAGCCCCCCACGATGGCATGAGTAGGTCATTAACATGGTGACCCCACTTTACAGATGTGGAAACTGAGGCCCGGAAGTTAGGAACTTGGCCCAGCTTACAAGGCTGGAGCTGGGGCCAAGCCTCTGGAGCCTGGGCTTTCACCCCGGCCCCACCATGCTCTCCAGGGAGAAAGCCTGAGAGAACGCAGAGGGACATGACACTGCTGTGACAAGTGTCATCCTCACAACAGTAAGGCTCTGCCGCCTCAGTGACAGGCCCCAACTGCCCTATCATCATTTTCTCTGGAGTTTTGGCCTCTTTTCTCCCTCCCTTGCTCTGTCGCTGTGAGGTCGAGCATCTTCTCATGTGCTGGTTGGCTGCTTATCTTCTTTGGAGAATCGGCCATTCAGATCTTTCATCTATTTGCAGATTAGGTCGTCTTCCCGTTGTTGATCCTTGAGAGTTCTTTATATATTCTGGATACAAGTCCCTGATGCGACAGACGATCCACAAATCTCTTCCCCCATTCCGTGGCTGTCTTCCCTTCCTAGATTATGTCCTTTGAAGCACAGAGTCTCATTTATCTGTTTTGTCTTTTGTTGCTTGTGCTGTTGGCGTGGCATCTGGAAACCTTTCCCTAACCCACGGTCACAAAGATTAAGTCCTGTGTTATCTCCTCTGCGAGTTTTATCGTTTTAGCTCCTGCGTTTAGATGCATGACCCTTCTAAGTTTGCATGTGGTGTGAGGCAGGGATCCAGCTTCTTTCTTTTTCACATGGGTATCCAGTTGTCGAAAAGACAGTTCTTCCCCATTGAATGGTCTCAGCAGCCTCCTTGAAAATCACCTGGCTTCACGAAGGGGGGTGGGTTTATTTCTGGACCGTCAACTCTCTTGGACTAATTTCTATGTCCGTCTTTATGCCGGTATCACACTGTCTTGCTTACTGCGGTTTTGTCACCCCAAGTTGTATCTGGTCTCGGGGGTGGGCGTTAGGGAAAACGATGTGGTTCTTACGTTTCCATGTAACAAGACCAGACCCTTCTCAGTTGGGATCAAGACAGCTGGGGGCGCCCGCCACTTCGCTAGCCTAGTGCTCTCGACTTCCGCTGTGGGAGTTCAGCGTCCAAGAGGATGTGGGGGATTTGGTGAGCTATTTGTAAATAAGAGTCTGTTTTGCCAGTGTGCAGAGATTGACCGAACATGTCACTTTTTCATCTCTTTCAAGCAGAGAGGATCTGAAACTTGCGCTCGGCAGGTTGTGTCTTTATCGGGCCCTGAAACTAGATGGTAGTGTGGTGTCAGCTTGCTTTTTCTTTTCTTATCAGTTTGGATTTTTTTACAGCCACTCTCCTCTTCCAGCTAAACCCTGCTGTGCAGTGAGCTTCAGAGGACAGAGGTAAAGGTTGGTTTTTTCTTCTTCTTCTTCTTTTTTTCCTTTTTTTTTTTTTTGAGTTCTTATTTTGAAATAATTTTAGCCTTATTGAAATGTTACAAAGGCAGCACAGAGAGTTCTAGGGTACTTTTCAGCCATCACCTTATGTTAGCATCTAACGTAACTGGAGGAGAATGACCCAAAGTAAGTAAACAGCATGGAGGAATAGTATTTAGCCTTTCTTCGTGTTTCCCTCCTTGTCACGCACATGGCCCTTTTCTGCCCTAGAGCCCCATCCGGGCGGGACCTTGTCATGCATTTAGTTTTCAAGTCTCCCCTGGCTCCTCTGGGCTGGGACTGTTTCTCAGTCTTTCCTGATCTTTTGTGACCTCGATGCTTTTGGAGAGCAGCGGTCGAGGATTTTGCGGAACGTCCCTCCACGTGGCTTTGTCCGGTTTTTTCTTGGGATCAGATGAAGGTTACGCAGTTTGGGGCCGGCTCCCTTCTCTGTGCAGGATATTGGTGTGTCTCTTTGCTGGTGATGTCAGCCTCGATCCCATGGTTACGGAGGTGCCGGCCAGGGGACTCCACTGGAAAGTTACTAATTTTCCCTCTGGGGACCGTGCAAATACCTTGTTTCCTCTCAAACTTTTGCCTGTCGCTTGCAACGCCTGTCTGTGGCTCTTCCCTGCCATGGTTTTTACCCTGATGTTCACACAGTGACTGTCACCCTCGCTGCTTCACCGTGTAGCAGTTAGAATTCCTGGTAGAAGAGGGTGGCCCCTTCTCACTGCCTTATTTTGTGTTGGTGAAGACTTATGCATATTTGTTTGATCCTGGGGTTTAGGGTCCAGTCCATTCACTGTTCTGTTTCCCGAATTGTCCTTGCTTTGGTCATTGGGCATGCCTTCTTGGGGCTCCTGGGTCCTTCCTTCATGACCGCATCCCCTGGGGAGGGTTGCCCCTTGGGGCTCGTGGCTGTAGAAGAGCAGGCAGAGTCGGACAGTCAGCCCTTCTGGGTCAGAGAGCTGCATGAGTCGTGAGTAGGTGAGAGCTCCTTTCCTGTCTGGCCCAGAGGCTGCCTGCTCAGCTCTCTGCCTCTCAAAACCCCAGGCCCGGCTCCAGGACGAGAGTGGGCAGTGTGGTCTGGTAGGGGGCAGCCCTCCAAACCCACCCTGAGGGTCAGCCCTGCGCAGCCAAGAGCTGATGGGACCAGGGCACTAGACTAGCTCGCCCAGGGTGGGGAGGCCGAGCCTGCGGGGTCCCCGGAGATGCCACCGGCTGGTGGCAGTTCCTAATGCCACGGCCTTTAGGTACAGCTGGCTCTTTCCCCGTTTCCTGCTGCTGGTGCTTCCTGGCCCCACCTGCCTGCCCTTTGCAGAGGCCACTTGGCACGCCGTTTCAGCGCCTGCCTGCTCGCGGTGGGCACGTTGGAACAATTGCATCTTCTAATGGTCAGATTGTGCCTTTTTAAGGGAGAAAATGGTCAGACTGTGCCTTTTAGGGGCCTGGATGTCTGATGTCTCAGGTCGCCACTGGAGGCTGTACCTTGCTGCAACCGGACTCCCCTCCTGAGTTCTATTCTTAGCGCCCCAGATTTCCCGGGACCCACAGTGAGGTCAGCGGCTGGGCCAGGCTGGCCCGGGCAATGGGAGCCATCAAACCCAGCCTGCCTGGGCCTTTTTCTTTTGTTTTCTTTTTGAAAATTACTGAGACTTTATTTAAAAAAAAAATTTTTTTTTTTTGGGTTTGCAGAAAAATTGAGAGTGTTACCTTCCACCCCCCCACCGATTCCCCCCCGGGCTCTTCTGTCGGGCTGGGACCCTGTCGCTGTTAACGGACCCGTGTTGATACGTTCTCAGTAAGCAAAGTCTGCAATTTATTCCGATTTCCTCAGTTTCCCCCAGTGTCCCTTTTCCATCCCAGGATCCCACGTGACATGGAGTCGTCACGTGTCCCTGGGCTCCTCTGGGCTGGGACTGTTTCTCAGACTTCCCTGGGTTTTGATGCCCCTTGGCGGTGCCGCGGAGGACTGGGCAGGGGCTCGGTAGGAAGCCCCTTCCCTGGATTTGTCTGGGGCTTTTCTCATGGTGAGACTGGGGGGATGGGTTTGGGGAGGAAGACCCCAAGTCAAGTGCCCTTTTCCTGACGCCATCTCGGGGGATGGCTTGTCACTGTGGACATTGGCCTCGGTCCCCTGGGTGAGGTGGGCGGTCAGGTGTCTCCCCTGCAAAGCCACTCTTCCCAGTTTCTGTGCTGTTCTATTTGGGGGGAAGTCACTGTGTCCGGCCCACACTTCAGGGCCCTCTGATCCCTCAGCCTTGGACTGCCTCGTGCCCATTGGGCCTGTGGCCATGTCTGAGGCCAGGCCCTGGCATCCCAGAGCTCCAGGGTGGCTGCCAGCCAGCCGTGGGGGGCCCGCAGCCCCTGAAGGAGCCGTGGAGGTGGATGAGCCTTGCCCCTTGTCCACTGTGGGCATGGGTCAGGGTGGATCGAGGCCTCACTTCGGGGGTCTGGCCCGGGAATTGGGGCCTGACCCCGGCCCCAGAGCTTCCAGCCTCCCAGCATGGGGGTCAGTGCTCCCAGAGCATGAGGGCAGAAGGACCCACGGGGTTGGTGGCCCAGCAGCCCTGGGAGCAGCAGACTGCAGTCTGACCAGCTGGAGCCCCAGGCCCTGGTGGTTTCTCTGCCTTTCCGACCACATGCTGGCGGGGGTGGCCCACGCCCAGCATGGGGCCCACACAGGGACTGTTCCGAGGGATGAGGGAGACCCGGGATCCCATCGACACAGGAGTGAAAGATGGAAGCCCGCAGTGCACTGGCGCCTGCGCCGTCCGTGGAAGTGGAAAGAGCCCTCACCCCCCCTGAAATCCGGGAAATGCACCTTGAAGCTGCCGTGTTAGTCTCCCTGCAGTGTGGTAACCAACCACAGACTTAGTGACTTCACACAGCGCACACTGATGATCTCGGATCTAGAGGCCAGAAGCCCGACCTGGGTCTCCCTGGGCTGCTAGGTCAGGGTGGGCAGGGCGGGCTCTCCCGGAGGCTCCGGGCGGCACCCCATTCCCCGCCTAATGGCCCCTTCCTCTATCTGGGTGGTGTGTCCGTGTGACTGTGCTGGTGTCATGTCTCTTTCTTTGACACTGAGCCTCCCCCTCCACTCTTGTGAGGACGCTGCCCCCACCCCCCGGATAATCTGGGATCCTCTTCCCATCTCGGGGTCCTTCACTTCCTCCCCGCTGCAGAGCCCCTTTTGCTGTGGAAGGGGGCGTGGCCGCAGATGGCCGGGCTTGGGACCTGGACCTCTTGGGGCTGTGACTGCAGCTACAGCTCCTGGAGGGCTTTCAGAGTCATCGGATCCTCAGACTCGAGTCTTGCCGATGGCAGGTGCCGGCGGGGCTGTGGAGCGGGGAGGGCTTCAGCCACGCAGCTGGGGGAGGCCGGGGAGCCAGAGGGAAAGCCCCTGGCGGTTCACCCCACTCAGAAGATGTGTGCAGCCCGAGGTCCAGCAATCCCCCAGCTCGCTGTTGTCCTTCAAGCCGGGGTCTGACCTGTTAAAAGACAGTGAGATCTGTTTAACGGGGTCATGCCCAGGAATTTTAAAAACCAGAGAAAAATAAGAGAAAATTTCAGCCCGCATTGCATGCTTTGAGGGGTGTGGTGGGGCTTGTGTTACGTGGAGAAAGTGTGCGGAGCTGTGCTTAACGAAGCCCCAGCCTGCGGGGCGAGCTGCCCTGCCCGGGGAGCCGGGCCGTAGGGGACACTGCAGTCCGGGGTGGCAGGCACGTGAAGGCACAGAGGTGGGGGATGGAGCTGGGGTTCCAGGAGACCTTGTGCTACCAGGAGCTCAGGTGTCTGGAGAGGTGGAGGGTGGGAAGGGTGGGAGAGTCGAGGTAGTGGCCACAGTCTGGATCGTCAAAGGTCCTGGGGCTACACCCGAAGTTGGGAGTCTTGTCCTGCGTCCGTTCACCCAGTGTGGGGGCGTCTCTGTGCCCAGCTGCAAAGTCAGTGGTTGGGACCCCGTCCTCGGTGGGATCTTGGCTCTCTGCAGCCCCTGCTGTGCTCTGTGTGCTCTCTGCTGGGGGCATGGTGGTGGCCACTGGGCATTGGTGTTGTCCCTGTGACTTTCCTCCTTGGAGGGGTGCCTTTCTGGCTGTGGGGGTGTGGAGGAGGCAGAACTTCTCATAAACCTCTCAGTAGCTGCCCGTACTTGAAGGTTTCCAGAAGCTTCTTTGGTTTAATTTGATTGTTTCATGGAGCCTCTCACTTCCTCCGCCACTGATTTTTAGGAGCGGAGCTTAAAATGGGCAGTCACGGGAGGACTTTAATGGGGAAAGTGCTTATAGCTATGGATTTTAGTGTTCTTGCAAATTGGCAAGGAATTGGAAATGTCTGAATGAAGGCGAGCGTCCTTGGGCTATGCGCAGCTGTTCGGAGTTGAATCTGGACTTAAGGTTTAAGTGTGCCATCTATTTAGTTAATTGCGCTTTTATTTTGCATTTTAGGAACCGTCACCATTGCTGGGACCTGATAGAAACCCTGCCGGTTACCGGGGCACCTCTCATCACGGCCTTGGCTACAACCGGGTCTTCGAAGTAAGTGCTCGGGCCCCTGGGCCCAGGTGGCCACGGGAGAGCAGGGTGCTGCCGGCCACAGCCTGCGTGTGCCCCGGTGGGAGAAGGTGGCTCCTGTTTGGTCCCAAGTTTTGGGGTGTCCAGGGTCCAGGCCGAGGAGCCTAGAACCCTTTCTGGGCAGAACAAACTTCTGCTGGTGGTTTCTTCTCCATTCTGTGCGCTCACGTTTGTGCTCTGGTCCTTCAGCATCTGATGCCTGGGCCACACTTGACATTATGCATTTTGGGGGATGCTGGCATTGCCCGGCTTGAGCTGCTCCGTCTGTCTTGTGCGAATCAGGTGGGACAGCCCTTCTGGGCTCATCTAGAGACGTAGTCACCCCTGGTCACCTTGGTGACCAGTCACAGTGGAGTCGTGGCAGGGATATTTAAGAATGAAGAATTATTTTTAAAATACCTTTAAAAGAATCCCATTGCCCAGTTCTTCTGGGCTTTAAGGCTGTCCACTTCCTCCAGTACTTTTCGTTCTTTTTTTTAAAAAAGATTTTATTTATTTGTCAGAGAGAGAGAGTGCGCGCATACACACAAGCAGGGGGAGCGGCAGGCAGAGGGAGAAGCAGGCTTCCTGCTGAGCAGGGAGCCTGATGCGGGACTCGATCCCAGGACCCTCGGATCATGACCTGAGCTGAAGGCAGACACTTAGTCAACTGAGCCACCCAGGCCCCCCCCCCATACTTTCCTAATAAATAGGGGGGACAGAGGATTTTAAAGAGGTGGCCTTTGATGGTGGTTCAAGGCTGTTGCTCATAAGAAGAGAGGGCATGACCTAATCACCTCCCAGCTCACATCCATGGAGCAGGGGTGGGGGTTGGCGATGACCTGTGTGGAGGGTTGGTTGGTGTGGGATGAACAGCCCCTGTGTGCTCCCTGGCCATTTCACGTTGGCTGCTCCCGGTGGTCTGAGAATTGTGTTCAGGGTTGATCTCCAAGGCCACAAGGCGGATGGGGCCAAGCATGGGCTGGATTGTGGCCCTCTCTGTTCCGCCATGATCTAGGAACTCAGGGAAATGGGCAGTGGAACTCAGGGGCCCCTTTAGGAGGGGTGAAGTAAAGCTTTTGTTTCTTAAAGGGTAAACTTTGGGCATCTGGTTCTGAGGTCAGCAAACTGTGATCTGCAGACCAATCCGGCCCACTGCCTATTTTTGTAAATAAAGTTTTATCAGCACACAGCATTCATTGACATGTTGTCTCCGTCAGCTTCCTCCTCACGATGGTAGAATGGAATGAGCAGTTGTGACAGAGACTATGTGGCCTGCCAAGGCGAGAGTATTTACTGTGTGATCCTGTACAGAAAAGGTGGACCGTCCTTAACGTAGGTTCATTTGTTGCTTTCAGGGCCTGGATGGTTTGGAAATGGTTTTTTCTGACTGTGTCTCTTAAGACACTGATTGCCTTCACCCTTAAAACTTGTGCTTTGTCGTAAGGCAACCAGATCTCTAAAACTTGGCTGTTCTCTTTGTACCCATTATTGTGACACATCCGTGTGACACTTTCTGTGTGCGTAGCTTGCCCCACGTGGCTAGATTAACCTTTAGTGGTGCCTCGCTGCGGTCATCCAGACCTGTCCCCTCCCTCGATCAGTCCACTTTACAGCTGAAGAAACTGGGCGCCACGACTGGAAGGTGTGAGAAGGTTCTCTGGCAGAGGGGGGAGACGTGAATGACGCTACTGGCCCCTTCTCCAGGAGGGCTGGGGCCTTCGAGGAGATCAGAGTCCTTGAGACAAACCAGACCGGTTCACTGCGGCCTGGCAGGTCCCCAGAAGGCCGCTGCGGACTTTGTAAAAAAAAAAAAATTCATTCTTATGCAGACGTAATTCACATACTGTAATAGTCACCTTTTAAAGTGCACAATTCAGTGGTTTTTTAGTATGTTTGCACAGGTACGCAACCGTCATCACCACTGCCGAATTTCAGAATATTTTATCACCCCAAGAAGAAATGCATCTTGTAACGTACATAAAGCAGTCACCCCCCCTTCCCCAGCCCCCGGCCCCCGTGGGCCCCCGTCCCGTCCGTGGAGAAGCCTGTTCTGGGCGTGTCACACGCGTGGACTCACACCCCGTGGGGCCTTCTGTGTCTGGTTCCCTCCCTGCGCGTCGTGGGCCCGGGGTCTGTCCCTGGGGCCACACGGGGGGGCGCCTCACTCCTGCTGGCAGCCGGGGGGCGCTCCCGTGCGTGGGGGACACACTGCGTGTAGCCGTTCATCCGTCAGGGGACTCTTAGGTTCTTTCCACTTTTGGGGAACGATGCTGCTGCAGACGTTCACGTACAAGTTTCTGTGTGGACATATGGTTTGCTTTTCTTGGGGGGACGTCTCACGTGGAACTGCTGGGTCACGGGGTCCCTCTCTGCGTCACCTTCTGAGTCACTGCCGCCCCGCTTCAGCATCGGCTGTCCCGTCCCGACCCCCCAGCGCCAACGCGGAGTTGCTGGGCGAGGTTGTCTGTGGGGGTCACATGTCCGGGCCCCACTTCTGTTGACCCGGCCCCGCCTCTGGCTGCCCCCCCCCCGGCGGATCTAACCCTGTGGCCTGAGGAGGGCGGCTCTTCTCTCTCCGTGGCCCAGGGCACTGCCCACATCTGTGTAGACTGCGGGGAGACCAGGGATTGCGGACCCTGTTAATGGCTCTGTCCCGTTTGCAGATTTCTAAAAAGTGCTTCTGTGTGAGTGAGTGTGGGCAGCGGTCTTCGGGTTGGAGGGCTGTGAGGACTGTTCCTTCTCTCTACGCATGATGGGTTTTCGTCCGGCACCTGCAGCGGACAGAACAGTGCTCCCCGGAGGTGCCCGCACCGCACTCCCGGGACCTGTGACTGCATTCCCTCGCGTAGGAAAGGGTCTTGGCGTCTGGGATTACGTGAAGGCCCCTGTGTGGAGGGTTGGTCGGTGTGGGATGAACAGCCCCTGTGTGCTCCCTGGCCATTTCATGTTGGCTGCTCCCGGTGGGATGGGATCACCTGCGGCCCAGATGGCAACACGAGGGTCGTTATGAGAGGGTGGCAGAGGATTGGGGTCCGAGAGATGGGAAGACCCCGCTCTGTGGGCCGTGAGGACGGGGAGGGGGGGCGGCGTGGGCCAGGGATGCAGTCCCTCTGGCAGCGGGAAAGGGCAGGGAAGCCCCAGAACGAACACAGCCCACGTGCAACCCAGGACGGACTTCTGGCCTCCAGAAGGACAAGTTAATAAAGTTACGAGGTTTGAAGCCATTAGGTTTGTCATGATTTGTTATTGGAACCACAGAAATGAGTGCCCAAGGTGATGGGTGAGTCTTCCTTTGGGCTTTTGGGACGTTGTATGTGTGTCACATCAGCGTGAAGCTGCGCCTCAGTCTGCTGCCCGGGCTCCCCGCCTCTTCGGTGCCACGAGAACCAGGTCCAGCGATGCTGCCTTCCTGGCGTTCCTGCCTCTGGGAGACGCTCTGCCTGCTTTGTCCCCTTCTGTCCCTGGGGCCATCCCAGGCCGGCCGGGTTGGTGGGAGCACGCCCGGTCAAGTCAGGTGGCTCCGGGGGCTGCGCCCAGTACTTCCGCCCACGGCCGGCCCTAGTGACCTGTCCTGGGCCTGCTCCCACCGACCCGTTTCTCCTGCCGCTTGGACGGTCGGCACCAACAGCTCCCCCAGCTGCGGCGCCACGGGCCAGAGAGCGGGCAGGGTGAGGGTTCATGACATGGGGTCGGCAGGTGGTTCCCCCCCCACACACCGTGCAGGCTCCCCGAGGTCAGGGATTGTGCCCGTGCCTCATAGAGAACCTGGGGCGTGGCGGGTGCTCCCGCTGCAGGAGGGGACACAGACGACGTTGTCCTCCGTCTCTCTTGCTGCGCACAGACCCTGTGCCGAGCTGCTCTTGGGAGCGGGGCGATGGGGCTTGCCAGGGCCTGTGTCACCGCCGCAGTAGATTCTGGGTCGATCCCTGGTGAAGGAATAGAGGCTTCTCCCGGGACCCGCTCCTGCTCTGGGGGCCCTCGGCCGTCATCCCCTCCTGGGAGCCGTGCTTTGCTGGCAGAAGCCGGACGGAGGTGGGAGCAGGGAGCCCATGGTTGGGCCGGGAGCTTCGCGCTTCAGCCGAGGGCCAGAGCGCCTGGCACGGGCACGGGGTAGAGAGCTAGGGGAGAGATGGCCCCTCGGGGCAGACGATGGGCCTCGCCGGGAAGGACTGGGGTCCCCAGGGAACTTTCAGACCTCGTGTCCTGGGGCCCCTAATACTTTCAAGACAAGTGGAGTTGAATAGTTCTCAGGGTTATACTCTCACGGTTGACCTTCCTCGTAAGCTTGCACTTGCTCCGAGGACGTGCTTTCCAGCATACTGAACGTCAAAACCTCAAAGAGGCGGGTTCCGCCCATTCAGTTTCTGGAAAATGTCCGCCGCCGCACCCCATCATGCCCTGGGGTCAGTCTCTGAGCCCATCCATCAGAAACCGGGCTGACTCCGGGGCAGGGCAGTCCTCTCCTCTCTGATTCTGGCTCCTGTAGGGACCGACAGAGCGTGTGCGGGCTGAGGGGCTGGCCCCTGGCGGAGGGGGGCACACCCTCAGGCGTTTCTCACCCACCCCCTGGGGGGCGGCTCTTGCTGCTTGGTGCACCCCCACTGTCAGGATCTGGGGGGCTCTGCCCCAGGGTTGGAGTCCAGATATGGGGAGACCCTTCTCCCGAGTGGGCGGCAGCCGTGAGGGTAGGAAGGACTGTCACCTAGGCAGTGTGGTGCCTGTGGTGGTGGAGGACCCTTGAGGGTGGCCAGACCGTCCCGTCCCAGCTCGTGAGGCCCTGCCTTTGAAGATGATCGGGGTCGGGCGCCGGTGTGTGTGGTTTGGCCACCCAGGAGGGCTTCTCTGGGCCCAGGTGACCGTGACCCAGAGAATGGCCCAGACTGCACAGGTAGCCCCGGTCAGTCTGGCCCAGAGTCTCTGCTCTTGGGACACATCCCCAGGCTGACGATGCTTGTTCCTCTTCTGGGTGTGTGTGTGTGTGGGGCGGCCTGGGACTGCCCGGGACAGCCGGGGTGCTGCCCCCATGGGCTGTCCCCATGCGCTGTGATCGTTGGTCCAGGTGGGGCTGCAGGTGGCCGAGAGGGCGGCAGGTGAGGAAACAAATGACCTTAAAAAATGAAGAGCTTTATTGAGATGTAATTCACATGCGTGCAATTCACCCATTTGGAGTGTGTACTTTGGTGGTAATTGGCACATACAGATACCTGCTCTCAGCCTCAAAGTGAGGAGCAGACATGGGGTTGCTTTCTTCTCCTGTCTGAGGTTTTGCGGGCTGGGTCAGGCGAGTCGTAGCTGGGGACCCACCCAGAGGTCACCCTTCCTGTCAAAGGGTATGCCTGGTGGGCACCCAGCTGCCTCTGGCTTCAGGATGCCGCCCGGTCTCTGCACAGGGGGTGGGGCCTGGCTCGGGTCTGGGGGAGCAGCCAGGGTGGAGGCGGGAGCCCCCAGCCCAGCCCAGGCCTGCGCCTCCTGTGTGCCGAGCGTGTGGCTAGAAGTTGAGCGACGCTCGGATGGAACGGGCCTGGATGATGAGGGCTCCAGGGTCCCTGTCGTGTGAGGTGGCCTTGGCTGCTACAGCCAAGGGAGTCTCACGGGCCTGGGGGGGCGGGGTGGGGGGACAGGTGTCACGTGCATGGAAATACAGAAGAGCTTTTCAGAAGCTCACTCACCTGATCCTGCGTGAGCTTCCTTGGCTGCTGGAACCAATGGCTGTGAAGCCGGTGACTTGATTCTTTTCCACTTTGGGGAGGCGGCAAGCATGAGTGAGTCCTACAGGCTGAAATTAAGGCACTGGCACGGCGGCTCCTTCTGGAGATGTCTGGGCGGAACTGATTTTTGTGATGTTTTCGGCTTCAGAGGACTGCTTGCTCTCCCTGGCTTGCGGCCCCTTCCTCGGATCCAGGCAGCCTCTGCTCCCCCATCGTGTCTTTCCTCTCTCCCTCTTGTGAGGGTCCAGGCTCATCCCCATCTCAGGGTCCTTAAGTCACCTCACCCGCAAAGTCCCATCTGCAGCGGAAGTGGGCACAGCTGTAGGTCCCCGGGATGAGGACGTGGACGTCTGGGGGGGGTGGCGTTCTGCCATTCACCACAGTCTTGTCCAAACCAACCTCTCCCCGCCACGGTGCGCTCCATCTCCCCCTTCCCGGCACTTGGCTCCTCCTTCCTCGTCCTTGGCGAGCTTTGTTGCCTCTGTCCTCGAAACGCAGCCTGTCCCCTCCTCGTCACCACCGTCGTCCCTAACTCCGCCCTTGTCTGCCAGCTTCCGTGCTGGTCCCGAGCCGCCAGGCCCGACGGCGGAACCTGCAGGGCCCAGGGCAGAGCAGAGCCCCAGTGCCCCTCACTCTTAGATGGAAGAAATCGAGGAGGGCAACAGCCAAGCATTAAACCCAGGCCGGGGCTGGCTGCCGGGGTCTTGCGCCCACGGGCCCGGCCCTGCCTGTAGTCCATTGCCCACAGCCAGAGGGGGCTTTCTCAAGAAGTAAATGGGATCTGTGCCCTTGCTCTGGACCACTAGGAACTTCCCGGTCAACCCACTGTAGCACATGCTCCCCGTGTGGCCTTCTCGGGGGGCCGCCCCCACCCCCCACCCCCCGTGGTTTGCTCCCCTTGCCCCGGCCATCACCAAGATCCTTCCCTCTGCCTGGAATTTTCTCTTGCCCCGGACCTCTGTGTGACCTGCACCCCGTTCGCGTCGGATGTTAAATTGGGGCCACGCACACCCCTGCCGCCCGGTGCGCTCTCGTCCCGTGACTCTGTGCTGCCTCTATCTGTCTTTCCCCTTCTCGCTCGCCATTCTGTGACGTCGTCAGTCCCCGGCTTGGTGGCTTCTGGCCCCAGAGCTTGAGGCCTCCTGTTCCCTGGTCGGCCCTGGTGCGGGCTCAGCCAAGGAGGATCCCCAGCACCCCGGGGGCCCCGTGCCGGGTGTGCGAGGGCCGGTGCGGAGAGTGGACACACGCCGGCTTCGCGCCTTCCAAGCTGCTGAGCATGAAGGAGTTTCACGTGATTTTGTCAGCGTGGGATGGAAACAGATCCAGAGCTGGTCGAAAGTAAAATCCCCTCGTCATCCCCCACCCCCCAGCCCCACTGTGCATCCTTTCTCCCCATAAGAACTGTGTTCCTCTTCCCGCATGGGAGACCGCGAGAAAGGGGTCCCCGATGTGGGGCACACCTGGCCGCGGGCCAGCGGGGCGTGGGTGCAAGGCCTGACGCGAGGCCGCACAGGGTAGGGCCTGGCGCGCAGCAGCAATCATGTCTGCTGTACTCACATGCAGATATTTTATTTTTATTTTTTTAAAGAAGATTTTATTTACTTATTAGAGAGTGGCAGAGAGCACAAGTGAGGAGGGGAGGGAGAAGCAGGCTCCCCACAGAGCAGGGAGCCCGATGCCGGACTCGATCACAGGACCCCGGGATCATGACCTGAGCCGAGGGCAGACGCTCCACCGACTGAGCCCCCCAGGCGCCCCACACGTGTGTACTTTAACAAAGCATCTCCAAGTGTATCACAGGCGTCACGGCCGCACCTCTTAGTAACACAGCGACATCCTAAACACGACCCACCGTTTCCTAGTGTCACCTGGTGTCCTGCCCTTGTTCAGATTTCCCCCCTTGTCCCTACGTCCTCGCAGGGCGTGCTGCGTCCACACACGGGTGCTCACGTCTCTGGGGGGCTGGTAGTGGAGCGGAGCCCACTCTCATTTCTCCAAGGGCAGAACTTTCTTCCTCTTTCTTTCCTGTCGCCCTGCGCCCACCTCTCCTCTCCCTTTTTCCGTAGCAGGCTCATAGAGCTCTAATTCACACATCGAGTTTGCCCACTTGACGCGTACACTTGCACGGTCTCTAGCGTGTTCCCAGCATCGCGTGGCTGTCCGCATGGTCAGTTTCAGAACATTGCCATCACCCCATACAGAAACCCCAGACCTCAGCCTTTGGTGTCTGCTTCTCTCCCTGAGCACATGGGCTCAGGGTCTGTCCCCCGGGGCAGCGCGTGTCAGCGCCTCGCTCCTGGTCGCGGCTGGGTGGCGTGCTCGTGGGCGGGAGACACGCCGTGGGCATCCGTTTGTCCGTCGATGGACACTCAAGTTGTTTCTACCTTTTGGCCCTCGTGGACAGTGTTGCTGGGAACAAGGATGGACACGTCCTTGCGTGGACGCACGTTTTTATTTCTCTTGGGCCCATTTCTTCGAGTAGAATTACTGGCTCATCTCGTAATTCTCGGTGTAACTTTCCGGGGACCATCAGACTGTTCTCCTCAGCAGCTGCCCCATTTTCCATCCCCCGCCCCTGAGGTGTGTGTCAGGGTTCTGATTTCTCCGCATCCTCCCCAGCACTAGGTGTTGTGTGTTTTTTTGTTTTTATTTTTTTTATTTCGCCATCCCAGTGGGGGCAGAGCGTCTCCCATCGTGGTTTGGGTTTGCGTGGCCCTGAAGGCTAATCCTGTTGATCGTCATTTGTGTGCTTGCTGGCCACGTGTGTATTTCCATCGGAGAAACGTCTGTTTGAGCCCTCTGTCCACTTATTAACCAGGCCGCTTGTCTTTTTCTTATCCCGTTGGGAACGTGCCTGCTCTTCGGCGCATCACCGACCTGTGAAGAGCTCACTGGTCTTTCCGGAGTGGTGTGCACGGTCCCTCAGGGGGGCCGCTCACTTGGTCCTCGGCGCCTGCTGTGTCTTCAGTACACACGGAGGTTGGCCCGGGGCTGCTGTTCGCTGAGATTCCTTTTTTATTTCTTCAGTACCTACACGTATGATTTTTATTTGCCTGCCTTCAAAAAACGTGTCAAGGGTATGGAGTGTGGGGATTATAAAACCATTTTAATTTTCTTCTTTATATTTACCTACTCAAGACCTTCATTTCTAAAGGCACAAATAAGGCAGAGGAGAAAAATCACCATAATCCGCCGCCGAGCTGCGTCTCGGCGATGCCACGGCCAGAGTGAAGCATGACTCGCCAGCATGCATGTGCAGAGGCCCCACCTGCTGTCTTCTCATCTGCTCTTTCCACCTCCGAGATGGGAGACTCATCTCTGCGTCGTGACTTCTGATGCGCGAGGGAGCTCGTGTGGGCAGGACCCCGGGCTGCCCCGCTCCGCCTGGGACGAGCTGGTCCTGGGAGGTGGTGGGCACACCGCACAGCGCCATCCCCGCCCCCCCCCCCAGCCGTGCTGGGTGGCGGATGGGCTGGAGGCAGCCCCCCCGGAGGTGACACCGCTTGTCCCCAGGCGCTCGGAGGAGCCTGTGCGTCCGCCCCTGAAGGCCACGTGTGAGCTTAGCCTGGGGGGAGAAGCAGCACTGGCTGGCCAGGACCGGCCGGGCCAGATCTGGGAGCTGTTGGGGACCCAGGCCCTGCCACCTGCCTGCATGGGGCCTGGGTACGTGATTTCCCTGGTGGCCCCCGTGAGCTGTGCGAAACGAGCTGGTCGTGTGGAGGGGACCAGTCACCCTGATCAGTCACATACATCAGGGCTGGGGACTGTTCCGTGCTCATGTGCCTGCTGCCAGCCAACCTGGGCACCGTCCGCGGCAGGCTGAGGGCTTTGGACCAGGGGCCAGAACCAGGGCGATCACGTCCAGCCGCAGGCCGAGTTGCTCACCCACACAGGATGGTGGTCGGCGGGTCCCCTGGGGGCTCCCTGCACTGTGCTGTGGCAGGGGTGGGGGAGCGGGGCGGTGGGAGACCGGTGGTGGGTGGTGGAGAGTGGCTGGGTGGGGTGTGGGGGTGGCAGGTGCCGGGTGGCCTGTGGGCTGCGGGCCGAGGGGGCCGATGAGCAGCAGCCGCAGCTTGTCCTCGCCCAGTTCGAGCTGGTGTCTTGTGTCTCACGTGAGGTCCCTGCCTGGGGAGGAGTTGCCGTCACCCCGCCCTTCTCTGGCTCCCTCAACTGACAGCTCAGCTTGGGCCACGCTGATGCTCCCGGAGTGTCAGAGTCAAGGGCATCACCCGGGGCCATGAGCTCCCCCGGGCCAGACACGCTGTGTCCTGTTGCCAGCCGTGGAGGCCGTAGGCAAGCCCCACAGGCTGGCACCTGGGCCGGAGGGCAGAAGGCAGGTGGCCTGGGGGCTTGGGTGGGATGCAGATACCGGGCCCCGGGTGCAGGCGAGGGGGTGGGCTGGGATGGCGGGTGGTCAGTCCCAGGGGCTGGTCGGGGCAGCCTCCTGGCTGGGCGGCCTGGCTGTGGCCCGGGTCCTGTGGTGCCCGCTGCTCTGGAGGGAAGTTGGTGACAACCCCTGTCCCTTCCAATGCTGCGTTTTCATGGGGGTTCCCTGTGATCCCACCCAGAACTGTGGTCACACTGCCATGCACACTCCCGCCTGGCAGCCGCCGCTCAAGAAAAAGTCTTGGGACTTGATGTGTACACGAGGCACACAGGGCCACGGCCGGGTCCCAGCCCAGGACAGTGATGACCCTCCTCCCCACGGTGCCAGGACCCTCAGGAGCCCTTACTGGCCGGCAGTCTGTCATCAGAGCAGGGCCTTAGAGCTGTCCCCCTGGTCCCAGCGCCATCACTGCAGGTGGGGGATGGGGTGTTGAGGGCAGGGCCTGGCAGGGGTGCCTGGGGCCCCCAGAACCTACCCAGCAGATAGATACTGCAGGCCTGAGCCGCGATTTCTGGGCTCGTGCTGCCCTCTAGTGCCTGCCGGGGGGAGTGCGTCGGGGAGGCTGCGGCCGCATCTTGGCGACAGGGCAGCCCCCTTCCAGGGCCGGTGGGCTTCCTGCCCTTCCTCCCCCAGAGTCGGTCCCCAAGCCCCTCCCTGCTTGGGATGGGCCCCCGACTGCCTCACTGGATCCCCTTAACTCCTGGAACAGGAGGGGGTCGCTCTAGCACGTGTGCCTTCCTCACCGAGAGAAGCCTGATCCCCAGCCTGTCCGCGGGCGCCTGCAGTGAATCTCGGGGCGGCATCTCAGCCCCGCTCCCGGCTCCTATGCAGAAACTTCCAGGCGTGGTTGCAGCCGAGGGTGACACTCCGGCGCCCGGCCTCACTCACCTGCGAGAGCCTGCCACACGGGCTGCTGTCGGTGTGGGTATCCGGTTTGCGCCTGGACAGAAAGTCCCCGACCGGGAAAGCGCGTCTTTCTCGGGGCCCCTGGTTCGAAATGAGTGCTCCGGCTTCCAGGATTGCATTGGCTTGGAGAACTAGGGCGCCTCTGTTTTTAATTAGTTGCAGCCATTTCGGTTTTCTGGGCCAGTGAGGAGAGATGGAGTCGGCTCCCAGGCTCCTCGCCGGCCCCAGCTTCGCTGCGCGGCCCTGGCCTTTGTCTTCCCAAGGCCGCGCGTGTTTTTAGCGTGACCGGACCGGTGGTGGCACTGACGCGCTCACGCTCTCTTGTCCTTCCCCACAGGTGTGACAGCCTCTCCGCGGCAGCCATGGGGTCTGAGGATCATGGGGCCCAGAACCCGAGCTGTAAAATCATGACGTTTCGCCCAACCATGGAAGAATTTAAGGACTTCAACAAATACGTGGCCTACATCGAGTCCCAGGGAGCGCACCGGGCAGGCCTGGCCAAGGTGGGTGATGCCCCGGGCCCAGCGCCGCCTTCCACCGGCCTGGCCCTGCACGGGCCCCCGGGTCCCCGGGCCTGGCGTGGCCGTGCCCGTGGTCACCGAGCCGCTCTGAGCTCGTTGTCAACAGACATTACGGAGTTCCTCCCACGTGCCAAGCTCTGCTGTAGGCCTGGCACGCAGATATGAACCCCACAGCCCCTGTCCCCGCGGGGGGCCAATGGCCGGGGCCAGCCCCCAGGGGCAGCGGGCACCTAGGGCCTTGTGGGGGCGCCACGCAGCATGGCTCACCCGTGGTGGGCAGCAACGGGGGCGGGCGGTATCGAGAGTCGGGGAAGGCTTCCGGGGAGACTGGTCCCTGTGCACTGTGTCTCTTCCCGTGGCGTGTCGCACACGCGCCCATCTGTGCGTGCGCGTGGTGCGAGCACACAAAGAAGCATAGCCTGTGTTGCTTTTTATCGTGAACTGGTCACGGGAACCTGAGCGTGGCACCGCTCACCTGGTCACGTGGAAGGTTTGCAACCTGCTTGTCGTGTGGTCTAGTGGCTGCCTGTGTGCCTAGCTCTTCCTCCGAGGTGCCTGGTTCTCTGTTCTTAGGACAAGACCGAGGGGTCAGGAACCTTTTCCACAAAGAGCCAGATAGCAGGTATTTTCAGCGTCATGGGCAGGGCGGTCTCTGTCCCCCCACTCAGTCCAGTCACCGTGGGGACCTGCGAGCCAGCAGGTGTGGCTATGTGCTGAACTTGACTTAGGCACACTGAAATGTGAATGTTTTTTTTAAAGATTTTATTTATTTATTTGACAGAGAGAGATCGAGATCACAAGTAGGCAGAGAGGCAGACAGAGAGAGAGGAGGAAGCAGGCTCCCCGCCGAGCAGAGAGCCCGATGCGGGCCTCGATCCCAGGACCCTGAGATCATGGCCTGAGCCGAAGGCAGAGGCTTTAACCCACTGAGCACCCAGGCTCCCTGAAATGTGAATTTCACGGGACTTTCACTGGTGGGGAAACATTCTTGTTTTGTTGTTGTTGTTTTTTTTTTTCCTTCTATTTGAAAATGGAAAGAAAACAACACCCCACATTCTTGGCTCGCGGGGCCATACCAAAGCAGGCGGCGGGCGGGATTTGGCCCAGGGCCGCGGTTTGCTGCCACCTGGCAGTGGTGGGCTGAGGAGCGTCTCCCCTTCCTGCTCCTACCTGGCTTGGGTGGTTTTTTGTGGGTACCCGGCCTTCCTTGTTACGGTCCCGCCTCTGATCTCAGCCTAAGGAGACACGGCGGGCTTCCCCGCCTCCTTGATTTTGTGCTTGCACACGCCCCAGTGTGGATATGGCGTTCCCCGGTCCGGACAGTCGGGGACCGGAGCCCCACTGTCGTGTTCGCTTTGCTCCTCCCTTTAGACCCTGTCAGCTGGAAGCCCTGGGTCCCGGGTCCTTGCGGGTTTGGGAGTTTTCTGCCTGGCCAGCCGACAGGCAGGTGTCCATTGCCAGGGGACGGTTTCTTGCCTGCTCCGCCCTGTCGAGGGTCCCTGGTGTGGCGTGTGTGTTTGTGGCCTCCGTTGTCTCGCCTCCTGTCGTTGGCCAGCTTCTAGTTTTCCTGGGATGCGGTAGCCCTTCCGTTTCTGGCTCGCATCGTCCCTGGTGCTGGGAGGTGTCGCGAGTCGCTGTCCCGCACGGCTCTGCCCAGGGCTCCGTGAGACCCCTGCGGCTCTCATCCCCGCTCGGCTCCTCTCTCCCTGCCGGCCCCCTGGTGCTGGCCGTTTCTCCAGTTTTCCATTCATGGCGCTGTGGTGGCTGCGGGCTCCGTGTCCCCTGCGACCCAGTCTCCCCACACCTCCATCTGTGCTCCTTCCCAGTTCATCTGTGCTGCTCCTTTGAGCCCCAGTGTTCCTGCTTTAAGCTCTAAGCCCAGTGGAATCGTTTTCGCCTAATTTATTTGGATCGAAGGAAACGGGATTGGATGTTTCGTGAGGCAGCAACTTCCTGGGTCCGATTTCTTTCCACCTTTGGTTTTGTGTGCTCCTTTTCAGCGTCTTCCGTGGGGTTTCGTCTGCGGCTTCCTCTGGTGGTCACCCAAGTGTGCGGGGAGGGGCGGGGTGGGGCGGGCGCGGGGCTCCGTGGCACCTAGCCACGGGGTGAAGGGCGTCGGCGATTGCAGAGCCGTGCCGACCACGCGCGCACATTCGTCCCTTCTCTCACGCGGCCGGGACCGCGTGTCGGGCCCTCGAGTCCCCCGGCAGCCTCCCTGTCGCTCGAGGGGGCAGGTGGGACTTGGGAGGCACGTGCCCGGGGCCTTGGGTAACCCTGTTCTCTCTGGGGGCCCTGGGCTCTCGGGGCTGCTGGGCTCTTTGGAGAAGGGACACAGTGTCCTGCTGGCCTGAGCCAGCTCTGCAGGGGCCGACGTCCCCTCGCCCTGGTCTCGTTGCTCTTGACTGCCCTGGTCTGTGCGTTCGTGTGTGGAGTGCTAGGGGTTTTCGGCTTCATCTCAGCTGTCCCCCCCCCCCACACACACACCACAAAAGCTCTGTGGGGCCTGGTGGAATTGGGTGGGGGTGGCTGTTCGGCTCGTGTAGCTGGGGCCAGGGTCCGAGCCAGAAGAGGCTCTGAGGGTATGGGGAGCCCCACTCTGGGGTTCTTGGGGTGCCCCTGTCTTGTTCCTTGGCTGCTGTGTGCACGCCCCTGCCCCCTCAGGCCGGTACTGCCCCCCAACTCCTGCCGGGCTGCTTGGGAAGCGCTGGGGTGGGGGGTGAGGGAGGGGCGTGGCGCTGGGTCCTGCGGGAGGGGTCCAGGTGCTCAGGCACATCTCTAAAGACTGTTCTCCTCCAGCCACCAGTCCCACCACCTGCAAAATGGCTTTGGGAGCAGGAGGCGTGGGGGCAGGGTCGGCCCCTCACCTCGTTCTCTCAGGGTCCCCCACACCTTCTAACCCAGCTGCTCAGATGCCCCGAGCCGCCGGCCTGGTGCCGCCTCCTTCACCCGGGGAGCGTGGCCTGTCCGTCCTCTTGGCCTTGGCCGAGGCGTGCCCTCCAGGAGCTGGCCCGCCGGACCCCGAGGGGAGTCCGGGTGCCCACGTGTCGTCCGGCGACAGCCGTCAGAGGTGGTGAGAGCCTCCCTGCAGCCCCGGGTGTCGTGGAGATTCGAGGGCGCCAGGTGACAGCACAGTGGCTTTCCCCGCGGCTTGGGGTCCTGGATCCGCTGGCAGGGGCTCTCTGTCGCGGGCCTTTTCTAGCCCCTAGAACCCGCCTAGGGGGTGTCCACGCGAGTGTTGTTCGTGTGCCCGAAGCATCCTTTTTGGGTTTTCAGCTGTCTGCACAGCAGCACCCGTGAGTGCCGGGGAGCCGTGCAGGGGAGCCCGAGGGTCTCGGGGTTGGGGGGCCGAAAATTTGGGAACGACGTGTTGGGTTCATTCTGCAGCCTTGGTTTCTGGGCGGGCTTCACCTAGTGGAACCGGAGGGGTGAACCCACCATTTCCCGTGGTGATCATGCGTGGGGGCCGGGAGGAAGCACCACCGGCTTCTCTGTGCAGAGGAGGCGCCGCCCACGTGGCTCAGGAGCCGCCCAGGCTCCCGGCCCGGCGGCCCAGAACCCGTTCCGCTGTGAGCGCGCCTCCCGCGCCCGAGCCACCGGCCCTCTCCTTTGTCTCTGTTGCTTCTCCGGTCTCAGGTGTGTGGGCCGACCACCCGACTCTTTAGATTCCTCGCTTGGACTCTCAGAAAACCGTCGCCCGGCAGGCTGGCCCCAGCACCCCGTTGTCACGAGGCCTCTTGCCACACATGGGCAGCCCATGTGGTTTATTACAGCTGGGGCCGCGGAGTAGGGAGAGGACATGTCCCCAGACAGAGCCTTGACGGACCAGCCGTGTCCCCATTTACCTTAGGTCGGGGTTCCCAGCCAGGGCCCTGCTGACATCGAGGCGGGTTGTTCCTGTGGGGGTGTCCTGGGCGCCGTGGGGAGCCCCCCAGCTGTGACAGCCACAGATGTCCCCAGACATGGCCCAGGGTCCTCTGGGGGCAGGGTCAGCCCGGGTGAGAGCCACTGACTTCCGCTTCTGCTCTTGTCACTTGCTTACACCCCGCGGAGAAATCCCGGAGTGCTGACGGTGGAGGCAGCACCTTTCCGTCGTTAACTGGCAACTGGAGAATGAGTGTTTTCGCCGCGGAGTGAAACATTTCCTCGCACTGATGTCTGTCGGGGACTCCCTGGGAACGGCAAATGAATTTCAGCCATTCTGGAAGCTGCCGGCCACCTTGGGCATTGGTGTGGTGTTCTTTCCTCGTTGGCTCTGAGCTGGGGGAGGCCTCGGCCTCCCCAGAGTTCTTGGCTGCCGCCCTGAAAACTGGTTGGTTTAGTTCCTTTTCCCCAAGCTGCTGGGTGCCCTCTGGGCGCCCCAGGAGAGCTGTTGTTTGCAAACACCTGGCCAGGGCTGGGAGAGACCAGCCCTCGTTGGCCCCAGGGGCCTGAGGCCCCCGCCCCTCCCAGAGGCCTCGGCCAGCAGCGGAGGGGACGCAGGAGGGCCAGGAGGCCAGTCGGGCGAGCTCAGCGCAGACTCAGTGCCCCACTCTGGGCAGCCCTTCCTGCAGACCCTCCGGGGGCTCTCCGGGGAGGGGGGAGTCGCCTGCGGGCCCCGCTGCCACCGTGGAGCAGCCGCGCTGTTCCTCAGTGAACTTCTCAGGTCTTGTCCCCTCGAGTCTGTGGCATTAGCACCCTCCTGCCTCTGGTGTCTCACCAGCTCTTCTCCGTCTCTTGTGCTTGGCTCCACACTTCCTGTCTGCACTTCCTCATCCCTTACGGTGTCTCATCACCTGCTCGCTCCCACAGTGGAAGGCCCTCCCGGATCTCTTTTGTGCGGCGTCCCCGGCACCCAGAGCCGTGCTTGCCCCTCGGAGGCGTCTCGGCCTCCCGGCCTGGCCCCCGGTGGTCCCGAGCCAGGCTCGCGGCGCTGACTTCTGCAGCCGGGAGTGTGGCCGCAGAGCCCCTGACAGCCGAGAGCGTGGGAGCCCGGGCCCCCACCTGCTTGCTCGCTTTGTTTTTTTTGTTTTTGTTTTTTTAAAGCTCTTTGGAGTCAATTTTTTTTTTAAGATTTTCTTTATTTATTTGACACAGAGAGAGAGATCACAAGTAGGCAGAGAGGCAGTCAGAGAGACAGGGAGAGGAGGAAGCAGGCTCTCCGCTGAGCAGAGAGCCCGACGCGGGCCTCGATCCCAGGACCCTGAGATCACGACCTGAGCCAAAGGCAGAGGCTTTAACCCACTGGGCCACCCAGATGCCCTGCTTGCTCGCTTTGTGATCGTGCACATGTGCGTGGGGGTCGGCTCCGGGGGTCCGCTCCCAGCCCCGGCTGAGCTGCAGAGGGCCCAACGGGCGGCGTCGGGAGGGCAAGCACGGCCGTGCCCCAGTGGGTAGTGCCCGTGGCCCCGCCCAGGTCACCTGGGAGTCTGAGCAAGGGTGGAGATGGTTCCTGGTGCCCTGGCCGTGTGGGGCCAGATGCGTTCCTGTGGAGCCGCTGCCGGTCTCCTGGGGAGGGCGGCGTGTCCTCCCGTCTGCAGGCGCCGCTGACTCCCCTCTCGCCTCGCAGATCATCCCCCCAAAGGAGTGGAAGCCCAGGCAGACGTACGATGACATTGACGACGTGGTCATCCCGGCGCCCATCCAGCAGGTGGTGACGGGCCAGTCAGGCCTCTTCACGCAGTACAACATCCAGAAGAAGGCCATGACCGTCGGGGAGTACCGCCGCCTGGCCAACAGCGAGAAGTACGTGGCTGGGAGGGAGGCGGGTGTCCGGTGGGGGGCCCTGAAACCCCGTCTCTGAGGTGAAACCATACCTTAGGGCCTCCAGGCCCCCTGACGTGGGGCCTCGGCGGCTCCTGGCCCTGGGGGTGAAGCGAGCGTGGGACACGGTGGGGACTCGCCCTCATTTCCTGTGCCTGGAGCCTTCGCACACCTTCCTGCGACATCCCCGGTCCCTTTCTCGGGGAAGGGCTCCCCGACACGCGTTCCCAGGCGCCGTGTCCTGGTTCCTGCACGGGCCGCTCACACGCATTCCCTTGCACAGCACACGCCCCCGGGCCCCCCTGGGCCCCCGTCTCCCTTGTTGGCTCTCTCGTTCTTTGTTCCCGAGCCGCCCTCGCTGGCCTGCCTGAAATGCTCGCATTGCCGGCAGCCTCTCTGCTCTCAGATGTGAGCCGCCCGCGGGGGCAGGACGGCGGCAACCTTCTCCTGCCGTCCTGGCCCCCGAGACCGGCCTGGCCTCTGGTCAGCGCCCTTGGCATTTGCAGAGCAGAGGGCTGAGGGGCCCCTCGGAGCCCACGTCCCTCACCTGCTGCAGCAGCCCCGGTGTGCGTTCCGACTCGGGTGCCCAGGCCCTGGTGGGCGAAGAGATGGGACGAGTGGGTGTCGCTCCGGGGTGGGGGTACTGCCCATCCCGTACCCCCTCAGCCCCAAATAAACGCTCTCCCAGGGCCACGGCCGCGTTCTCCGGGCTGGGCCCCGAGGTGGGGATGGAGAGGGCGTCTCCGGCTGGGCGAGCCCCACGGCCACGGTCGCTGTGCTGTTCGTCCGCCAGGTACTGCACCCCACGGCACCAGGACTTCGATGACCTGGAGCGCAAGTACTGGAAGAACCTCACCTTTGTGTCCCCCATCTATGGGGCTGACATCAGCGGCTCTCTGTACGATGACGTGAGTACCGGGGCCCCCGCGACACTCTGGGGACCGAAGGATACCTTTCCTCGTAAGCGCTGGAGGGAGGGGCGTGGGAACGGGACTTGCTCTTGAAACGCGGATGTCCCGGTGCTGCGGCCGGCTTCACTGGGCCTTCTGTCCGGGCTCTGGGGACAACCACCTGCCGAGTCTCAGGGTGAAGAAAGAAGGAATCAGGTGCGTTTCTGATTTGCAGAATCTTTGCTGCGAGACGGTCAGCGGCCCCTGCCCTAATCTGACCTCAGGTAGCCTGCAGCTGACCTCCCAGGGGCCTCCTGGTCCTCAGCCAGTCTAGTACTTTTCCTCCCCAGTTGCTATCGCTCTGTCTCCGGGAACCCCGTGGCCCTGAGTTCTAGCCCCTGGGCTGGGCTGCGAGGGCCCTGGGGGTACCTGGGGCAGCTGAGGGGCCTCATGCTGGCCTTGGCCTGTCTAGACCCTGGTGGGGACATGATGCGGAGGCCCCTCCGCATTGCTGCTGTTCGGCAGATGGGGTTTGAGTAGGACCCACACTTTTTGAGGGGACAGCTCGTTAATATTTATGGGGCCTCTGATACCCTGGCATGGATCTACCAAGATCGATTGATTTGTAAGCTCTTAAGCCTGACTCTCTCCTGCGTGTGTTCTGCCCTGGGGCTCTCCCCAGTGGCCCCCCCAGCTGCCGTCTCTGCTCCCTCCCTGCCCTGAATCCTCGCTCTGAAGGTCATCTCTTGCTGGAACCCTCTATCCATTCATCCAGGCTCCTCGTGAGTGTAGCTGGGGGGCCTCCTGCATCCTGGGCTTGGGTGGGGGCTGGCGTGGGTAGGAATAAGGTCCCCTCCTTAGAAGGGTCAGGACCCTCCTGAACCTATCAGGACCAGCAGTGACTCGTGTTTCCTGAAAGGTGTTGGAAAGACGTGACTATTGCATGGGTCCCAGCAGTTTGCCCCGCTTGGGGAGCCTGTCTGACCTGTGGCCCACTGGCCATCCAACTAGGGGGTCCCGCTTCCTGGTGGGGGCAGGTTTGTTCCTCTGAGCTGGGCACCAAGGGCATGTCAGGCTCTGAGGGAGCTCACCTCTAAGAACCTGAGGGAGATGCTCTCACCCTGGGAGGTCAGGGACTAAGCTGACTCCTGGCCATGGTTTCCCCATCCATGAGAAGGGATACGGCCGGTGTGTGGCTGTCCTCCAGCAAGGGTGTCCTGGACCAGGAAGTTTGGCTCCTCCCTGGGACGCTGAACTCATGCACTTGGCCTTGAACCCACAGCAATGGCAAGCTTGTGAGGTCACGCGGCCTCACCCTGCCGTGTGCACACCTCGGCTGTCACAGGGACAGGAGTGTGGGGGCCCAGAGGCCCCGTCGGCACAGACACATCTCACGTGAGGGGGTGCCGCCCAGTCTCTCATGCTGCCCCCAGCACACCTCAGCCTGTGTGCGGCTCACCCCAGGGCCTCGAACTTTCCAGGACCATGAGCAGTTGCCCTGTGTATGGTTACGGAGCCGGTCGGCACCACGAACCAGCTTGCCCTCGCGCCTGGCTCAAGGCACAGAAATTCCTGTGGCAGACTGACTGGGGGACCAGTGGGGCCACGTCCCTAGGCTTTCTGGGGCCTGTCTGGGTCCGTCCACCTGGGCGGTGGCTGCTGGTCCTGCCTGCCCCCTCCGATGCCAGCGCTGCCACTAGTTTCGAGGGCTTCCCGGCCTCGCAAGAGGGGCCCAGCTTCCCAAGCCCCCTTTCCCACGGCAGGCCGTCAAGGCCCAAAGGGACCTTGATCAGGCCTCATCTCCGACCCATAGCTGGGATGAAGCTGCGGTGCTCGAGGGTCGGCGCTCGGCAGCCCCGTGCGGGCCTGCGGTTCAGCCTCCTAGGCTCCGAATCGTGACTTGTAGGAAGGGATTCTGACCCTATCAGCTGCCGCTTTGGAAGAGCCAAAGTTTCTGTGTTTAGGATGGGTAGGAAGTCACAGGCCTGCGTGTCTGACAGGCTGCTCTTTTCCACGGAGTTCTACGAAGTTAGCGCTCACAGGCATCCGTTGCTTCTTTGTCCATTGTCTGATCTGTGTCGCTTTTAAAGGAAGCGTTATTGAGATGTAATTCACACATCGCCCAGTTCCCCCACGTAGAGCTTACAATTCAGCAGTTCCTACTATATCTCACTGAGCTGTGTGGCCATCACCACAATCAATTCTAGAACATTCCACGAGCCCCAGAAGAAGCCCCTTCCTCATCAGCAGTCACTCCCCGTCCCCTCCCCAGCACCCATGAGCCCCCTTCCTGTCCGTGGAGGAGCCTGTTCTGGACGTGTCACACGCACGGACTCACACCCCACGTGGCCCTCTGTGTCTGGTCCCCTATCGTGGGCTCGGGTTCCGGCCCAGGTGCGGTGCGTGTGGGTGCCTCCCTCCTGTCCGCGGCCCAGTGACCCGCCCGTGCGTGTGGACACGTGTGCTAAGCATTCACTTGGGTTGTTTCCACCCTCTGGCCACGATGAGTCACGTGGCCGTGAACATGCACACGCAGGTCTTTGTGCACATGTTTTCATTGCTCTCGGCACGTAGGTGTACAACTGCGCTCCTCACTTCCCAATTCCACATTCACCTTCCGAGGAATGGCCTGTTTTCCCCCACAGCTCGCCCTGTTCCCCGTCCCCAGCAGCACAGTGCGTCTGAGGGTCTTTCCTCCCCGTCCTTCCCGACGCTTGTCACCATCTGTCTCTTGGCCCCTGCCCATCCGAGCGGGTGTGGCGGGGTGGCAGCACTGGGTTTCGATCTGAGCCTTCCTGCGGGTTCAGGACGTTGGGTGTCTTTGCACCTGCTTGTGAACCATATACGTTTTTCTTGAGGAGAAACATCCACGTAGGCGCTTTACCTATTTTTTAATCAGGTTATTTGTTTTTCTATTGTAGTTACAAGAGCTCTTCAGAGACGAGTGTCTTACCTGATAGACGACTCACATGTATTTTTTCCCTTTCTGTGGGTTCCTTTTTCGCTTTCTCGATGGTGTTTTCTTTTTAAAGCATAGACATTTTTAATTAGGTGAAATCTGATTTCTCTGTTTTTGTTTTTCTTGAGTACTTCTGAATCTGTGCCTGCGTTCCGGGCTTCTGCCAGGGGCTCGCCTTGCTGGGACCAGCTGCTGGTTCCGGGACTTGTAACGGGGAGGGGCCGAGGGGGATGCGGGCAGGACGGGCTTGGGACGGAGAGAATGCTGATGCTCGCTCAGCATGTCCCCGGCTTCGAGGGCTCTCCGGGGACCGGAAACAGATTGACGTGGATTTTATGACCTCTCGGGACAAGATGGGACCTGTCTGGGGCATTAGGAATAGATGAGTCTGGCGGGCAGGGATTCTGACCCCCATTGCCTGGTTCCCAAAGCCATCCCTGTCTCCTCTGGTGGAAGGTGCCGGAAGGGTGGGCTGTCTGGCCCCTTTGCTGAGCTCGCCCCACTCAGTGATCGTCTTCCTTCCTCCATGGCATTGATTCCGAGCACGTTAATTATTCACGTCCAAACCTCAGCCTTCGCAGCATGGCCTTCACTGCTCGTGATGAATGCCTAGCTCGGCATGGCATCTGGAGGAAGCCCTGTGTGGCTCAGGCCGAGGGGCTGGCGTCTCAGGGTGGGGGGAGCCCCCAGTGGGGTTCAGACCCTGGGGCGGGTGAGGCTCCGACGTGGGCTGGGTTGGGGCTGGCTGTGAGCCCTCGGGCCCTCCGTGGAGGCCGCCCGTAGCTCCTGCCGGGCTCCTGGGGTGGCCCGCCACCAACTGTGGCCCTCGCCGCCCTGCAGGATGTGGCCCAGTGGAACATCGGGAGCCTGCGGACCATCCTGGACATGGTGGAGCGTGAGTGCGGCACCATCATCGAGGGCGTGAACACCCCCTACCTGTACTTCGGCATGTGGAAGACCACCTTCGCCTGGCACACGGAGGACATGGACCTGTACAGCATCAACTACCTGCACTTCGGGGAGCCCAAGTCCTGGTGAGCGTGCGGCCGGTGGCCAGGCCATGGGCGGGGGGGCTGCCCTTGGGCTCCTCGGGGGCTGCGCAGGCGTGGGGGCGCCTTCCGGCGGCCCCTCGGGGACAGGCTCAGGCCCGCGGCTGGGCAGGCACAAGTTGAGGGGCTCCGGGAGCCTGCGACCTGTTGGCCCGGCCCCCGTTGACCTCAGGGGCAGCCTTGCTTGGGGATCAGGGGGTGCGTGTCCCCTGAAATGAGCTTCCTGCTCCCCGGAGCTCACCGTTCACCGCTGTGCGGGTGGCGTCCGTGGCGTGTCTGTGGGGCTGTGGGCCTGGGGAGCGGGTGGCTGTGCGCCCTGAGCTGCCTCCCCTGGCCTCCTCCATGGCCTCCAGGTTCAGGGGCGTTGTTAGCAGCCTGCGCCCTGCTGTCAGGGCTGGAGCCGGCACGCGCCGTGAACGAAGGCCACCCTGTGACCGATGGGGCCTGCAGCGCCGTCCGTGTTCTGGAATCTGTGAGCCGAGCACCCCCTTCCCATCCACCTTCCGCGGGCCGCCTCGCGCCGCCTTCTGTGTGAGGCCGCCTTCGTTCCCTGTGGTTCCCAGCAGAGATTTCTCAGCCGGGCCTTTAACTTCTCCTTGCCTCTTCCCAGCTGCCTTGGAAGGTTCTGCGGCAGTAATCTTTGCCGCGCAGAGGAGGGGGCGGGGGATCAGGAGTCCCAGGAGCAGACGGTGGCCCCCTGGAGCTCAGCGGAGTGCCTCCCCGTGTGGAGCCGGCGGGGGCGGAGAGGCCCCAGCTTAGTTGGGGCCCCAGGCAGGCCCCCCGCACAGCTGAGCCTGTGCCCACAGGCGTGGGGGAGGCCAGCCCTGCTCCCTGGAAGTCACTGGAGCCCTTCGCTAAGGGAGGGGGGAGCAGGCCTCTGAGCAGGAGGCTCAGAAGCCAGCAGGAGGCCCCCCTGCCCGGGTGTTGGCTTTGGGACCACTCTTGGCTCTCCTCTGAGGTGGCTGCAGTGGGACCCCGGCCCTGCTCTTGGGCAGGTCTCCTGCTCTCAGGGGAGGGCCGTGGAAGCGTTGGGGATGAACACAGCAGGGGCCGCTGACGAATGACCACACACCTAGAGGCTTAACACGACACCCGCATGTTCGCTGGCATTTCTGGAAGTCAGGAGTCTGACTCAGGTCACACCGGGCTGAACACAGGCCTGAGCAGGGCTGGTTCCTTCCAGAGGCTCCAGGGGACACCTGGCTCCTCTCTCTTCTTGGCCCGCGGGTCCCCCCGGTCCTCACCGTCAGCTGCGCGGGGTCTGCCCGTCTCTGGGACGCCCACCCTCTGCCTCCCCATCGTGAGGGCCTCTTGAGGACGTCGGGCCCGCCGGGACCCCAGGGTCACCCCCACCTCGGGGCCTTGACTTCATCCCACCCGCAGAGTCCCTTTACTGCGAGAGGTGACAGCGTTACAAGCTCTGGTGGTGAATCCGGGGGTGTCTCTGGGGCCGCCGGCCTGCAGGCCACGGGCCCTCTGACCTTGGCATTGTGCTGCATCGTTACCGCGTGCGTCTGCTGGGATTCTGTTAGAATTCTATGGGCTTCTTGCTCTCAGTCCGCTTGTCTCTGTGGCTTTGCAGCAGCTCTGGATTGTCGTGACCTCTGGCTGGGAGGTATTTACCTTTCAGGCAAAATTTGGGGAGAGATTCGCGGGGTTGGTGATGCCTGTCGCACAAAGGCCTGAGTCTCACAGCCTGTGCGGTCCTGAGCACGTGGATGGAGGCAGTGGTAGGCAGTGTCACCCCACGGCTGCCCAGGAGGGCCCAGTGACCGCTCGGTTACCCTGTCCCCTCCGTCTCCGTGGCCAGGCCAGGCTGCAAGGCCGTGGAGACCCCAGTCCAGGCCCGCGGAGTCCAGGCTCACAGCTGTGAGCAGGGCCTGGTGCAGCTGGCGGGGTGAGATGCTTGTGCCCCTTCCCCGGGCTCCCAGCACATGGCGTCCTCCCTGTGGGCCGGGGCAGGCTGAGCACCGCCGAGGAGCCTCCTGGTCCACAGGCTGGGGCTCTGAGCTTGAGTGTGTGCGTTTGCACGCGAGTGTGAGAGTATGTGCGGGTGTGTGAGCGTGCATATGTATGTGTGAAAGTGCATGTGTGTGTGTATTCGTGTAGGTTTGTGCGTACGTGTTTGTGTGTGAGGGTGCATGAGTTCATGTGTGCGTGTATGCACGGGGGGTGTGTGTTTATATGAGTAAGTGTGCAGTTGTGTGTTTGTGACATGTGAGTGCATATGTGCTGTGGTCCCAGCTCACTGGTCTGGATGGTTTCCAGTGCTGAGGGTCCCCAGGGCAGGTGGGGGGGGGGTNGTCTCTGTCCTCCCAGCGCCCTGTCTGGTCCTGGCCCCGCGCGGCTCCCCCGAGCACCACTAGATGGCGCCCCCAGCCTTCAGCACTGGCTACTGCTCCCTGTGCCCGTGGAAATTTCCCAGGTTCTTCCATCCTTTTTATGGACTCCTGGACCCCAGCAGCGGTGGCCCCAGAGGCTCCCTGGCAGTGGCAGTGGGAGGAGAGTGAAGACTGCCGGGGTGGGTGGTGGGAATGCTCAGCCCCCCGCGGACACCCACATTTTGGCCCGGGTCTACCAGCCAGAGGGATGGGAAAGGGAGAAAACCCACCTTTTCCTTACAACACAGAATAAAACCAATGAAAGGAGCCCCAGTCGAGTCCTGGCACGTGCCAGCCAGAGGTTGAGCTTAGCCATCGCCTTGCCTGAGGACGCGGTGGCCTTGGGCAACTTGGGGCAAAGCGTGAGCTTGTGGCGGGCAGTGAGGGTCACGGGGAGGGTGACTTGGGAAGTGGCCCGGGGAACCCAGGGAGGCAGCTGGGCCAGGCCAGTCCTGAGGCGGGGTGGGGTTGGGGGGGCCCTGGCTCTGAGGGAGGCGAGGGAGAGGGCACTGGGCATCTGAGGGGTAGCAGCCCCCGGCTGATGGGGTGGCTGACGGGCAGGACTGACGGCCGGCTCTCCGCGCTCGCCTCCTACCTCTGGCGGCTTGGCGTTCTCCAGGCTGCAGCCCCAGCACCCCTGTCCCCGCTGTCCACCCACCCCTGCTTCCGCCCCTTCACCACGACCTCCTCCTGAGAGCCTTGGGGCAGCAGTCGGCGAGGCTGGCATCAGGTACGGCAGCGGTTCATCTGAGGGAAAGAATGTTCTGGAAGGCAGCTTGACCTCGGTCTTGGTTTCTGCTCCTGAAGGGGGATGGGATTGCACATGGGGTGCCTCGTGCTGACTGAGTGTGGCTGGTGAGAAGAGGCTCCTCGGTGCAGCTGTGTGGGATCCAGCTGTGGAGGCTTCTCGCCCCCCACCCCCCCAAGCTCCCTGCTCCCCCCGCCCAGCAGCTCAGCTCAGGCACCCTCTCCCCAGGACCCGGGTGGGGGCCCCAGATGTTGGCAGGGCACCCCACGCTCGTACTAGCTATGTGTGACATTGGCGTATTTCCCCATCAGGTGGTGGATCCCCGGAGGGCAGGGCCCTCGGTCTCGCCCCCGCTCCGACCCTGGGTCCCTAGCCCCCAGCAGGGGCCTGGCACAGAGAGGGTTCCGTGCCCATCCGGGTCCCAGAGTGCCAGTGCCATGTCCGTGGGAACCGGTCCTCCGGGCCGAGACCCCTCTTGGCGCCCCCGCCCCCAGCCCGGGGGGTGGGTGCGGCGCCTCTGGTCCCTGGGCTGGTGGTTCAGGGGGCCGCTGAGGGGCGCCCCGGCTCCCGGCCCTTGCCCAGGCCATGGGGACCGCTCCCCGCAGATCGTGCTCACGCGCCGGTCTCCCTGATTGCATCGTCCTCCCGTGTCTGCAGCAGCTTAATTGCAACCATTTCCAAGTATTTCGGTAGCGTTTTTTTTTTTTTTAAGTGTCGACGTCCTCAGGTTTACAGCGTTTTATGAAGCCTTCCTGGGTCTGTTGCTACTTTGGTAGCATGATTTGTGTGTCACAGCGGCGTGAACAGCCTCCTGTCGATAAAAGCATGGAATTACTTCAAAAGGCCGGCGTTGGGTGGTGCTCTCAGGCAGCAAGGCTAAGAATATCCGAAGCGTTTGAGTGCTTCAAAATCCCTTTTGAGATGGGGAATTAAAATAGACCTGCCACTTGCAACTCAGCCCTTCCCTGGCCTTCCTGGCCCGGAGGGTCATCGAAGCCGGGAGGGCAGGCACGCGTGGGCCCGGGCCTGCGGGGAAGGCTGCGTGATTCCACCCCCGTTCCAGCGGCTCAGCCTGCCGGGGCNGGGGGGGCACCTGCTGTCCCCGGCCCTCCCGGAGCCCCTGGTGGCGGCTGAGCTGGGACCACTCCACCGGGCGGCCCCCGCAGCCCTTCCCCTGTAGCCGCGGGGGGTCCCAGGCCTTGTGAGTGCGCAGTGGGGGGAACGGAAGATGATGGAATGGCCCCCCCACCTGGCACGGCGTCTCGCTCAGATCCAGCACTGAGCACAGTGTTCCCGACGGCATCCCCTCCTGTCCTGTCTGGGGCTTCCTTGTGCCCGGGGCGCGGGGGCCGGGGGTGGGG
>LNAC01000276.1:3550726-3565744 GCA_002007465.1 Ailurus styani
CCCTTTTTCCCTGCCTCCCTCCCTCCCTGCCTCCTTCCCTGCCTCCCTCCCTCCCTTCCTCCCTCCCTCCCTCCTTGCCTCCCTGTCTTCTCCTTGGTGTCCAAAGCATGGTCCCCAGGCCTGGCTGCAGGGGGCGCTGCTGGACCACAGTGCCTACCCAGACACCTTGAGGGCCTCTGCTTAGTCCCCAGGGAGCTTGGGACTGAGAAGTGGATGGAGCCAGGTGAGGCTGCCGCCCAGGTGGAGAGGGCCAGCACCTGAAGGAGGCGGCCCCTGGAGGCTTGGGGACTCACGGCTTCTGAGAGCCTGGCTCAGCGGGGACCGGGGTCCCCATCCCCTGACTCGGGCACAGCCCCTCCTCTGGCGACCGGAGAGGCCCCATGGTGTCAGGGAGGGCTGGGCTCGGTGCCGATGTGGATGGAGGTTGGTGGGAGTCTGACAGCTTCACAGATCGGTTTTAATAACTCAGCTTCCCGTGCCGTGTCCTGTCACCCGCGCAAGATGCAGGAGGGAAATAGACACTCTCCCTCCTCCCACTGCGTCCCCCCGCCCCCGGTCAAACCCCCGTTTGGGCATCTGGGGACAGAGCCCCCCATGGCGGCTCAGCGTGACCGCCGCGCCTGGGGAGGCTGGATGGAAGAGACCCACCAGGCTGCCAGCGGGGAGGCTGTCCGTCGGGCCTCGTTAGCAGGCTGGGGATCCCGGCCAGGCTCCGCTCCCCTCAGCCCCGGGTCCTGCGCTAAGGCTGCGGTAACAGCAACAGGAGTGTTTCCAAGCAGGCAGCTCCCCCGAGAGCAGACTCCCACAGAGGCAGGAGGGGTCAGAACCCTGCGACTAGAAAGGGACAGAGTAGGTGGCGAGGGGGTCAGCGTGCCGGGCCCCGTGACTGCGCCCTGCAGTGGCCGACATTGGTCTGCGGGGTGGCCCGGCCCCGCAGCCACAGCCAGAGTCCGGTCTGGCCCCAAACAGGGCACCGGCGGAGTTTCCCGGTGGGGCCCAGCCCCCTCCTGCAGGAAGGTGGCCACCATTCCGAACGGCCAGGGGCACCCCCAGAGCGCTGAGCTCGGCCCACCGAGGCCCCGCGGCCCGCCGGCTGGTTCTGGCCCGGGACCCGGGCCGCCTGCCGCTGGGCCCACTGTGGCGCTCGGCTTCCCCGCCGGATGCGCGGGGGCGTGGGCAGGCAGCGAGTGCCTTCTCGGTCCCCCTTTCAGAGTCCCCTCTTTGGACAGGGACTGCGGCTGCGGCGCCGAGTGGCCTTTGTTCCGATGTGCCCACTGTCCCCTTCCAAGGGGCAGGCGCGTGTGTCGGGGGGTTCACGTGAGCTTGCGGGAACGACAGCCGGGTCAGTCCCCCGGTCCCCTCCCGGGCTTCACACAGCCCTCGGCCCGACTTCCGGATCCGAGCCGCAGGCGTTCTTCTTGTCAGGATCGTGTAGCGTAGAAACCGAAAGCTCACATCGGCACTGGGAAATTGACTCCTGATGCAGGCGAGACCTTCGTGTCTCAAACCGGGGCATCAGGTGTCGCTGGACTGCGGGAGTGGCACTGCGTCATTAGTCACCGCAGCAAGTACGACAGGCTGTTTCGGAGAACTTTGCGCAGCGTGGTGTAGCACAGTGGCATTCCAGATCATTCCGTTTGTCTGATGTCCCTTCTTCTGGCGTCACACGCCCAAAAGTCTAATCACCTGGCGCTGCTCTGGCAATACCGGTACGCGTGTCACATGAGAGCACGGGCTGTGCGCCACTTGGCGGGGATCAGAGGGCCCCGGAACCTGGTGCGTTTCGGGGCGCCGCCCCCCTCCCCGGGGCTCCGTGCGGCAGGCGGTGGGATCTGTGCCCGTGGGCTGGCTCCTCGCCTCTCGCGGCATGCTGGCGGGGACAGACGCAGTCGGTGTTTGTTCAGGGAATGCAAAGTGATTTTAACGTCGCGCTAAGCAGAGGAAGGTCAGCCTTCTGCTAAGGAGAAATCTCACCATATGCTCCCCTCGAGAAGCCAGGGAGAGGGAGTGGGGGTTCTTCTGGTACCGCGGGTGGCTTGATGCCTCGCCACGAGCCCGGATGGGGGATAGCCCTGCGGCCGGGGGGTCTGGGAATCGGGCTCTGGGTGTCGCAGTGCACCCCAGGCAACCGCTCAGCCGCGGGGCGCTCTCCCTGTGCCTCCCGTGGTGGTCCCAGCCCCCTCTAGCCACTGTTTTGGCGGCACGCTCTCCTTTTTGAAAAAAGACTTTGGTGTTTATTTTTTTTATTTTTATTTTTCTAAGTTTTATTTATCTATTTGACACAGAGAGAGAGATCACAAGCAGGCAGAGAGGCAGGCAGAGAGAGAAGAGGAAGCAGGCTTCCTGCTGAGCAGAGAGCCCGATGCGGGCCTCGATCCCAGGACCCTGAGATCATGGCCTGAGCCGAAGGCAGAGGCTTTAACCCACTGAGCCACCCGGTGCCCCTAGACTTTGGTGTTTAGAACTGTTTTAGATTTATGGCAACGGTGAAGAGATGGTCCAAGTGCTCCCCCCGCCTGCACCGGTTCCCCCCTGGGCTCTTCTGTCGGGCTGGGACCCTGTTGCTGCTAACGGACCCGCGTTGATACTTTCTCAGTAAGCAAAGTCCACAATTTATTCCAATTTCCTCAGTTTCCCCCAGTGTCCCTTTTCCGTCCCAGGATCCCACGTGACATGGAGTCGTCACGTGTCCCTGGGCTCCTCCGGGCTGGGACCGTTTCTCAGACTTCCCTGGGTTTTGATGCCCCTTGGCGGTGCCGCAGAGGATGGGGCAGGGGTTCAGTAGGAAGCCCCTTCCCTGGATTTGTCTGGGGCTTTTCTCATGGTGAGACCGGGGGGATGGGTTTGGGGAGGAAGACCCCCAAATCAAGTGCCCTTCTCCTGACGCCATCTCGGGGGACGGCTTGTCACCACGAACGTTGGCCTCGGTCCCCTGGGTGAGGTGGGCGGTCAGGTGTCTCCCCTGCAAAGCCACTCTTCCCAGTTTCCGTGCTGTTCCTTTTGAAGTGTATTCTTAAAAAACAAAAAACAAAAAAACTTGCACTATCTGGAAAAGGAAGAGAACAGTGAACAGAGCAGCCCATGCCTAGTGCCCACAGCAGACAGATGTGAGCATCCAGGTACCCTTCTGGTCGGGGATTTTTTTTTTAAGATTTTATTTATTTATTTGATATAGAGAGATCACAAGTAGGCAGAGAGGCAGGCAGAGAGAGAGGGGGAAGCAGGCTCCCTGCTGAGCAGAGAGCCCCATGCAGGGCTCGATCCCTGGACCCTGAGATCATGACCTGAGCTGAGGCAGAGGCTTTAACCCACTGAGCCACCCAGGCGCCCCTGGTTGGGGATTTTTGATCTGTTTCTTTTCTCCTAACCTCACGTGCAGGCGGCTGGCGTTCAGGTGCTGTGTGACCAGCCAGCGGGCACGTGGCCTGCATTTCTTTGCTCTCGGTTCTGTAGGTCAGAACTGAGGCACGGGCCAGCTAGCGCCTTAGTTGAGGCTCTCACAGGCTGGAATCGAGGTGTCGGCGGGCCCGGGGAAGGTCCACCCCCAGTCTCACCTAGGTTGCTGGCAGAGTTCTGTTCCTGGCAGTGGTAGGAGCAAGGCCCCACGTCTTTGCTGGCTGCCAGCGCTGGGCTGCTGTCGGCATCTGGAGGTCACTCAGGGCTTGCCGTGTGTCTGCCTCCCTCCCCAGGCCAGCCTAGGATCCCCTCCCACTGGGACTTTGGACGTGAAGAAGGGCTCCCCACCTTTGGAGGGCTCGCCTGCTTAGGTCAGGCCCACCCAGGGTACTCTGACTGTATTAGGATCTCCTGAGGTGGGAACTTAGTTATAACAGCAGAAACCCTTCCTAGCAGCACCAAGAGAACGTTTGTGTCCCTGCAAGCAGGGGCCAGGAGTGGGCGTCTGAGAATAACGTCTGTCGTAAGGTCTCCATCGTGAACTGCAGCGTGGTGCAAAGAACGTGCAAAATACGTCCATACCCCAAAGATGGGTATTTACGTGCCACTTACTGGGTGACTCTACAGTCAGCTCCCGTGTAACCCTGACAGTCCTGGGAAGCGACCCCCCCCACCCTGGGCCCCTCCCTTCGCAGCCCCTCCCTGCCCAGAGCTAACAACCGTCCTTCTGTCTGTCCTCCTCCTGACTTGATGTGCTCCGGTTGCTGCTTCTCTGGGTCCTCCCCCTACACATGTCTGTGGCCCTGGGCCAAGTGGCTGCACAGCGGACGGATCTGAGCACCGTACAAATAGACGTATCCCTACCTTGCATTTCTGCGGGGAGTTGGAAGGAAGACGCACCCTCTTCCACGTGGCAGGAGTTCATTTATTTCTGTGGCTGTAGGGTTTTCCACGGTACGACTCTGCCTCCATCTGTTCCTCTGTTCCCGGGTGATGGGCGTTCGGGCTCTTTCCATGCTGGGCCAGCTGCGCAGGCCGCTTTCGCGTTTTTACCCCACGCTCGTGCACGCGGTCTGTTACTGCACACGGGAACGCACTGAGAAGTCCTGACAGTGGGGGCCGCGGGGACGCCTGGTGCAGCCCCACGCCTCCCCCCTGCTCCGGTGAGGCACAGGCTGGCCGGACACCTGTTCAGGGCCGCGGAGCTGGGAGGCGGTGGGTCTGGGGGCTGGCCCGCCTTCCCTGCCGCTGCTGCACCCTGCCCCTCGAATTGGGAGGGGGCGGCCCCTCAGCCTTGGTGTCGGGGTGTGTCCCAGGTGGCATAGGTGGCTGGGACTTGAAGGTGTGGGAGGCCAAGGACTGCTTCCTTATCGAGTCCCCAGAAGCGTCCCCGAGTCAAGCCCCACCGAGCCGAAATCGAGGCTGGCGGGTTCTTGCGGGAGATGGAGATGGGAATGCAGGGCCCCGGGCTGGCAGATGCTCTGCCGCCTGAAGTGCGTGGCCTCGGCGAGGTCACCCCGGGTGTCCAGGTGGGGCAAGTGGGGGACATGTTCCAGAAACTTTGATGTGCAGGCCCAGGAGGCACGCCCCAGGCTTCTCTTCCCCTCTTGGTGACCGGTGCCTGGTCACATGGCCACACGTACAGCCCGGGAGCCCGGGGACACCATCCAGCCACAGGTCTGGGGGCAGAGCAGGGAGGGCCGGGGCCCGAACAAAGGGGGTTTCGTGCATCAGCTCCCGTCCCGATGGAGTGCCCCCTCTGGGTCCGGCACGAACCACGCCAGTGTCGCTGCCCCCCGTCAGGATGGGAGCTCACACGTGGCCCCGCACCTCCAGAGCAGGCCCAGGCTGGGCGGTGGCCAGGTGCCCCCCGCACAGGGGCGGGGAAGCCCACGGGGCTGAGGCCTGTGGGAGGAGACAGACCCGGGCAGTCCGTGGGGAGGGCCCCGTGGGAGGGCGGGCGGCCGGGCCTGGGTGTGGGACCATGGGACCAGACGGTTGGTGGTGGATGGGTTCTTCCTCTCCGGCAAGTTCCAGCAAGAGGGGGCATCAGCTGGGAGGGCGGGCCCGGGGCTGGGACATGGGGGCCTGGGGCCAGCGGGTCCGGCTGGCTCCCTTCAGCTCCCCGGGCGCCCTCCTCTTCTGTGTCCCTGCCGCTTGCGGACACTGGGATCGCCGGCCTGACCCAGCGGCCCACCGGCTTGGTCTGGCAGGAGCCCTGCACGTCGGAGTCCTCTGTTCAAAGGCTGGTAGCGTGCACCGGCAGCGAGAAAGAGACGCAGGCTTGTGGCCGTGGTGCAGCCAGAGGGCCGGGCGGGGAGCTCGAGTCCTCTCTCTGCCTGGCCCTCTAGGAAACCGTGGTTCCTCTGTTGGAAATGCCGCCGCCTGGCATGAATTCCCATCGTGAGACGCTGCCACTCGGCAGCATTTGGCTCAGGAGCTGTGTGAGCCGCCGAGTCCGTGGCTGGTGGCGGGGACCCCTCCTGCCACCACCGAGCAAGGCCAGCCTGGCCAGGATTGCTCCCGCCGGCCCCCGCCAGGTCCCGTAGATGAGCCGGCAGAGCTTCGGGGTCTGCGTGCAGGGTCTGGTTTCCATGGCAAATTTCTCTCCTGCTGCTGAGGTTGCTGTCGGCAGATTCCAGCTCCTCTGAAGGGAGAGGCGTGCAAAACTGTGAGAAGAGCGAGCGAGCGAGTCTTTGTCAACTTTGCTTAAAACCCTGGCTGGAAAGGGCTCCCCCTTCACGCTGGCCCAGCCGCGTCGCCCTTCTTCGGTGGCCTCCCCCAGAGGCTCGGTCCGCCTGCCCTTGCCAGCCTGATGCTGAGCCGGGCCCACTCAGCCCAGGCATGGGGCTGGGGGGGGGGGGGACCCCAGGAGTGACCGCGGCGGCCTGTGGCCTTGGCCTCCTGGATGGCACGCGGAGACTCACCCACAGACCCGGAGAGGCTGGAGCACCGGGGTGCCCATTCGTGAGGACAGTCAGTGTAAGCCGCGTGCTCGCCGAAGCCAGCCCGCAGTTAGGAGGGCACGTTAGAGACGCACAGGGCCACCTGTGGTCGCCAGGGGACCCCCCCCCCGCCAGTGTGTGTCCACGCGAGGCTCCGTAGGCCTTGCTGCCTGTGTGACGACCAGCGCCGACGTGCCCAGACGCGGGACATCGCTTTCGCAGCCGTGGGCCTCCCCCCACGTTGAGGATGTCCTCCTGGCTTGGACTGGGCTCCCGGGCCCCCCAGGCCCCCGCCGGCTCATCGCCGCGACCTGGGCTCCTGCTGCGGCGAGGGCCTGTCCGGTTCCTCTCGCTGCAGACGACAGGGCGCTGCTGTCTTCGGCCCCCTCCCTCCCGAGTTCTCCTGCTCTCACAGACCCGTCCCCGTTCCTGCCTGTTCACACCGCCTGCGTGTTTCAACACCGGCCCATCAGTGGGTGTCCCCGCTCCCGCACACGCCGCCCCAGGAGCTCGGGGGCCGGGCGCGCTGGCCCGTGGGCCGTGGGTGTGGGCGCGACGGGGGGCCGCCTCCGACTCGCTTCATGAGCACAAATTCAGGCCAGTTCTCCGAGGGGCAGACTGGGGGGCTCCGGGCCGTCCCCCTGTCCCCACGCGCCGGTCTCCCCTCGCCGCCGTGCCCGGCGCTCCGTCCTCTATGCCTACCTTTGGAAGCCTCGCCCGAGAAGGCCCCCCTGCCCCCCGCCTTTGAAAACCGCTTTAAAAACATCAAAAACAAGCGTACACGTGACTTGGCATTTTCAGTCCTGTCCTATAACAAAAATAATTCCCAGGTCTAAAATAAACCGGGGCTTGGGATCAGATGCCTCCAATTCAATAACATTTAGTAGCAGGCTTGACACCGCTCACCTCGTGAAGTCTCTCTCCTCGTTAATGTGGGCTGACCACGTGTGAACCGGGCCCGGGACCCCCGCGTGCCCGGTTCCTGTGGGGCGGTGCCCGGACAGTTCGGGGCCCAGGGCCCCGCGAGAGGCCCCGGCGTCCCCTCCCGCCCACGGCACCCCTCTGTCTCTGTGCAGTGGGCCCGTTCACTCGGCATCCTTGCCCTGGTCATCCCATCGGAGATTCCCTGTTTTCGCTGTTTATCTCCTGTGTGCGTTTCAATAAAAATGTCATTATTTGAAATCCTTGACACTGCTTGTGCCAGATACCGAATTCCATCGCCTTTTGTCCCGTAAAACGATGCATTAAAGATAAAGCCGCTGTGGTTCAATAAGGCTCTTTCCTGGGAGCAAGCCGCTCTGGTCCTCGGCCGATCCTGTCTCCCCAGCAAGGGTTTGTATTCGTCGCATGAAGGGGCCCCAGCGCTGGGACAAACGAGGGAGGCTGCCTCTCTGCGGACTGGGGTTCTTTGGAAGTTAAGATGGGCTTTCTCGATAGAAATTGGGCAGGCATCCATTTGCCGTCAGACGGTTCCCGCCGGCCGCTCACCGAGGGGGCTGTGCAGTCCGGGCTGAGCTCCCCGTGCAGCGGTGACCAAGAGGGGCCGCGTGGGGCTGCCCCTGGGCTGGAGGGACCTGGAAATGTGCTCTGGTTTCTCTCCCGAGTGTCTGGGACAGGGTCCCGGTGACCCTCCTTCCCCGGGCCAGGTCCTCTCCCCCCTCCCAGGTGGACTGGGCTGGCGACTGCTCTTCTTCTAATGTCTTTTATTTCTCCAGCCCGCCGTGTGGGGTGACCGTGCGCCTGGGTGACCCGGGCCCTCCGGTGTGACTATTCCACCCAGCGCGATGAGGTGCCCTGCTCGCCCCCAGTGAAGCGACCCCAGCACGCTTGCGACTTGAAGTCAGCCGGCCCTCAGGGCAGGTCACGAGCCGCTCCGCTGACCTCGTTTACTGAGGGGCCGCTCCCAGGCGAGGGGACTTTCCGACGTGCTTGCGTGGCTCTCCTGCTCGGCGCAGAGGCAGTGATGCGGGTCGGCCCCCCTGGGTCCGACTGCGGTTCTGTCGGGTGCGCACACCCGGCTCGTGTTTGACCTCGGCGGTGGGAGGAGCTCCTGCATCCGGAGCCCAGACAAAGGCAGAGTCCGCCCGAGGGGGCTTGGTGGCCGGCTGCGGAAGTCTGTCTGGTGCAGAGGACGTCAGGCCGTCCTCACGCCAGTTGTTTGTTTTGCGCCCTCCTTGGAATGCTTCATTCTGTCGTCTCCTGGCTCGTTCTTAGCTTTCCCAAGTCGGACGTCGTGTTGTTTATAAAAGAGCTTGTCACTTTGGCAGCACATCTTTCTGCCCGTGGGTCCTGTCACTGTGCTTTAATGAAAGTTCGTCTTTTCCTTCCTAATTGTTACTGTCCTTTTACCTTTTTTCTCGACCCACGACAGTAGCTAGCATCTTCGGTGCAGTGCTACGATCATGGGCAGCTTGCCTCGCTCCCGACTTCTGGAGTGGCTCTCCTGCCGCATCACGGGCAGTCCCTCCCAGTCCTAGTCGCCTAAGAACTTTTCTACTGAGTGGCTTGGGATTTTACACAGAGTTTTATTTGTTGGACTGTCTTTGCAATCCTGGGGATTACAAGACGTTTTTGGTCTTGTGATACACTTCAGTGTCTGAATTTCTAAGGTTTTATTTAGGACTTTGCAGCTCTGTGAGGACTTTGCAGCTCTGCAAGACTGGTCTAGCATTTTCTTGTGTGTCTTTGTCCTGTGTTGGTGGCAGGGTTTCCCAGTCGTTCATTCATTCAAAAATATGCCAGATTCGTAGAAGGAGTTCATTAGCATTTGATCTTCCTGTTCGGTAACTGAGTGCATGAGCAGGCACAGCCCTTCAGCGTGAAGGTTTTGTGGGGCTCTTAGTCAAACCACCGGGGCCTGGTGCCTTTTCCAGAGGGGTTATCCGTAGGTTTCTGGTTCCTCCGACAGAGCTCATGTTAACCTGGTGGATGCCTTGGTTCAAGGCTCAGAAGACACTGAAGAGCCAAGCGCATCTGTGGCCCTGGGGCCAGAACCTGGGGCAGGGACTGACTCATCACTCCCATGTCCACAGGGCTGGGGCGTTGATAATAGATTTAGTGGGGTGTAACTTACTGCCACACATGAAACGCTGGACATGGGAGTCACCTGATGTGCTTGGACAGTTCACTAGATCAAGTTGCTATGGCTCAGATGAGGGGTGACCCCTCGTGACTGTGTTTCTCTGGGCCCTCCTGCTCCACTAACCGGCTCAGAGATGGTGCCCTGGCAGCCAGCAGGCTTGGCGGGCGGCCCGTTCCGTGACCGGGTCGTTCTGCTCGGCCCACCCGGACCATGGCACCGTGTGCTGGAACTGTCCAGCCAACGCGTGGTGAGAGCAGGCGTGGGCTGCGGGCCGAGGTGGGGCTTTGTGTTTGAGGACTGCAGCAATGACGGCTTTTCCGCATGCCCAGCACACGGGGGCCCTGGTGGGGCTGCTGGCATTTGGAGCTGCCGTGGCCCCCTGGGCTTGTGCGGGTGGCTGGCTCGTGCCAGGTGGCCTCCAACTTGACACATGGTCTTAGCACTTCCAGTAGCCTCTGCCTTCTTGTTTCTGTTTCCGTAATTATAGCATGTTAAACGGCCAGGGGCCTGTCTGCCCAGGCCTTGTGCACACACTGTGAAATTAACTTCCTCACCCTCCAACACGCGTCAGGCTGAGCTGACATTTCCAAAGGGCTCCTGGCTGGACCCCCGCTCTTGGCACACGTTTCTCAACAGAGAGGAAGGCCGGGGAGATGAGCCTGCTCATCATGGCACCTGGTCGCCGGGAGACTCATACAGTGGAAGCTGTCAGGCTGGGTGACTGTCGCCGGCAAAGAGTCGCACGAGTCTTGGGGAGAAAAAAAAGAAAGTCAGTGTTCCGGTGTTGCACGTCCTGACTCTGGCAAGATGGTTTCATGCGGGGGCCCCAGCAGGGCTGAGGGGCCTCGCGAGAAGGGCGGTTGTGGGTTGGAGAGCCTTGGCCCCCAGCGAGTCTTGTTACTGTGGCAGCAGGCAGGATTGCGTACTGTGGAAGCGCTGTCCTCCTGACAAGGGAGGCGAGTCCACCTGTAACGGGTCCCTGCAGCCTGGGGCAGCCAGCGCGTTCGAGGAGACGAGGGGTGGCCGGCTGGCATAGCCCCTGGGCTCCGTAGGGGTGGTGGGATTCCTTCCGCCAGAGTCTCCCATTGCTTGTCCTTTGCCCCACGAGCGTGGGTTAGAGTCTTGAGACCTGCTGGTCTTAGAGTCAGCAGTCCCTCTAGCATCACTGGTTTGTGGTCCGGGAGAGAAGAGGCAGAGGCCGGCCCCCCAGCAGCCTTTCTGAGGTTCCATGTGGCTGTCCACATGGGGGGGGCATATGGGGCAAAGGCATGCAGGATCCCGGGGCTGCGGGGGGTCAGCTGGGCGCACAGGTGCCATGGTGGGGGCACCCCAGTGCCCTCATCCAGGGCATCCTGCCCCCCCCCACACACACACACAGACACCGGCCAGGCGGCTGCGGCACTCACGCCTCTGGCTGGAGGAGGCCTGCACGGCCCAGAGCCCTGCTGCTCACCGTCATTGTAACTAATGGCTCCAGAGCGGGTCCCTGCTCTCCAAGATGGTCTGTGTTCCTCTTCGTGACACACTCATTTAATTTTTAACTCACAAGGCATTTGCTTATTTATTTTCATTGTTCTTGATAATAATTCTAAGCCATTAGAGGGGAAAATTATATTCAAAAATGCTGTTTCACGCTTTATTTGTTTGATGATTTAGAGCGATAGAAAATAGCACATTTGCTGGCTTTTATAGTCTGATAATTATTCACATCCATCAAGCCATTCCAGGGGAATAAACAAAACACCAAGAAAATGACACTATTAATAGCATTGTCCGCGGCGGACAGGAAGACTTTCCTGGACCGGTGGGTCAGTAAAATGGACGCGGCCTGTCCCTTGGCCACAGAGGATGCCTCTCCTTTTAATCACCCGGCCCCGTCCAGCCCCGCGAGCTGCCCGGTGGCCAGGCTAAGCACCTGCCACCTGTGCGGCGTCCCCAGTCCTGCAGTGTCTTTATTAGGCCCCCCGAGTCTGTTGTGACGCGTGCTGGCAGAGGCCTCCTTTCGTCTGGGGCCACGCAGTGTCCCCCAGACGGTCTGCCACCAGCTTGGACTCAGGCCTGGCCTCCGCAGGGCCGGCGAGACCTCGTGCCCTCTGGCCTCAGCGTTAGAACGGAGCTCGGGGCCGGCCGATGGCACAGCTCCCCAGCCTCCAGGCTGCACTCGGAGACGGGTCCCCCCCCCGCCGCGCGTCGGGCTGCAGGGCCCGGATGTCATTGCTCATCGCTCCGGACCCGGCCTTGAGGGTGGGTCTGCAGGTTTCAGCTCTGCCTTCTTGGGGCGGCCGTGATGGGAGGGGGGCATGTTCCCTGCCAGCGCCTCAAGGTGTACAGGAAGGAGACAGAAACACAGGGGAGGCTGGGGGGACACCCGCCGTCGTCGGGAGCGGCACGTCCGGTCCCTCCCCAGACCTGGGCGTCGCTTCCTTCGGGAACTCGGGGTCTGGGTGTGGGCCTGGCAGCTCGCGTGTTCCTTCTGGTTGGCTGGTCGTTTGCACCGTGAAACGGCTCTACCGTCGTGGTCTTTTAACCACGGCGTGCCGCACGTCCTCACCTGGGGGCCCGGGGCCTGGGGCTCTGGTCTGTCCCGTTGCCTCCCGTGTACCTTATTCCTAATCTAAAACTGTGTTCTCCCCGAAGGCCCCCACGCTTGCAGACAGCTGCCTTTCTGAAAAGGGCGTCTGGCAAATGATGCCTGAGTCTGGCTGTCTCGGCCTTGTGGGCAATTCCACGGCATTAAACCCGGAGTTATGGAGCCTGTCGGGTCTGGCTGCAGCCTCTGCAGGGTCACCTGGAGGGGTTGCCACGGATACTGTTCCGACAGTGCCGACTTTTCCAGGACTTTCGGGTTTAGTGTTGCCCGGAAGTACTTAGTGTGGAACGTTTAAAAGCAGGGAGAACGTGCAGAAAGGGGCAGGGCTGGTGAAATACAGAGATCGCTCTGCCCACTTCCTCTCTCCAACGTCTCCCGATTGTTCCACTGTGACTTGGGTTCTGGGCCGTAGACCCTCAGGGCCCCTCGGGCTGGCCTGGAGTGAGGGCCAGCCAGGTGCAGCCCAGGCCTAGGGGAGGAGCGTGTTTTCCGGGGCGTCTCAGGCGGGGACGTGGCCGGCCCCGGGGGAGGCGTTGGGCTGTGGGACCAAGGGGATGCCATCAGGGCCTATGGCCAGCCTTGCCGGAGGGGTTTCCTGACACTGGCCAGCAGAGGGATGGGGAGAGCCAGGGGCCGTTCTGAGAGGCCTCTGGGGCTGAGCGGGAGCAGGGAGAGGGGGCAGGGGCAGGCTGCCTGCTGGCTTCCCAGAATGGACTGACCAGAGCACCTGGGGAGGCTGGCTGTCTGAGGACACCCTGCAAGAACCCTTTGCTGCCGGGCAACAGGGCCTGCACATCCAGAGGGGTTTGCCGGCTGGCCAGGTGGAGTGAGTTTGGCCGTGATGTTTGACCTTGTGATGGGGACGGAGGTCCTAGGGAGCGAGACAAATTGCCCCCACGTTGGTGACCAATAAAACCGACTCTGTTTTATGTTCCCAAGAACTCGCTAGTGGCCAGACAGATGCTCCTGCCTCTGGGGCTGGTGAACAGACATGCTCCGCCCAGATGGCTGCATGTCCTTCTTTCCCCCAGAGCCTGGCTTGAGAGTCAGGGACGCCCCCACCTGGTGGCGGGACGCCAAATAGGCTGTGACTGGGGTGACATGGCTCTGCTCTGGGGCCCCGTGGGGCCTGGGAGGACTTTTCTCCAGGGGCAAACATCCATCCCTGTTGGGAGGCTAGCTGCCTCCGTAACCAGCTCACCTGGGCCCCCACTGCCGGGGGCCTCCCAGGGCACCCAGAGGGCCGCGGTGTGGAGAGAGGGCGCCGTGGGAGCCTACAGCCCCCAGGACTGGAGTTTCTCATAACCGTCGGAAGGAACCGGACAGACGGAGGCTTCACTGACCCCCCTCCTTCGGGCAGGCAGCCCGGGCTCGCTCAGACCTGTGTGTGTCGGAAGGACCCACACCCTGGTTCCGCTCGCCTCCCACTGGGGTCTGAGATCTGAGACTTGCGTCTTGCCGAGGCCCCGGGGGGTGGGCTGGGGCATCTCAGCACCCTGAGGCTGGTGCGGGGCTGTTCCGAGTGGCAGGAGGGCAGCTTTCCCTCGGCCGTTGGAGCCCAGAAGCCCCTGTGGCTGCGGCTTCGCGTCCACCCGTCCTCTGTAATCCCTCCAGGGGCCGCTCTTCTGAGCGCTCGGCTCAGTGTCCTGCGGCCTGTACTTTCCGATAACACAGGAGCCGCGTTCCAACATATTAAACTTTTAACATCCACCAGATTCAATTAATCTTATCTTTACAACTCCCAATTACAGGCGGTAATTAAGTGAAAGCAGCATTGTAGACCGGGGATATTGCATTAATCATCACAGCCTTGGAGCCGTAAATTAGTTCCTCCCATCCTCCGGCATCTTCCCAGAAGGACTGGAATGTTTCATTTCCTTGTTTGGGGGGGACGTTAATCCCACAAAGGTGCCTGGGATTGGGATTAACTTTTATCATCCTTACATAAGCGATAAAAGGCTGTTTCAAGAAGAGTCACCTCACCTTTGCCCAGACAGTGGAAAATTTTCCAGCGACGACAGAAAAGAAGGTGCCGGGCCATCTCCTCTAGGGCCCTGCGGTGTGCCCAGAAATTAATTGTTTTTATCCTGGTAGGTTAGAGACCGCCTTATCTCCTGCCTCTGCCCCCTTTTATTTTATTTTATTTTATTATTTTTTTAAATTGATATTATTTCTTCTTTCTTTATTTTTTTTTTTAAAGATTGTATTTATTTATTTGACACAGAGAGAGAGAGAGAGATCAGATCACAGCTAGGCAGAGAGGCAGGCAGAGAGAGAGGAGGAAGCAGGCTCCCTGCCGAGCAGAGAGCCCGATGTGGGCCTCGATCCCAGGACCCTGGGATCATGACCTGAGCCGAAGGCAGCGGCTTTAACCCACTGAGCCACCCAGGCGCCCTTGTTGATTTTCTTTANATTTTATTAAACAGCACTAAGAACCCTCTCGATTGGAATGGACTGAGCCAGCTGAGAGTCCGGGACGGCTTCCATGTCCTGGGCTCTTCCCGTCCTGCCTCCCTCACCCAGAGGTGGGGGGGTGGAGGGTGTGCTGCGCCCTGCGCCCCCACATCTGACTCGTTCGGGAATGTGAGGTGTGCCGACACAGGGTTGCTGCCCTCGGCACTGTGGACATGGGGTGGGTGGTCTGCACGCCGTCCCAGGGTGCCGTGGGGGCTGAGCAGCACCCCCGGCCCCAGCCCCCCCCACATTGTCCTGTGGTGATAGCCACCAGTGTCCCGAGACACAGCCCTGAGTTCCCTCGGGGGAGAATCACCCCTGGGCGGGAAGTGTGGCCCTGGAGTTTCACCTGGATGGGACTTGGGGTGCTGTGGTAGCTGTGTAGACGGAGTCTATACCGTGTCCCTTCCTCCTTGGGACAGACAGATGGCCCGCGCTCAGCACTTGGTGGCATTAAGGACCCACACCCTGGTTCTGCCTGCCTGTGCTTGAACACGGAGGTCTTCATCCTGCCAAGTCCAGAGGGGCCCCTCGGCACCCCCCGCCCCCCG
>LNAC01000276.1:3565805-3584908 GCA_002007465.1 Ailurus styani
CCCCCCCCCCCCCCGCCCCCCGTCCGGGCTGCCCCCCCCCCCCGGGAGAGAGTCCCCGCCGTCCCCACACGCCAGCTTCCGCACACAGCCGTTAGCGGGATGTCGCTCTGGCTTCATCTGTTTGCAAACTTCCACCTTCCGTCTTTTCTGTCTTTTCTTATTTCTGACGGAGCCTCGGGAATCTTTCAAATGTAAAACGTGTAAAAATAAAACTTAGGGAGTGGCGACAAATGAAGTGTTTCTCATTCCGGAGGCTCCTCGGGCTGGAGGAGCGGGAGGCAAGGAGATCGCCAAGGGGTGCGGGGAGGGGGGCCCTCCAGCCCCTCCAGCCCCTCTCCCGCAACTCCGATCCAGCGCTTGCTTTTTTAGGTTTGGCTTTTTAAGCCTCGTGGAGGTTTAGTGCCGCTGAGCGGGGAGCGCGTCCAGCCCGGTGTCCGGGGAGGCCATCGGGGAGGCCGCGGACCGGGGCTGGCCGCGTGGGTTCCTGCCCCGACACCCTCCCGCTGCCCTTCACTCTTCTCACAGCGCCCACGGCGGCCGCAGTTCAGTTCCCCGAGGCCGTGGCCGCCGCCCCGGGGCCCCCCGGATGCGCGGCGGCCCCATGACGTGGCGTCTGACGGGCCCCCCTTCTCCCGCAGGTACGCCATCCCACCAGAGCACGGCAAGCGCCTGGAGCGGCTGGCCATCGGTAGGTGCTGCGCCCCGGGGCGGGGAGCTGGGCAGGGGCGGGGGTGCGGGGGGCGCCCTCTCTGTGTGGCTTCCCATCTCTGGGGGGGGTGGCCTGCCGGAAGCCGTCACCGTCTGACTTTCCATCTCCTTTCCCGCTCGTGATCAGATCCACCCCCCGCCACCCCGGGCCTATGGGGTTTGTCACCTCGTCAATGTCGCACAGGATGCCATTGCTTTAAACTCTTTTTTTTCTGGGTCGTTGGCACTGAGCCACCAGACGTGAGTGCAGGCTCCCGCAGGCCGGGGAGGGCAGCCGCGTTCTCTTGTCTCCCGGCCTCCTCTAGGGCTTAGGGTCTGTGTTTAGTCTGGAAGAGCAGCAGTCCGGCCAGGGGCTTCCTCGTTTGTGCCACAGCTGCGTGGTGACCGGCGGGCCATCTGCTGTGCGCGCGGCCGCCTCCCCGGGATCCCTCCGTGGACGCCCCCTCCTGCAGCCCCTCCAGACCAGCCCCTCGGGGGCCTCTTGGGCGGATGGGATTTGTCAGACAGGGTCCCAGGCCGTGTCCGGACAGGGGGCACTGACCACTTGGGGTGGAGGCAGGCCCTCCGGATGGGGCGTCCTTGAAGACATGCAGACACCCGGCTGGGTGACGCTGAGGCCCCAAACATCCTGACGGGGCTGGCGGGGTTCCTGCATTGTTCCCCGTCACGGCACGCCGCTCTCTGTTCTGACGTCAGGTGGCCGTAAGCGCCTGGGATGATATGAAGCGACCCCGCTGGCCCCGAGAGTCTGATCCTCACTGGCTGGCAGCGTCCAGGCGGGTGGGGCGGCGGGGGACCCGGCCCTGTTGTTCGGGAGCCACTGGGACAGCGCAGGGGCCCATCTCATCACCCTGACCCCTCCCTGCCGGCAGCGGGGGAATCTTCTAGAAGCCATCGCTCAGTGTTGGCACAGCCTCGCTAACATCCTGCTGCCGTCCTTTGTCCCTTCCTCGTGCCTCCCCTGAGGAATGCCCACTGTGCTCTTCCCCTGCCTGTGTTGACTTTGGAGATGGAAATGGTGGAGCTTTCTGGAAAGTGGGCCTCCTGTCCTAGCTCCTCCTGGAGTTGCCCACCTGTACCAGACGCCTGCTACACCCAGATTCCCCGGGGACGAGGACAGAGAGTGGGCCCAGAGCCCCAGGCCCCGGCTCGCCCAGCCCCGAGCCCGGCAGTGTTGTCATGTGGGAAACTCGGGCTCTGTCTTCACGGGCAGGGCTGAGCCCCCCTTATCAGGACCACGCTTCTCACTGTAGAAATGGCACGTACAGTCCTAGCCAAGAGCGATTTCTCTTATTTATTAATATCTAAAATAAAAACCAAATTAAAATGTTTTCCCGACGTATTTTTTAAAATACAAATTTAGAATACAAATATTAATTCTGAAATATAAGTTAAAAAGATATCTTTCCCTGTTGGTTTTTTTTTCCTGTTGCCGTTGTCCCATTCACCACAGAGTCAGTGGCTTCAAACGGCATGAGTCTCTCCATCTTGCTTTGAACCGGCAACTGCTCTAAATGAGCCCAGATTAAACCCCCAGGCTCATTCCCTCGTGTCTAGAGGTCAGGAGTCCCACACGGGTCTCGCTGGGTTTCTCGCTGGGCTAAACCCGAGTGTGGGCTGGCCTGGCTCCTCCCGAGGCTCCGAGGCAGGCTTCTCCACCCGTTCCCTCCGGAGGTACCTGCCCAAGCCTGTGGCCAGGTCTGTGGTCACGTGGCCTCCCCCTGCCTCGCTCCCATGGAGACCCTGTGGTGACGCCGGGGCCCCCTTCTCAGGGTCCTGCACCTAATCCCATATGCGGAGCCCCTGCCGCACGGAAGGGATCGTAGTCCCAGGTTCTGGGGGGCAGGACGTGACATCTTGGGGGGGCCACTGTTGAGCTGCCCAGCCCGCCACAGCCATGGAAGAAAGCGCCACGGAGTGGTCCACGCAGGGCTCTCTGGTGAGCACAGGGCTGGCGTCTCCCGCCCTTGCCTGCTTCTCTGCTCTTGGTGCCCCCTGGATCTTGCAGTTCAGCCACGCCCAGCGTGTTCTTCCTCTCTGCACCTTTCCTAGCGGACAAGAGAAGTCTTGGATGATCTCAGTGTCGCCTAGAAAAGCTAGAACTGAGATCCTTTAGGGCCGTGGCTGCTCTCCCTGGAGCTTGGCCTCCTCCCCACGTCCTTCCTGCAGCCGAGGCCCTCCTGTCCCCGAATCTGGCCTGGTTTGCTTTCTGGGCGCAAGCAGGAGGCTCGGTGCTGGGGCTGGGAGTGGACGAGCTAGGAGTCGGAGGCCTGTGGGGGCCACCCATCGCTGCTTCGTGACCAGCATGGACTCATTAAGTCACTCCGCGGCAGGGGGACCGGGGCTGTCTGCCCCGGGGGAGGGTGGGAAGCCGTGGCGCTGGCCAGAGGGCTGGCCTCATGCTTCCCCTGCGCCCCTCCTCAGAGACAGCCTGGGAGAGGTTCTGGGGCAGGTGAGTCACTGCCCTCCTCTGTGTCCCTTCCAAACTTTTTGGGGGGCATGTGTCACAGACTCCATTATTGAGATGGATGGAATGAGTTTGCAATGAATATGGAAAATGAATAGCCGAGCTCCAAACGGGCTCCCTGGGAGAGTCGTGGAGCCCACGGAGAGAGCATTAATGTGTTGGCGCGTTATTGGTGCTAATCACTTAAAATGTGCGCCTTTATTAGAGCTTTAATGAGAGCCACTTAAACTGTGCATTAAAAAGAGGGACTGCAGAGAGGCCGCGGGCCGGGCGGCAGGGGCCATAACTCTAATTGAAACGCTTTTAGCACCGAGGAAAGTTGCAGGATTCAGTAATCCCTCGCACTTCCTAGAACCTCGCTGTCACAGTCTTGTCCTTGCCAGCGGGCGTCCCAGCCCCCCACCCCCTTCCCCAGCAGGTGCGTGGGCGGGGCCTGTGCTCGCACACGGCACATGCGCACACACGCACGTGTGCCTTCTCCAAGTGGCCAGCCATCGGGGGTGTGCACTGGCCTGGAGCCTGGGGGCCCACAGGCTGGGGCGGCTCCTGGGTGGGTCCCCTGGCCGGCTGTGCCCGGGGCTCGGTCCTGGAGGGAGCCCTTCCTGGCCGTCTCATGGCGACAGCTCCGGTGAGGAGCCCAGCCCTTTGCACAGAATCTCTGGTCTTTTCTTTAACCTCGAGACCTACACGTCATTGCTGTGAGCTTCAGCCAACAGGCGGTTGGGAAATGTCCCTGAACTGCATTAGCGAAATACAGTTTCTGAGCAAATAGAGCCGATGGTCCGACTCCTGTACATTTACGGACCTCGATTTAAATGAGCTGTGTGGTCTGTGCTGCGAGACAGAAAGTATACACAGACGTGGACTCACACCAGCTGTGTGTAGCAGAGGATCAGGCTGTGGTCAGGCTGTTCTGCCCCTTTCCCACCACACTGCGGGCCTCGGAGGGTCAGCCGGCAGCCGGAGTGTCCCTCTCCGGGGCCTGCGTGTGCGAAGAGCCCGGGGGACCTGCACAGGGGTCTCTTCCTCTTTGTTGCAGCCTTGGCTGTGTGGGGAGCACTGCTCACGGCTTCCTGAGTTGAGGGGGTCCGTTCCCGTGTCCCGTCCCCACCCCCCACACCATTACGTGGGCTGAGTGACTGGGTGCGTGCAGTGTGGTGGGTGCTACGTGGGGGTGCTCGGGCGGGGAGCCGTGCCCTGGCCCGCGCTCCATCTGTGACGTCGGGGGTGCACTCGGTTGCACAGATGGCCCTGGCCCATCCTGGGCTCCGGGCTCACTAACTGGAGGTCTGAGGGCCGTCGTGGCTGGTGCTGGCAGAGTACACAGCTTTGGGTAGGGTCCTGTGCGTTTGTTCCCTGGGGGCCACAGGCTCCATGCGCTGAGCCTGATGGGAGGCGAGCACTGCCCACAGGAGGCCTGCTCGGCTCCAGCCCGACTGACTCATGCCCGTCTTTCCTGCTCCAGGGTTTTTCCCCGGAAGCTCCCAGGGCTGTGACGCTTTCCTGCGGCACAAGATGACCCTCATCTCGCCCATCATCCTCAAGAAGTATGGCATCCCGTTCAGCCGGGTACGTAGGGGCTGCTGGGGCCCCGGCCGAGGGGACCACCCATGTCCTGGGAGACGGTCTTAAGGCCACAGAAGGTTCTAGAAGACTGGCAAGCCAGGGGAGGGCAGGTTGGCTGGGCAGTCGGCCTCCAGCTCTGCTGTGGTGGGGGGTGAGGAGGGAAGAGGGGAGACTCGGGTGGGGTCTTGCCTTATGTAACTCCCACCCCGTCCCACGCTCGGCCTCCTGCCCGGTGTGGCTGCTGGCTGCCCACCTCGCAGGGTCCTACGGGGCTGGGGCCGGGACTGCATTGGAGGGGCAGCTCCCGCCGACTTCCCGGGAAGCCACAGGACAACTGGGCAGTCCCCCTGACCCCCCGGCTTCGCCCTGCTTTCCGGCCGCACCCCACGGCTCACTGCAGATGTCCTTTGCGAGAAGGAATACCTATTTAGAAATGAAATATGTGGCTCTCCCACAGCGAGAAGACTGTGAACTCATTCAATTTACTGCTCCAGGGAGTGCTCCGCTTGTCCCCAGGCAAGGCTGTGATGAATGAGACCTGAAGCTGGGGAATTGGGGTAGGGGGGTGGGGGGAGGCCAGCACCTGGACCTGGATCTTCGTCGGGGGCTCGGCCCCGTGTGGGGCTCAGCGGCTGTCCGCTGCAGGCAACCCCTTCCCTGCAGACGAGCCTCCCAGGTGGGAAGGTCTAGGCCTGTGTCCCCAGGGTGGTCTGGACTGGGATGTGCCCAGAACGTTCTGGAGAGGCCTGAGCAGACTCTGGGCTGCGTAACGGGGACAGGGTGGGAGAGGAGGCCCCTCCTGGGACTCAGGTTCCCGAAGGTCTTCCCACAAGAGCATTTGTCAGGCACGGAAGCAAGTTCTGCAACGAGACCCTCACGCCCACGCTTGCCGGGAGCATTAGCGACTTGGAAATTGCTCCTGACATTTTAGTCACGGCGCCCACAGCATTAGCGCCGATCCGGGGACTCGCTCTCGCCGGCGGGCTCGTCCATCAGACAGTGACACGCTCTGCTCTGAGAAACACAGGTCCCCGTGCCTCCCTCTCCTCCCCTCGGCCTCTGATCTGAACACCACCGGTTACCAGGAACCTCGCACACAGACTCGGCATTGCTCCCAGGAGGGAGAAGTACTTGCTCCCCTGTGGGTTGGGGAGAACATTCTGCTGCTTCCCAGGAGAGAGGCCTGTCCGAGGAGTCGGCGGGCGGGCACCCTCCCCTCTCCTGCGTCGCTGTCCGCGTGCACTGCGCTTGGTGCACGGGGTGCCTGAATGTCCCCCGATGGCGGTGACCTCCTGGTCGGGGGCAGCGGGCTCTCAGAGGCCGGGCTTCGCTCCCACCAGCCCGGCCCAGGCTGTCCGCAGGCCCAGCAGGGAGCAGTGTCAAGCTCCCAGTGAATGTCCCCTCCCTCCGCGTGGGTCCCTGCGTCGGAATTCCTGGCAGCCCGGGGTGGGGGCAGGGCGGGGAGTGACTCCCGCGCTCCCCTTATAAATCTTTGTAATGGTATTTACTTCTAGAAGAAAAAGCAGATCAATAGCAGAGCTTTTTAATAATTAAAAGTGTGTATTTCCGTAATCTGCCATGGACTTCCTCGTTTATCCTGCCGGAGCTCGGGGACGCAGCCGGGCTCAGGCTTGTCCTCCGTGCCGGGTGTGCGGGGCTAGTGTGCCCTGCGTGCTCCTGACTTGGCCACACGGCCGAGCCGTCGTCCCAGGCGCCTTCTGATTTACTGTCGGGATAATGTTGACGGCAGTGACACGGAGGACAGACACCACGGGCTGGAGACGAAGCCGCTGGCACGTCGGTTTGGTGACCAGAGTATCGTTCCTCTCGCCGGCACTTGGCCTTACTGAGCACTTGGCTTCTACGCTTTGGTTTAGGGAGGGGTCGTCCGGGAAGGCGAGGCCCTGGGGGGTGGGGGGTACCCCGCAGTGCACACCCGCCCACGAGGCTCCCCGGCTCGTGCCTGCGCCCCGGGGAGGGAGGCAGGGAGGGAGGGGAGCAGGCGAGCCGACTTGCCTGTACAGATGATGCTGTCCGAGGTCAGCTCAGAAAGAAGAAAATCAGTAATTACGTTTTCAAAGAAAAAACAAAATCCCTACGTTTTAATTGTATTGGCCGCTCATTTCACACAGCCCCGTGGCGGGAGCCGGCCCAGAGAGTCCTTGCTGGGGCCGGGGTGGGGGTTGCTGGGGCCTCGGGGACACTGAGTGTTCCCCCCCCCCGTCTCCTGCCGTGCGTGGGCTTCACGCCTCCCACGCCTGTCACTTGGACAGGAATTTAAAAATATGACTTAATGCACACTGACTTCCCTTGATTGGTGCAATTCATTACTTGAAAAGAAAAATATCTTCGTGTTCTTAAGGCCTGGCTTTTCTCCAGGCTGTGTGAGTTTTGGTTGATTTCTGACTCCGTGGTTGGGTTTTGGAAGTCTCCCGCTCCCCTCACCCCCTCGGGGGCTGACTTCTTGTTGGTTCCTTAAATGAATCCAGCCACTTCCACTCATCTCTCTGGAGGAATAGATAAAGATTAGCAAGCCCGAGAATTCCTACAAAGGTACGATAGGACGGACAACCTGATCAGCGGGGGCAGAAGGAGACACTTTGCGGAAGGACGTTTAGGCACCCGGAGGCCTTGGAGAAAGGGGGTCGAGACCGCCGGGAGATACTGGAGCCCCCCGGAGGGACGCCCCCAAACGCCGGCCAGGAGGAAAGCCATGGGGACTCCCCACCAGCACCGGGGTGGAGGCGGAATGGGGGACCGCTGCAGAAAAACACCGCCGGGCAGGTTCTCGGGAGCCCCGCCGCGCCGCCGCCAGGAGACCCCGCAGGAACCCAGCTCGTGTCTGCGGGAAGACTGGCCCCCACCGCGTTCTCGAACACTCCACTCCGGAGCCCCACCCCAGAAACAGCCGGCGGTCGTCAGCAGGGGGACGGGGAAGTACTCAGCAACACATCCGCACGACGGGGTTCCCTTTAGGAACGAGAGGGGACGGAGGACCTGGAAGTCGCACCGAGGGACAGAGGCGGACATGAGCACAGTCCATGCGAAGCCGGTCGATGAAAGCCAAGAAAGAAACGTTCTCCTCAGTGACAGAGGCCCGTCTCGCGGTGGGGGGGATTGCTGGGCTGGGGGCTGCCCGCGGGGGTCTGTTCCTTTCGGGGCACTGGTTCCTCCCAGCCCCGGGCAACAAGGACTTCAGAGTCACTCCCTCACTACCAGCTTCAGTTTCCACGTCCGTGGTTCGGACCTCCAGCCCCACCTCTCGTGTTCTGGGCCCGTGACCACTGTTAATTGTCATCCTTCTTTTGGATCCCGCGTCTTCTGGAGTGCTTGGGTGGTGGGCTCAGTGCCACCCAGGGGGAAGGGGGGAGGGGGTCCAGGGGGAAGGCCGCCCCCCCCCCCCCCCCTTTCCTCCAGGCCTTGGGGTGGAGGTTCCAGAAGTTTCCGTCTGGGCTCCTTGCGGGCCCTCTCCCCCGTCCCTCACACCCAGCTTCTTGGTTTGGGGGTCTCTGTTTCAGAGGCCAGATCGGGCCCTTTGAATGGGTCTGAAACCATCTACTCAATTTGACAGAGTTCCCGACCTTGACATTGTGTCCTTGTGACAGGGTGTTTCTCCAGCCTCGGTGACCTCACTTGGAAGGAGCCACCTCCTAGGATATAAGGGACAGACCTGTGCTCATGACAGCCAGAGGACTTAGGTCATTTTCCAGGAATGCAATTGGACGTTTTGTCCTCACAAGAGCAAGACCCTGTCCTCAGAACGCACCCCGTCCTGTGCTCGGGGGGACTCTGTGGCTGCTGCCAGCGGGGTCTGTGTTCCTCACCAGCCCCCGTGCTGTATCCGAACGTCCTGCAGGGACAGCAGGCGGGACGTGGCCATCTGCCTCCAGACCAGGAGATCCCCTCCCTTCGGAGAGCGCCTAGAGACGGAGCCTTCCACAGCCCCATGTGCCTGTCACCCCGGGGCCCCACCTGGGGCCGGTGGCAGTTCTTGTCCAGGCCACGGCCACGCCTACTGCCCTGTGGGAAATTGGCTGCAGCCCTTGGACTTAGGCGGAGCTGCCTTCCACTGGGCAGAACCCCCCTGGCTCCTGAAGGCGGGGCTCCCTGGCACTTGTTGGGAAATCCTTGAGCCCACGTGCGCCTGCTGTGCCAGTTAGTGGCTCCTGGTGGCCTTGGCCACCACCCTCTGCCTGCCCCGGGCCGGCCCTGCTTCTGGTAGGGGGAGCCGCGCAGTAGCCGCCCTTTCTGACTCTGGTCCTCGCCCCTCGCCTGTCGGCTCCCGCTCACCTGTCGGCCTTCCCCCCCCCCAGATCACACAGGAGGCCGGGGAGTTCATGATCACGTTTCCCTATGGCTACCATGCTGGATTCAACCACGGCTTCAACTGTGCAGAATCTACCAATTTCGCCACTCTGCGGTGGATTGATTACGGCAAGGTGGCCACTCAGGTGAGTGCCCGCAGAACCGGTGGAAGGGTCCAGAAGGGGGTCGGCCCTCCCAGCCCACCCCCTTGGTCCAGGGCCTGCGTGGCCTTTGCTTCAGCTCGGCGTGGGGTCCGGTCTCTCCCCCAGGGTCTGATTCTGGGATCCTCGGCAGACATCCCCAGGACGTTCCTCACCTGGAACGAGCAGGGAGGAGGCCTGGGGCCTGCAACCTGCAGCCGGGAGCCTTTCCTCCGAGGTAGACCCTGCTCTCTGGGCCCCAGGGCTTCCTGGTGTCTGGGCTGTCCACGGAGACCGCTGACGGGCAAGAGGACTCCTCTGGTTCTTTTCCTGGGAACTTGTTGTTCCTGTTCTCAGAGGGCCTCGCTTCAGGGCAGCGAGGAGGGCCTGTCGGTGGGAACAGGCTGGCACCAAGGGCCTTCCCGGGACTGCCACCGCGGCCCTGGGCCCCTGTCCCGGCCTTCGCAGAAGGTGGTGCGCTCTTCCCGTCAGACTGGCTCAGGCTTTAGCCCCGGGTTGCGGCCCATCGGCCTCTCTCCGCTGCAGACAGGTCGGGTTACGGGTGTCCCTCTCGCTGCGGCACACGGAACAGGCTCCCTGCAGCCGGGCGGTGTGAAAACGGTGCTTCCCGCCAGCCTCCCAAGTTGGAGCCTGGGGGTTCCTCCGAGGAATTGCTTGGCCAGTTCCGAGTCAGCGCCCAGGACCGGGGCAGTCAGAGGGGTTCTCACAAGACCCAACAGCGGAGATCCCGTGGGGATCAGCACGGAGGCCGCTGGCCACGTGTGGGTGTCGTGGCCTTGAGCTGTGGGCGTAACACACACTGTGTCCGAGGCTCGGTGCGTAACCAGGGACGTGAAACATCACCGCAAATAAGTGGTTCGTCCTGGTTATGTAGGCGAGGTGTTGGGATAGATCAGTTAAACCAAATATATCGTTAAAGGAATGTCTCCTGTCTCTTTTCGTGTTTTGAACGTGGAGACTGGACTGAAGATCACACAGGTGGCTTGCGTCCTACCTCTGGTGGGCAGCTCGGGTCTGGACGGATGGGCTCACCTTTTATGTTTCTAATACCTGCTTCTCTGACTCGCTGTGTCAGTGCAGTTCAGAGAAGGAACTGGGCTCTGCAGGACGGGGCCTGGAGAGGCACTCGGGGGGGTCGGAGTGTCGGGATCGTTATCCCGGGGGGCTGTCTTCGGCAGAGACGCCGGGCTTCACCGAAACAGAAGGGATGGGAGCATCAGGACATTTTCTTCGGAGCTAACGGGACAGTGGACTGTCCCGGAGCACGTGGTTTTGCTCACGTGACCGTGGTGGCACGGGGGACAGTGAGACAGCGCACGGAGAATTCCACGGGCCCAGGTGCGCGCCGAGAGCCCCGGCTGCGGTGGGAGCCGCGATTGAGCTGTAAGCTCTGGACAAGATTGCAGACGCTTGTCCTGGAGGGGCCGTCAGCGCCGGAACTGCCCTGGGGCTGGCAGGGACTGCCCAGATAGTAAAAGCAATTTGGGGTTCAGCCATGTGTTCACAAACAAGTGACATTTGGGAAGTGCTGCCTTAGATTGGGCCTCCGCGCTTACATTGCCGGGCGGCATAGCGTGAAATTACTGCGGGAGTGGTGTGCAGTGCTCGGCGCCAGCAGTGTGCCGGGCTCCCGTGCAGAGCCACCCCAGCCGCCCCGACCCCCGGGACGGGAAGGTGCGGGGTTCAGCGGGGAGTGGCCGTTGGCCATGGGGCGTCCATCCGTGCAGTCCCGGATGGCAGCCCACAGGCTTTTCGGCGGTGGGACCGGGCGGCGGTTTCTGCCTCTGGCTAGCACTGCGGCCCTGTGACTAACTCATCCAGGCCGGAGACACAGCGAAGGCGCCTGGCCTCGCAGACGACAGTGGCCGAGGTGTGTCGGGGCAGGCCCCGGGAGGGGCAGGGAGGTGGTTGAGGTCGGGTGCTGGGACCTTGGCCACGTTTTAGGGAATGGTGAGTGGGGTTGGGGGAGGATCCCAGGCTGCTTTTCCTAAGCAAGGGCTTCTCTCTGCCGGCCCCAGCTGCCCACCCCTAGCTGTGCCTGGGCCGGTTCCTTCTGACACCTCCCTCGGAACCCAGGGAGAGCGTTTCCACTTTCCAGATTTTATTATTATTTTTTACAGATTTTGTTTGTTTGAGAGAGTACCAGCATGAGCGAGGGTCAGAGGGAGAAGCAGGCTCCCCACTGAGCAAGGAGCCACATACGGGACTTGATCCCAGGATCATGACCTGAGAGGGAGGCAGATGCTTAACCAACTGAGCCACCCAGGTGCCCCAGCTACTTTCCAGATCTTAGAGACTTTCAACTTGGTTCTTCACCGTCTTCAGGCTCTCAGGAAGCCCCCCCCCCCTGCCCCCGCAACCCTTGTCCCTTTTCTGTCACGCTCTCTCTGTGCTGGCACATTTGATGTCAAATTCTTGCACTTGGCCGGTCTCTGAATTTCAGGTATTCGTGTTCTTTCTCCTTCTAGGGCAGGGCTCAGCAAACGGGGGCCCACAGGCCAAACTTGGCAGGTTGTCTTTGTGTGGTCCACAACCTGAGGATGATTTTTCCATTTTTAAAGAGTTGGGCAAAAAAATCCCAAGAAGAACATGCAACACATCACTTAAAATGAAACTCAGAAATCATGTTCATAGATAAAGTTTTATTGGCTCACAGCCGCACCCGGTTATTGACAAGGGGTCTTGGGCCTCGTTTGTGGCAGCAGCGGACTTGGGTAGCTGCTCCAGACGCCAGCTGGCCTGCAGAACTGAGCACAGTTGCCTTTTTGTCGTGGCAGAGGACGTGTGCTGGTCCTGGCCTGGAGGACTATGGCATGGGCAGGCTCTAGCCTTTCCCACCAGCCCTGGCTTGGGGCCAGTCAGGGCCGACCCGTTGTCTCTTGCACGATTTCCCAGCCCCCAGGGTCTCTGGCATCAGAAGGGCTGCTCTCTCGCACACGTTGGCCCCCAGTCCTGACCGCTGCTGCCTCTGGAGCCTCTGGGTGGCCTGTGTGGGTACCGGTGGCCGTGGTTGACCAGCAGGCCAGGCCGAAGCGTGCCGCTGCCATTCACCACAGGCAGACTTCCCTCAGTGGAGCGGGAGGCCTGGCCCCCGGGCGCTGGTCTGCCCCTCCTGGCTGGTCTGCCAGAGGAAGCGCCAGGCTATAGCCTCTTGCCAGAGCCCTCAGAGGGAGCTCCTCGGGGTCTTGCACCTGGGGTCTGCTCTCTGGCCTGGCCTTGCCTTGGCAGTGTTCACACCGTAGCACTGCCCGCTCCCCGCAGTCAGCATAAGGCGGAGCTGCCCTGGGTTCACTGTCAAGTTGACTTGGTGTTTCGGTGTTTGTTCTTTTCCGTGGTTCGCCTTTCTTTTTTTTTTTTCTTTTTTTTTTTAATTTTATTTTTATTCTTTGCCCAAGGGGTACAGGTCTGTGAATCATCAGGCTTACATCTTTCACAGCATTCACCAAAGCATAAACCCTCCCCAATGTCCATAACCCATCCACCCTATCCCTACCCTCCCACCCCCCAATAACCCTCAGTTTGTTTTGTGAGATTAGGAGTCTCTTATGGTTTGTCTCCTTCCCCATCCCATCTTGTTTCATTATTTTTCCCTCCCTACCCCCCACAACCCCCCACCCTACCCCTCAAGTTCCTCATATCAGAGAGATCATATGATAATTTTCTTTCTCTGATTGACTTATTTCGCTCAGCATTATACCCTCCAGTTCCATCCATGTTGTTGCAAACGGCAAGATTTCGTTTCTTTTGATAGCTGCATAGTATTCCATTGTATATATATACCACATCTTCTTTATCCATTCATCTGTTGATGGACATCTAGGTTCTTTAGTGGTTCTCCTTTCCAAGTTGCTTTGCCGGCATTAACTTTCGTGAGCCATCCGTGTGCAAGAGGAGAACCACACGGCTGCCCGTGCCCTCCCAGGTCTGCCCAGGACGCGCAGGAAAACGCTGCCTGTTTCTTTGTCCCAGACTCCTGCCCCAGCTTCTGGATCCCACAGCCCCGTCACCAAGGCATAGCAGCAGGTGAAAACCCTTGATTCCTGAGCTTCTGGTCTCCTGGGCGCAGCCCTGGGTCTCCATCTGGAGCAGAGATGGATGGAGGGAAATTGCCCCCAGGGTTTTACGTAATTAGGGGGAAGCTGACTGGGGGGCTGGGGTGAGCAAAGACTGCTGAGTGGCCAAGGGTCAAGGCTGGGGCTTCCAGAGAAAGAGGCAGTGATTACAGGGGCATGGTGGGGCGGGAGGCTTCCTGCCAGCTCCACCCCCAGCAGAGGGGACAGAGGGTCCTGGCACCTCAAGTGACGAATGTGTGACCCCGCTGTATGGGTGTGCGGGGGCGGGGTGCCCAGATGGCGATGGATGTTAGCTCCATGTGGTGGAATTTGGTCCCTTTAAAACATACAGTCTCAATATGTTTGTCTTTTTTTTTAATAACTTTTTTCTTAAAAGCAAGTGTAGCTCTTCAGGGGAGGGAGAAGTGATCATCCTTGCCCTTCCTGGGGGCTTCCTCCATTAATGCCCTGCAGCCCCCCAAGGTGGAAGGTTGTGGTTGCTGTTGCCCGTGGTAGGGGTGGTTTTGTTGGTTGTTTCCGAAACAGGAATGAAAAACTGAACAAGCCAACAGGCCCAAACCGGGTCACTCCAGCCCAGCTTCCAGTCTCCCCCGCCACATCAGGGAGCAAGGGGAGCCCGGAAGGTCACATGCAGACTCAGCTGCCTGAGCACTGCTGAGCACCTGCTGTGTGCTAGGAAGGACCCAGGAGTGAGCCGGGCCGGTGGGCAGGGCCCGGGGACCCTAGGATGCTACAGGGCCTGGGTGCAGAGCAAGTGTGGGGCCGGCCCAGCCGCAGGTCATGTGCTGCTGCTCTTCTGTTCGGAGCTCTGGCTTTCTGGCTTTCCTCAGCTGGACCCCTCCTCGGAGTCAGCACTCTTTCCTCGCCTCCATGTCTCTCCCTTCCTCCCTCCCCCTCCCGCTTTACCAATGACACGACCCTGCCCCCTGGCGATGCTGAACTTTCTGACCTTGGGAGGGCGGGAGAGGTCAAGTGACTTTGCCAAGGTCGCGGCAGCAAGGACCCAAAACGTTCACACCCTGCCTGTCTCCCTCATCCCCCTCGGAGGCGGGTGCCTGTTGAGAGTTCTGGAGGGTACCCTTCCCCCCCGCAGGTGTCTCTCCAGGCTGGGGGCCGCCTCCTGGCGAGGGTCAGGGCGGTGCAGTCGCCTCCTGAGGCCTGAGCTCCATTTCCGAGAACAGAATTCCCTGGGCTCAGACGGCCGGCTTTGTAGCGGGATTACTACTGGGGGAGATCGGAAGGATGCACGAGCTTCGTGTGGAGAGAGTGAATGCGCACGTACCACCCTTTCTCGGTCTGAACTCGAGTTAGCCCTGCGAGGCTGCACACCGCCGTGGGTTAGCTCCAGCCGCTCCCGCGGTGGGCGGTGGGCAGCGCCGGGAGAAGCCCGACCAGGGGCTCTTTCCCCGACCACAGTGGTGCTGGCATCCCAGGCCACTCCACGAGGCAGGTGCGGAAGTAGACTGCAGATTAAACAGAGCGAGAGAGATTTAAAACCCCGTTTGATGGGCCGGGAGCCCTGTGCGCTTAACTGATTTTCCGCCAGCTGTCTGGGCCGCCACCTGCCGAGAGCTTCGAGAGCTTCACTTCCCTGGGAACTTGTCAGTCCCCCCCCCCAGAGGCATCCGATGCGGCAAAGGACGGGCCTTCTGCTGCGTGTGGAAGAGGGGAGAGGACCCAGCCCCCCAGATGCCCAGCACACCGGGTGAGGCCCATTGGCCTTTGTTCCTGTAAAATGGGAACCGAATTGTTCAGACCGTGTGCCTTCTGTTTTGGGAAGCAATTAACTAGGAGCCCAAGCAGAGGTGGCGGCGGGCGGGGAGGGGGTGAGGGTGGAGGCGTGAGGAGGAACGGAAGCCACGACCCACCCGGGCTGGAGGCGGGTGCACCTGCCCTTCTGCGCCTCGCTGAGCCTGTGATTTATGGCGCTGGGCAGCCAGGTGCTTGGGGCTCGTGGCCAATTGCCGTGTGAAGTGTGTTTGCTCTGTCCTTTCCGGTGCCGGCGGGGTGCCACAGCCACGCACTAGCTCCGGAGGGCCCCCAGGCCTGTCGGCTTTGCCGTGGATTCTGCCACACGTAGTGTCCTCCTCTGTGGCCTTTGTTAAGTGTCGTGGGAATGCTCACGGGAAGGGCTTGGCACTTGAGTGCCTGGTGCCCACTTTATGATTATCATCATGCTCATTGTTGCCGTCTGTGCGAGGTGGGAGGTGGGAGGGCCCGGGCCGTCCTGGTGGGCAGGGTCACCCCTGTGGGCCCCAGAGAGGACAGTGGCACAGAGGAGGCTTCCTTCACAGAGAAAGGGGAAGAGGGTGACGGGGAAGCCCGGGCCTCCTGGAGGCCGCATCAGGCTGGGTCCAAGGCTAGCGACCTCAGCTGTGCGATCTGGGGCGGGGGGTGGGGGGGTGCAGGCCTCAGTCAAGGGCTGAGGGGAGCCCTGGGAGCCGCGCACCTAATTGTTTTGTTTATGAAGCGCTTCTGAGAGCTTCCAGTGGATTTCCTAATGAACTGGTTTGCTCTGTCTCTCGCTGTAGCGCTGGTAATTACCGCAGGGACGGGGGGCCGCGGCGTCTGTGAGCCATCACGAGCAGATGTGGGCTCCTCGGCTGGGTTTCTGCCCCCGTTGGGGGGTGTTTAACGCTTTGTGGGCCCAAGTGCCTGGTGGCCTGAGTGTTCTGGAAAGAGGCCCGTCTGTTGCTGGCCGTGCCGCGGGGCGGAGGGTGGCGTGCGGCTCTGGACCTGTCGCTCTGCCGCAGACCATCCACTGTTGGAGCTCCCAGCAGGGGCTGTCCGGCGTTCCGATGGCTGTGGGTCCTGCCGTGACGTGTCCACCTTCCCTGGGACCGGTATCTGGCTCCCGGTGCCTCCGTGCCCGCCGTGTCCCAGCACAGATCGGAGCACGAGCAGTGGGTCGGGAATGCTGGTCAGGAGTGGGGCCTGGAGCAGGACCTCTCAGCTGGGGGCCCCTCGGAGGTCTGAGTGCGTGCCCGACAGATGCGGGATGGAGAGCGTGCAGCACTGTGAACCTGCACGCTGTGTGCCCCCCCCCCCCAGGGCCCTCCGCCGCCCGACTTCCAGCAGCATGGAGTCATCTTGGGGGCACTCAGGGGACCTGGGTGTCTGCCGGCTTTGTGCCCTCGCCATGGCAGCCCGACTCTCGTTGTCGCCTCTGCCAAATGGCCGTTCTGCGCTAGGGCAGTTGGCGACTTTGACACCGGGTGTCGTCTGTGGCGTCTGTCCCTGAAGGTGAACCCTGGCCGCTCTGGTCACTGGGAAGATGCAGGGGGAGCCTGTGAACAAGTGGATACATTCGGCACCCATGACTGGCATCCACGGCGGGGCAGGGGGCAGGTAAAGAGAGCCAAAAGGAAAGAACAGGATCCTGTCTTGTTCTCCAGCAACACAGAGGTGGTGGCCGTTAGCAGTCAGCTGAGGGAAGTGAAGTTTTAGGATATAGAGGATCCTTGAGCATGTAGAAGACTGGAAACAACCTAAACGTGCACACGTGGGCTGAGCCAGCCTGGTGCTGGAGTACTATACAGCCACGCAAAAGGGTGAGGCTGCTCCTCGAGCTCTCAGGTGGGGCATTTTCCGAAAAGTCGTCCTGAGGAAAAGGCAGGGTGTCCACAGTGGCTGTGGGCCATTATCTGTCTGACTAGAAAAGGCTGTCTGTGTTGTGCTGGTGTGTGGAGAACATTCTAGAAGGAGACACGAGATGGGAGGAGCAGCCCGTGCTCGGGGTGGGCCCCTGCACTCCCTCCGGTCCTCCCAGGGCTGTACCCGTGAAGTGTTGGTCGTCCCCAGAAGCCTCTTCTGAGCTCCGTCTGTGTGTGCCTCGGGGTCCCCCTGCATCTGGGGAGCAGCTGCTAGCGAGACTGGAGTTCTCCTTCTCCAGTGGGGTCCGCTCTGGATGTGGTGGGGCCCAGGTTCTGGAAATTGCAGGCATTTGGGCCCATGTGTCAGTCGGGGGAGGTCAAGCTCTGTGGAAGATTTTGTGCGTTGGCTCCCCATGGAGCCCCCCCCACCCCGAGCCTGATAGTGCGTCACCCCCGGAAGCAGCCTTGGGAGGTCTTGTCTGAAGTCCAGCCCGCAGAGCAGGGCCCAGGCTTGGAGGTAGAAGACGGAGCCTCGGAGCCTTGGTGGCCTTGACGTTACGGAGGCCAGGCCGCGAGGTGCATGTGGCGGGGTCCGCTGGGGGAGCTCAGCGCCTAGGGAGGCCCTCCTTTTGCTGCACGACGTTCGAGGAAGGCCTGGCTTTCAGTGTTTTTTTGTTTGTTTGTTTGTTTTTATCTTGTTTTACAGAAGTGCCCCGTTTTATATGTTTTTGGTCATTTCGTGGGGGCTTGTGATGGCTGGTAAAGGGGAATTCCTCAGAAGTAGAGAACAAAGCACCAGGCGTAGGAATCAGACGCAGAGAACCACTTCAGTTGCTGTTCTGTCTCCTGCTGGATGAGTGGCACGGGGAGGGGCTGGAGGGATAGGACCCAGGGGTCTTGTTTTAGGATCGGAAACACGCCGAAGCTGGCTGGGAGCTTTGCCTGCGTGATCTCATTTAAAACCCTCGACAGCGTGAGGCTGGTCCCCTTCCCCCAGAAAGGGTTCTCACGATGACTTCCTGCATGCTGTCTCACCCCTGTCCCCGTAGGCAAGGCGTGGCGCCAGCCTCCCGAGGAAGAGGCGGGGGGCGCATTTCTGAGCCTGTGGGTTGATGCTTTCTTTGCATTTAGCAAAAGGCTTGCAGAGGAGACCTGGGTCCAGCGGGACAAACGCCAGCGTCCTCGGTGGCTGGATGTGGCCTAGGCCGTGTTGGGGGGGTGGGGGGGCTTGTGGGGCACCCCATCCCAGAGCCACGGATCCGTGGCTGCCCGCCGCCTGCCGACTTGGACCCGCGCCCGCCCCCCGTGCAGTTGGCGCATCCCGTGAACAGTTGGCGAAGAGCTTTGCGCAGTGAGGGCCACGGGAATGCTGGTAAATGAGATCCTCGAAGATGTGTTGGGCGTTGATATTGGTTCCTATGAAAATTGAATTTAAAAAAATTTTTATTTTCCTTTAAAGGCGCACGCGAGAGAAGGGGAATTGAGGGAGCCTTCAGTCTTCATCCTGCAGCGGGGCCCCATGTGGAAGTCAGGGTCTCGTGTTGGTGGTCTGGGAGTCCCCACTGCCAGGTGCCCCGAGTGCCAGGAGCCCACATGCTGGTCCACCTCCGTGCGCCCTCTGAGCCTGCCCTCCGCCCCCCCGGGGCCGAGCTGGCCCCAGCTGGGCCACTGCTGGACCCCGAGGGCCCCCTGCTCTGAGCCTGACGACATGGCAGTTTCTATTTTTTCATCCGTGGGAAAGAAGAAACACCTATTTGTCTCTGTTTGAGGCCCCTGCTCTGATAAGCAGAGGCAAACCTCCACCCAACCGTGTTTTCTCATTTTCCTTGCTCTCAGCGGCAGGTCCTGGGAGACGCGTGCACAGACGTAGGGCCGTTTGATACGTCAGTCTTCCAGCCTGCGGTGACAGGCCTCCCTGCTCCCGGGTCAGCGCTCAGATTAGGCCCAGGGCCCCTAAACTCCACGGTCGTCACTCTTGTCATTTGTCATCTGGAAGTGACAAGAGTGCTTCTCGTTGAGCCTCTGGCTGGCGCTCTCAAGATCCCCGGTCTGTCGCACGGTTCTGACAGGAGTGAGCCACCGGGGGTCACAGAGGCCTGTGCTGGTGTGACAGGAGGCTGAGCTGGGAGCGCCCCATCTCGGGCACGGCCCGGGGCCACGGCTGGACTTGTGCCCTGGCAGGCTCCTGCCCCCGCCCTGCCCCCCCCCACGCCCTCCCCTCCCGTCTCTG
>LNAC01000276.1:3597354-3617640 GCA_002007465.1 Ailurus styani
GGGGGGAGGGGGGTTGCAGGAAACCGAGGCCAGGTGAGTTGGTGCTAGGAGGACGCCTTTCTGTTGGCTGCTGCCTGGGGCCGGTGGGCGGTTGGTGGGCGGTGGGTGGGTGTTCGCTCGTGGATACCCCGCTCCGCAGCATTCCCGAGCCAGGAGAGCGGCCCCTCCTCGGGGGACATCTGGGGACACGAGCCAGGTGCGCTCTGCTGCTGTCCTGGGGCTTGCCACCAAGCGGGGCCCACGTTCCCCAAAGTCGCTCCACGTGGAGCCCCCTGGGGCTCTGTGGTGGTAGAGCGTGTTCCCCGCCCCCCCACCTCCTGGCTCCCGTGCCCCCTCCTGCCTGGCTCCTTGCCCGCGCGTTCTCCTGCCCCCCCCCGCACCCTCCCATGGTGACCCGTGCACGTCATCATGTGTGTGACACCATGCTTCTGCCCATGACACTCCCTCCCCTGGAATGCTCCCTGCTCTCCGCCTTTGGTCGTTGGAGTGGTTCATGTGCGAACATCACCTGGGGCCTGTCAGCCTGGCCTTGCCTGGGCTCAGGGGAAATGAGCCGCGTGGCAAGCCAGGGGCCCCTCAAGCGAGGCAGCCGAGCAGTGAGAAGGACCAGCAGCAGTTAGCGTAGGGGGACAGTTAGGAGAGCCCTCCCCCCTCCTGAGCAGCCGGGGCACGCATGGGGAAGGTGGCGAGGCAGCTGTCAGGTCCCTGTACCCCCTGGGTGGGAGACGGGGGTCCTGGAGTTGGGAGCCCTCGTAGGCCTCCCTATGCCCCCACCCGGCCCCCATCACAAGGCCCTGCTTTGCTTGGTGACCTCTTGGTCCTTGGAGGTGCGGCCGCCCCGGGGACCCCCATAGGGTCTCCGTGTCCATACTGACCTCACTGGGGCCACACGGAGAGCCCCCGGGGGGAGGGAAGCCGTGGCCAGCGCCTCTCTTGGCATTGCTGACCCTCGGGGAGCAGAAAGGCTAGGGGATCCTGAGACGTGAGGCTGTGGCTTCACAGGGGTGTCACCCCAACCCTGGAGGGTGCTGGCGACTTGTCCGAGGCAGGCTTCGCCACACCCCAGCCTCTGTCCCCTCCTTGGAAAGTTCCCAGGGCTGGACAGGGAGGCCTGGGCCGCTGATCCGCAGGGCCGTCCAGCCTGGTTGTGTTCCTTCCTTCCTTTTTAACTGATTCTCTCTGGTTTGCACTGAGGAGCCATCGCTGAGCCTCAGGTGACGTCCCACCGGGGGCTGAAGGCGGAGGGCCGCCCCCACACAGTCGCACCCCCGAGCGAGGCCGGGCCCTGCGCCGGCGGCCGGCGAGTGAGGGACACGGAGCACGGGGCCGGGCAGGTGCCGCAGGCCAGGCCCTTAGACGAGGCGCCCGGGAAGTCAGCAGAAGCACTAGAGAAAAACTCCCTGACGTTTACATTCTAGACAAATTAGTCTGAAAGAAAACAGACACTGGAGAAAGACTGAGGAGGACAGAAAGGCCAGTCTAGAAAGGAAGAAAGAGCAGACCAGGAGGCCGGGGCCGCCGTAAGTCCACCTCGTCCCTGTGCACAGGCCTCTCCAGCCGCCCCCCGCCTCCGCCCCCGACAGCGGCGCCAAGCCAGCACCCTGCCATCCCAGCTCCCCGTCATCAGCACCTGCTCCGCCCCACGCGGCCCCTGAGCCTGTCCCTCCTCCACCTCCCCTACCCCCGAGCCAGCGCCCCGCCATCCCAGCTCCCCGTCATCAGCACCTGCTCCGCCCTACGCGGCCCCCGGGCTTGTCCCTCCTCCACCTCCCCTACCCCCGAGCCAGCGCCCCGCCATCCCAGCTCCCCGTCATCAGCACCTGCTCCGCTCCACGCGGCCCCTGGGCCTATCCCTCCTCCACCTCCCCTACCCCCCAGCTAGCTCTGCTGGCCCCAGGCCCTGTGCCTTTGGGGCCCTCTCTAGGGCTCCGTTCTGCCGGCTGGGTGGTGGGGCACACAGATGGGACTTCTCCCAGTCATTTGACCTCCTGTCTGATGACCGTCCCTCCTCAGGTCCCACCGGAAAAGGAGCCAGCCCAAGAAGCCCAAGCCGGAAGACCCCAAGTCGCCGGGGGAAGGGGCCACCGGGGCCACCCTCCTGGAGGAACCCGGTGGCCTGAAGGAGGAGGCCTCGCAGGAGGCAGACGCCGAGGAGGAGGAGGAAGAGCCCCAGCCAACGCCGCCGCAGGGTCGGGAGGCTGAGGCCACGGAAGGTCAGTGCTGGCCGGGGATCCTTTCCTGACCCCCAGGCGGGTCCCGGTGGCCCCAGGGCCCCTGCTTTTAAGGGTCCGATCCAGTTGCTTCCTCGGCAGGGTGGGGTGTCTCCTAAAATCGTACACTCAAGGGGGTGCTGTGAGAAGAGCCTCCTCCCCCAGAGACCGAGGGTGACTATCTCTGCCCCGGCTGCGGTGACCCGGAGCCACAGACTTAAAGCAGCATTTGCCTCGGAGGCTGGGAGCCCGGGACCCGGTGCTGGCGAGGCGGGCTCCGGTGCCGGCGAGGTGGGCTCCGGTGCTGGCTGCCGTCTCTGTGTCCTTGCGGGGAGGAGCGAGCCGGGCCGCCCCCGCCATCCCGCTCCCGGGGGCCCCACCTGCATCACCCCGTCACCTCCTGCCGGATTTTAGCTCGCGGCTCCCAAATCTGGGGGGACGCCAGCTCTCAGCCCGTGACCGAGGTGGCGTCCGTCCCCCGTGAGAGGGGGCAGCCTGCTGTTTGCGGCCACGCCGGCGTGCGGCTGGCTAGCGTTCTGGGGGTGCGGGGGGTGGTCTCAGAAACGCCGACGACGTGTGGTGCAGCTGCTGTTCTTGTCCTCACCAACAGCTTCACCTGCTCAGGCGTGCACACAGCAGGTGCCCCCCAGGGAGAAAGCGGGGGGCTGGGTGGCAGATCACCCTGGCAGCCACACCTTAGGCAGCGGTCACCAGAAGGTTCTGCCCAGGTCTTCAGTGTCCCTGCTGGGGGCTGGCTGTTGGGACACATGAGCCCGGCACAGGTCTGTCTGCCTTGCGCTGGGACGCCGCCGGGGTGCCACATGCTCGCCGAGATGCCCTGTGGGCGGGCGTCGGAGACGAAGCGACCTCGGGGGGACCTCCCGCCCCGGGGCGCAGTCAGGGCCCAGCGGCGGTGCGGCCCAGAAGATGCCGTTTCCTCCCAAGGCTGTGCCAATTCACGCAACCCTTCAGGGTTCCCGGCCGGGCTTCGGGGTGCTGACCTCAGTACAGATGGAGGGCGAGGGGCCCGAAGGACTGGGGTCAGCAGAGGCCAGGCTGCCCGACCAGACATCAGACTGGCTGTCGGCGCACAGGAAGGACAGGGGCGAGGAGGTGGCAGAGATGGAGGCCACCGTTGGGGGGACGGCGACTTGCAGGCGTAGCCTCGAATGTCCCAGCACACATACACTCCATCCCATTTCTTTCAAGTTCAGAACACACGGCCAGGCGGACGGCACGCTGTTCAGGGGGCACTTGAGTCCGCGGAGGCAGCTGTCACTGCGGCCCCCCGGACCAACACAGCAGGAGTTCATGGCCTCACGGCTCCGGAAGTCCGAGTTCCAGGGCTGGGACTTCACAACGGGAATTTGGGGAGCACAGGGAGAAAGCATGGCTGAAATCAGTAGAGGAAACACAGCGTCCCCCACCCCAGTCCCCTGGCTGCCCCAGGTGTTCCCAAGCAAGGGGCCTCTAGGCCCTGTACCCCCGTCATGTGTGCCCTGGGACCTAAGAAATGCTCGTGATCAAACACTTATCCCGTCAGATGGGGCTGGTGGCCGGAGCCTGGGCTTGTCGGGTAAATCATGATTCCTCTGAGCTGGGCTCTGGGGTCTCATCAGGTGTTTGCCTTTGACCCCGGAGGCCATGGAGCCACAGGGAGAGTGAGAGAGGGCACGTGATGTGGCCCGTCGGGGGTCTAGCCGAGGAGTCGGGAGACTCCACAGGGTGTCCCCGGCGGGCCGGCATGGGCCGGAGCTGTGAGTGACCTGCCCCCGGCCTGGCAGGCTGTGTGGGCTGGGTCAGACGAGGGACCTCCTCCCCGATGCCAGGGTGTGCGGTCAGGCTGGCGGAGTGGCCAGCAGCCTGTGGGGTCGGTGGTAGGGAACTGGGTTTTTGCTGGACATGGCTCTTTGCCTGCATGGCAGCGGCTCACTGGGGCCCAGCTGGGAGCCCGAGAGGACTCGGTGGAACGGTTCAGGAGGTCAGGAAACACAAGGTGTCGGTGGGGCCTCCTAGGGAGCGTGGAAAGGAGCTGTCACGGCCAGTGGTGTCTCCGCTCCCTCCCAAGCGGACCGGCCTGAGGCTGGCCGAGGACAGGCGGGAGGACACACACGCTCGCGCACGCCAGCTCCTTCGGCTCACCCAGCTGCTTAGCCAGGGAGCCACGCTGGCTTTTGTTAACTTAATTTTAACGGATCTTTACCCAAAGCTGCTGACTCTTTAATAAAGACAACTGCCCGCCGCCTGGGGCCTCACCGGGTCTTGGCTGCCTGTGCCCAGTCCCATCCTGGGGACGCCGGGGGGCCTGGTCGCCCCCCGTCTCGAGATTCCGAGCGAGGGCTGGCCCGTCGAGGCTCCTTTCCCAGTGAGCCTCTGGCTCGTCTCCCATTCTCCCTTCCTGAGGGGGCTGCTGCCTAAAGCGGGGGGGGAGGGGTTGTGTCCCCCGCAAGCCCCTCCTGTCCTCTCCCGTCCCCCACTCTCACCCTGGGACCCCAGCAGCTCCTCGGGGCGCAGGGACCCCCAGGGAGGGTGGGGCAGTATCTGCCCGGGGCTGGCACACTGCCCCCTTCCAGACACGCCGTCCCCGCTCCACGCCAGGGCCGGGAGGAAGGGGGGTTGGGGGTGCGTGGCCCCCTTGGAGAGGAAGCGGTCCCTCTGGGCTGTCAGACGCGGCAGCCACAGCCCCGTGCCAGGGGCAGAAGCGTCTTCTGAGCCATGCTCAAGCCGAGGGAGGGGAGGTAACAGAATTCATTGAATAAACAAGTGCTCACAGTCAGGGGCGATGGCAAACACACGTCCGGGGAACGAGCAGAAGATCTTAAAGTGCTTTCTAGGCTTCTTTTCATACCTGGTTAATGTCCCTGAAAGCTCTAAGTGCTGAGGACCACATTGTGCGCGAGCCCGAGGGCCTTTTGTTTTGGGTTTGCCGAGCGACAACAGCGAACGCTGTCACTTGCACGCAGCGTGAGGCGGGGGGACGCAGTGGGCAGGCGTGGAGGCGCCTGGGGCTCCGTACGGGACGGCGCGGGCACTGACTGTGCCCAGGAGGAAGCCTCCTCAGGGCTGCCAGGGGCCGGGGCTGGTTGCTGGGGTCCCGCTCCCGCGGCCGGGCGGTCTGGGAAGAGTCCTTGTCCTGCAACACCTGGACCAGCGACCTCCTCCCACGCCCACCGCGGACCTCGGGGGTCCTGAGCCCAAGGTCAAGGCAGCCCATGGCTGCCCGGGTTTGCTGGGGCATCAGGGGCTGCCTCCTCCTGGAGGGTCAGGGCCGTCTCACAGGGGCTCAGCCACCCGCTGTGGCTCGGTCGGGCCACGGTCCCTTCTCAGAGCGGGGGCAGCGCCAGGCCGCGGGAGCGCTGGTTCCGCCCCCAGCTGTCCGCCCCAGGTCGGGCACGCGTGCAGCCAGGGACCCCACCTTGAGGGCCAGCCCGGCTCTAGACCCTGGGCCGTCTGCTTGCGGCCTCAGGGAGCTTGGTCCAGCCCCAGGGCTTGGGGGCAGGGGGTGCCAGGGGCGGCCCACAGCGATAGAGCCGCGGGTAAGGACCCTGATGCCCTGTGATGGGTGTTCGGGTGCTCCACCCGGCAGGGGCTGGAGGCCGGGCCTGAGTGTGTGAGGGGCTGTGCGTGATGCTTGCACACGTGTCTGGTCACAAGGGACACACGGCCCCGGCACGGTCCAGCCAGGCCTCAGTTGACCACGGCGGGCCCTCCCTCGGGCTTTGCATGGGAAGAGTGTGGCATCGGTGGGAGGGGCCTGGGCTCGGGATTGGGACGGGCTCTCCCAGGCTGGGGGAGGCCCCTACGGCGGGCAGCACCTTGGGGCGCCACCCCCCCTTCCTCGGGCAGCATCCCCACAGCCTTCGAGCTCAGGGGCCCCGACCCACCAGATGCCCTCGCGTGCTTCTGTTGGTGAACTTGGGGGCCATAGAGGCGCGCTCTCCCACCAGGCAGGCCTTTCAGATCTAAAGCTGGGAGGGTGGGTGCCTGGCTGTGACTTACCCCACTCTTCCAGAAAACTGCTGGAAGAGCCTCAGCTCGGGGTGGGGGGGTGGGGGCATATCCCTGCCATTCTCGGGGGAGGAGAGAGGCTCACGTGCTGGGGACCCCTGGCTGGGACCCTCAGCCCCGTCTATGTGACTGTTGCCTGCTCCGTTTTAAGGTTCCCAGAGGTCCAGGCAGGTGAGGGGCCCGACAGGGTCCCAGGGGTGAGGCCCCTGCCCTGGGCCTGTGGCGGTCCCCGCGGCGAGGACAGAGCGCCGAGCACCCAGCTGTCCTTCCTGGCCGCTGGCTGGCTCCCCAAAATGGTCCTCTGGGTGTGTCCCCCCAGGGTTGCCCAGACCCAGGGGCCGGGCATGTCCCCTTTGACAGCGAGCCTCTTGCAGGAGAGGGACCTGCAGTAAGTCGGTCCCATTGTCCTCAGGCGGGGGACAGCTCAGCTTGATCTCCGTTCAGGAGGTTGGCCCAGTCAGGGCGGAGGGAGTGTTGAGTTTCCTTAGAGAACAAAGCTGTTTATTGGAAAGTGCCCGCTACACAAATAGGGCAGGCCTCTTGCCCTTTCCGTAAGTTAGTAGAGCAGCCGACCTGCCTCACCACCCGCCTATGGGGCTGATGTCCTGGGGCCCTGCGCCCTCCCTCCCCATCTCTCCCCTCCACGTCCCCCCGCCCATGCAGTAGCTCCCCCACACCTCTCCCTGCTCTGTCTCTCCCCCGGCCACATCTCTTGCCGCCCACGCATCTCCCTCCGACGTCCCTCCCCCACCTCCGCATCCCCCCACCAGCACACGCACACCCCTGCACGGGCTACCTCTCATTGCAGGGGGCCAGCTGAGCCCAGCATCTGGAGGGGAGACATGGTTTTGTCCGGAGCGGAGCGTCTGTTACGGGCTTTCCTCAGCCAGATTACTATTCTGAGGTGCGGGCGGGGGGCGGGGGGCCTCGGGGGCAGTCGGGGACCCTCTAGTTGGAGCGGTGTGGACCCCTGTGGTGCCCACAACCCCGGCCGTGGGCCCGGCAGGGGCAGGCACTCTCTCTACTTCGGGTCAGTGGAGTCTCTTGAGACACACAGGGTGTGTGCTGGCCGAAGACAGGAGGCCGGACACCCCGGGCTGTCCCAGCAGCCAGGACAGGGCTGCAGCCTGAAGATGGGGAGCAGTGGGGAGAGGCGGGAAGGCCCAGGGGCCTGGCCTAGAGCCTCGGCACGCTGACCAACTCATCCCGGGTTCGCCAGGAAGCCCTCGGCCCCGGGCAGACTAGACAGTCCCTGCTGTCGCTCCTTCCGTGATGTCTTGGGCCTGGGAAGCCGGCACGTGTAGACGAGGGCCTGAGCCAGTGTGCCCATTTGGGCCAGGCCCAAGGGCTCCAGGGCTCGCTGTGCTGTGGGCTCTGCGCCCCAGCGGGCCACCACGCTGATTGTCCCTGAGGGCAGAGGTCCCCGAGGCCGTGTGTACCTCGCCCTGAGCGCAGCAGGCCCCACAAAGACCACCAGCTCTGGAACTCCCTGTGGCTGCCGTGACCATGACCGTGATCTTGACGCTCTGCCTCTGGGAGCTCAGCAGCCTCACACGGGCCTCCCAGCTGCGGGCAGGGCTGGGCTCCTAACCCGAGGCTCCAGGGGGGACTGTGTTCCCGCCTTCTCTGGTTTCTGGGGTGGCACAGCCTCGACTAATGGCCCCTTCTCCATCGCCAGAGCCAGCAGCGCTGCAGTGACCCTACCCTGACCACAGCTGGGAAAGATCCCGGGCTTCCAGGGATCCCTGTTAGTGCACTGGGCCCGCCCAGATCCTCCCTCGGGCCACGATCCTTACCCCGTCTGGAGAGTCTGCTGCCCGTCACGGTCCGGAGCTGGGACCTGGACCTCTTCGAGGACTGAGATTTCACCCAATCTACCATAGCCCATTCACTTTTACCTGATGTCCTGGCCCCCAATTAAGATGCCGTGGCAGAGGCAGGCACGCCTCCCTCCCTCCCTCCCTCGTCCCCTGTTGGGAATCCCCAGCATCGGCCCTCTGTGGTGGCCCTCCAGGTCCGTCTGGCTCTTGTGTTCTGCTCAAGTGACCACTTCTCAGGGTTTGCTGGTTGAGGTTTCACTTTTTAAAAATGGTCTAGGCCGCATGCAGGAACCGTGGAAACTTACAGAACCCGGACGCCATCTTCCGTCTGCCCCACTCGTCAGGAAGGACACTTGGAGTGGGCCCCCCGCCCCCCCAGTCCGGAGCCCGGATGCACAGAGCAGCTCTTCCCAGCTGCCTTCTCACTCCCTGTTTGTTCCAGAAGGCCCTTGGAGCAGCTGGCAGAACCAGGAGGACAGGGACCAGGGGCTGCCCTGAGGCTCAGGCATGACTGGTTTCCGGCCACCTGGCCAGGGTGACCTGGTAGTGGTTTGAACTTGATGGAAGCGTGCGTTTTGGAGGGGAAGGCCACTTCCTGCCTCGGCGGCGGGGCGGGGGGCTCGCAGGAGAGCGCGTGGCTGCTGGCCTCAGCCCGGACCTGTCTTTCCTTTTTCCCCACAGAAGACGGGAGGGGCAAGCTGCGTCCGGCCAAGGCCAAGAGCGACAGGAAGAAGAAGAGCTGTGGTCCTCCCCACCCCCATCACCCCCTCTTGCCCCAGCTGCCGCCGCCCCCACCCACCCAGTTCGCCGCCGAGGAGGCGCCCCGGCTGCCGCCCCTGCTGGAGCCCCCGGTCCTGGCCCCGGGCACCCCGCCCGCCAAGGAGACCCCCCCACCACCGCCTCTCAATGTCGTGCCCCCCGAGGCGCCTGGCGAGGAGCCAGAGGTGAAGCCGCGCCCCATCATCCCCATGCTGTACGTGGTGCCGCGGCCTGGCACGGGGTGTGACAAGGGCCGCGTGTCCTGCCAGCAGGCCTTTGAGCACTTTGCCCAGAGGGGCCCCACCTGGAAGGAACAGGCGGCCCCCATGGAGCTGACGGGTCCCGAGGAGGAGAGCGGAGCCGGCGAGGTTCAGGTAGGGGGGCTGCCGGCGGGGGGCCTGGGGGGCGGGGGNGGCGGCCCCCATGGAGCTGACGGGTCCCGAGGAGGAGAGCGGAGCCGGCGAGGTTCAGGTAGGGGGGCTGCCGGCGGGGGTCCTGGGGGTCGGGGGTCCCCCCTGCCCTGCACTCCCACCCCAGCCCTGCTCGTCGGAGACGGCCCCCGCGGCTCATCACAGCAAAGCCCCAGGAGGTCCCAGACGTGCCCTTTCCGGGGGCCTCACACCTGCACCCGGGGACATAGGCCGTCCGCTTTGCCCTGATGGGCCGGGCTCCGCGGCACCTCCAGCCGTGCCCTCCGCACACGCTCCCCCTTCCGCTTTCAGGCACCGTCCACGTTTTCCAAACTGAAGATGGAGATCAAGAAGAGCCGGCGACACCCCCTGGGCAAACCGCCCACCCGCTCCCCACTGACTGTGGTCAAGCAGGAGGCCTCGAGTGACGAGGGTGAGGCCCCTGGACCCCCTCTCCCATGCGGGACATCAGACCCAGCGGCCCCTGCTCGGCCTGCAGTGCTCCCCGCAGCCAGGCCGTGGCCCCCCACCCCCATCTGCTCCGCTTCCCACCTTGGGGTGCTTGCTTCGCACTTGTCCCTGAGCTTGAAATGGACACCATGACCTGTGAGGGGCAGGTCGCGGGTCACGGGGGCTCAAACCGCAGCCTGCCACCCGGAGCCCAAGACCACGGGTGCTATTTACCTTTGCGTGCCTCAGTTTCCCTATCTGGAAAATGGGGGCTGCCAATCCTGTGAGGCCTCCTGCCGGGAAGGGGCATGGCGTGGTGGCGAGCCCGGGGCGGGTGCCGGGAATGCCGGGCTGGGTTGTTGGCCGTGTGGCTGTTTGTACCTGTGCTCCTGCCATGCCCCTGCTCTCGTGCTCCCCGAGAACCTTCCCTGTCCCCGCCGGAAGCTCCCGCCCCCAGGCCTGGGCTGGCCACCCCACCCCCACCCCCACTCCCGTGGACCCTGTGCGTCTGCGCCCCTGGGTGGCCCCCAGGTGGTGAGGAGTGTGTCTTTTCTCACGGGCTTGGGATCTGCCGGGGGGGCCGGGTGCAGAGGAGGCCCCCGGGACACTTACAGAGCAGGCCAGCGAGCAAGGGTGCTGAAGGGCATGCCTGTGCCCCGCGTGCCGGCCGCACCCCTGCATCGCGGTTTGAGAAGCGACTCGGGGTTAGAGGATCGTGGGGCTGGGCAGGCCTGAGGACGCGTCCTGGCTCGGTGACCCCCGTGCCCGTGTGTGGGAGCTGCTCGTGACCTGATCTGGGCCCGGGCTCTTCCCGGTGGCCCCAGCTGGCGGTGGGGAGGTTGGAAGAAACACGATGCGGAGCTGGGCCCGGGATGCCGCGGAGACCGGAGGCACGGCCTCTCTCGCAGAAAGCCTGATAAGCCAGCTTCGGCCTTCCATGTGCGAGGCCCGTGGAATTGGCATGTTATCTGGACAGTTTCTCTTGTTCTGAATCGGATTTGAGGGCTAGGGCGAGGAGGGTTCTGGAGGCGCCTGGGATCGCAGGGCCAGAGCCCCCAGGAGGAGGGGGAGCTCATGGGGGGGCCCGACGCAGCCGGAGCCCCGCAGGCAGCTAAAGGCTGTTGCATCATTTCCAGAAGGTGCCTCTGAGGCCTCCCCCACCCCCACTCTGCGGGCTCCTTGGGTGAAGCTGTGACTCTTCACTGTGAGCCTACCGGGGGCCCCAGAGCCCAGCATGTGTCCTGTGATGTTTGGTGACAGAAGGCAGGCCAGCAGTTCTTGTCACCTGCGGGGAGCCTGGGCCTGCGTGGGGCCTCCTGGGGCAGAGCTGTCTTGGCCCTTGAGTCTGGCCTAGCCCCTCTGCACGTCCATCCCCGGGGGTCTGCACTGACCGCCTCCCCCTCTTGGGGCGTCCCAACTCCCATGCCCAGGACTCCAGGGTCCTGTCTGCTTTCCGTCCCCACCGTGCCTTGCTGGCCCAGCGGCCGTGAAGGTTGGGACCTCAGGAATGAGCACCCCGCCTCTCAGGGTGGCTCAGCCCTGTGTCCTCAGGAAACACTGCGACGGGACTTTGGGGGATTGGGGTGTGGCTGGCCGCTGCGTGAGGTCAGCCGAGGCCAGTTGCGGCGGCGGGCGACCGGCGAGGCGGGGGGTCGTCTGTGGCCTCCATCTCGGTGGCGACACTAAGTCCCCGCGGGTATTGGGGTGACACCGCCCCTCCTCGCCTCCCAGCCGCGTTCCTCTCTCGGCTCCGTTGAGCTCGGGGACCTGTCACCACCGCGCGTGCAGCAGTAACGGGCCCGCAGGGTGGGGGAGGAAGGCTCCTCTGGGCGACCAGCCATGCCGAGGATTCTCTCCGTCCCCTCCCGCCCTCCTGTTTTCCTCTAGAAGCCTTCCCTTTCTCCGGGGAGGAGGACATGAGTGACCCCGAGGCCTTGAGGTCTTTGCTCTCCCTGCAGTGGAAGAACAAGGCAGCCAGTTTCCAGGCCGAGAGGAGGTTCAACGCGGCGGCCGCACTGACTGAGCCCTTCTGCGCCATCTGCACCCTCTTCTACCCCTACAGCCAGGTGGGCGGCGGGCGGGGGGGTGCCCAGCTCCGGGGAGGGCGGTGGAGACCAAGAACCGTGTGCGGGGGAGCCTGGCCTGGCGGGGGGCCGGGCTGCGGGGCGCAGCGGGCGGAAGCCCTGGGCATTTGGGGCCCGTGAAGCCGAAGGCAAGTGGAGAGAGTCCGGTATCTGAGTTTTACCAGAAAGGGACTTCTCATCGGGCCTGAGAGCGGGGCCCCCATGAGGCGGAAGGGGGGCCACACCCGGGGGACGGACCCCGTGAGGAGCCCCAGGTGGCTTCTGCCGAGCCAGGCCCTTGTCCTCAGCTGGGCCCCACTCTCTGTCCCCCGTTTCCCAAGTCGGGGACCTGGGCTCTTGCCACCCTGTCTCACACCGTCATCTACCGGGTCCTGCCCGCTTAAGCTCTGGTTCCTCCCCGCGGCCTCACCCCCACCGTGACCTGCCTTCTGGCTCTTTCCTCCCTCACCTGCCCTGGCAGGAGCCCTTCCTGTGGGTGCCCCAACTGAGGCCCGGGCACGTGTTCAGGTGGCCACTCGGGCCATGTGCTTCCTGGCTGGAAACTCCACCAGGCTCACTGCGGGCCCCAGAAATCGCAGTATGTCCCTGTGGCCTTCCTCTACTGTGGTATCTGCTCTCCCCCCCCACACACACCACGCACACAGTGACAGCGTGCTCCGTGCTGACCCCCAGGGTCCCAACCACCCACCCACCTAGCCCCCTGCCTTGTCAGACAGATTTCTGTTGATTCTTTGAGTCTGCTCAGCTGCCGCCTCTTCCATGAAGCCTTCCTGGATCTGTTGTCCTGGGCACACCGTCCCCCCGCGCTCTCCTGCCCACCTCTGCTCTTGCTCCATGCTCCGTGTTTATCAGCCCCTCGACTGTGAGTCCCTGGAGGACAGGACTCAATCTCCAGGCTCCTGGCCTAGTGCCCACTTAGCTGAGCCCCCCGCCCCCCGAGGTCTGTGCCCTGAGCCAAGGGCAGCATGCTCGTCTTAAGGGCACTGCTGCTTCGCGCTGCCTGGGGCACTGTCTCCAGGCGGATGTTTGCAAACAAACAGGGCAGAACAGTTTGTCTTCTCCCGGCATGGCTCCTTTTATAAAGTGCGGCTGGGGGTCAGGGTGCCGGGAACTCTGACCTGAGATGGAAATCGCCTTGAGTCCAGGGACTGAGTTTCATTGTGCCCGTAGTTCCGGTGGGCTTCTGCTGGCAGAGTCCTTGGAGTCAGGGACCAGGCTTCACCTGCCCCATGAAGGGGACAAAAGTCATGCCTGGACATTCAGCCTGTTTGGGAACCAGCTTGATCCTTAAACCCGAGATGCCAGGTGGGGCACCTCCAGTGGGGCTCTTCCCCTCCGGGTCAGGAGCAGTGCCGGGTCCTCCTGCCACGCCTCTGGGGGTGTCCTGAGATGGCCCTGGAGGGTGCGGGACCTGGGTGCCACGGACAGGACGTTTCCATCATGATCTCTTCATGTGATGGCATCTGGGGGGCTCAGTGGGGACGGGGGTATGGCTTTTATAGGACATACGTCAGAGGTGGGGAGACCCCTCTGTATAGATTCACAGGTGAAACAGCATCAGGTCATGGTCAGGATCGCAAGAACACACGGAGCAGCCGTGAAGGGCTGGGGGCCACTGCTCTTGTGGGCAGGTTGGGCTCTAGAGCACACACGGGCAGAGATCTGAATGTTCCTGGCGGTGGGAACAGCACGTGCAAAGGCCCTGGGGTGGGATGGTGCCTGGCTCCTGGGGCGTTGGAGGCCTAGTGAGGAGGCCGGTGTGGTTGGAGCAAAGTGATCGAGGGCCATGAGGGCAGCAGTGTCCTCGGTGGGTGTCCACGGACGGTGTCCATGCCCATGTGACCCTCAGTGGGGGGGTTTTCAGTGGGTGGGGGGGACAGGGCCTGACTGTGCTTAAGGAGGATCTCTTGAGGTCTCTGGGGCTGGGGTGGAGGCTAGGAGGGCGGGATGGGGCGACAGCAAGGGGAGAGTGAGGAGCCGGCCAGGGGGCGTTTGGGGCCGGTAGAGGGCACTGGCCTGCTTTGTGCGTGTCAGCTGTCCCACCCACCCCCTGTTGGACTCCCCACTGATGGCAGCCCCCTCCTCTTCCTCCAGTCCCTACAGACCGAGAAGGAGGCTCCCCAGGCCTCCGTCGGGGAGGGTCCCTCGGCTGCTCCTCCTTCCAAAAGCGGCCAGAAGACACGGCCGCTGATCCCTGAGATGTGCTTCACCTCCAGCGGAGAGAACATGGAGCCCCTCCCCGCCAACTCCTACATCGGTGACGACGGGACCAGCCTGCTGATTGCCTGTGCCAAGTGCTGCCTGCAGGTCCACGCCAGTGAGTGCTGGGCCCGGGCCGGCAGCCGGGGGGCGGACAGCTGTGGGCTCTGCGGCCCCCTCCCCGGCGGCCCCCCTCGGGTCTGCAGAGCCAGCAAACCCCTTTCCTCTGGGCTGCTGTTTGGGGGCCATCACAGGACCTGGCGTCCTGGGGTGGCCTTCCCGGGGCCGAGTCTGACGTTCCCCTGAGACCCGCCCTCCCCTCTGGGGTCTAGGCAGCAGCAGGAACGAATGCGGTGCCCGTCCCTGCATTTCAAAGCCCTCTGACCCACTTTGGGGCAGGAGTCAGAGGGTAAAGCTGAGATTCTGGAGTGTTCCAGGGGCTCCCATCCATCCCTGCCGTGGGCGACCACCCTCTCCCAGAGCCTGAGGGCCCGACTTGGCCGCACTTGGCCCGAGACCAGAAAGCAGGTGTCTGCCCCCTTCCCGGGCACGAGGGGCAGCAGGTGCGACCTTGAGCTCCCAGGACCGGAAGGAAGCTTTCTGGAGCTGTCTGTCTCTGTGGGCCGCCCGGCAGAGGGGGGCAGCCGTAGGTCTCTCTCTAGCCAGCCCCTGCAGAGGCCGGCCCAGACCTCATCTTGTCCCCTAGCTAGGAGCCTGTTTGCTCTGCCTTGCTGGGCACAGGTGAGACTCTGGTGAGACATAGGTGAGGTTCCTGGGCAGGCAGGCCCGTCGGGGCTGGCAGTGAGGACCTAGGTCAAGCCCACCCTCGGGAAGGGCCTGAGTCGGGCTACATGGGGCGGGGATGAGCCCAGGAGCCGAGGCAGAGGCTTGGCATTGTTTCTCCAGAACAGCAGGGAGTGGAGCCCCCTCTTCCTCCAGGAGTCCAGCCCCCCTTAGACCTGGAGCTTAACTAAGTGCCCCCCAGGGCTCAGAATAGGGGGCCAGGCTCTGGCTCTCACACACTTTGCTGTCGCTCGGGGTCTCTGGGGGACACAGCAGGCCACCTCTCTGCCGCCCGGCTGTCTGCCTGTGTTCCCCCTGGGGCCCTTTGGCTCTTGCCCAGCTGGCAGAGGCCCTGTTTGTATGCCTGGTGACAGGACCCCAGCTGACCGAGGGTGTTGCCGGATGGTGACTCTAGGGCCCGGCCTCTTGACCCTCAGCCCCTCCTCCTCCACGCTCTCTGCCTGTTTCTAAACCAGGACCAAGGTCCTAAGCAAACCTGGATCACCCGGGGCCTTCAGTTTCTGGTTTCCTGAGTAGTGATTCTGCCCAAACACAGGGCCTGGCTGGCTCAGCTCAGCCCTCTGAACCGCAGGACCGTGAGGCCCACTTTCCACCGTGTGCACCTGCATGGTCGCTTTCCCGGCTTGCCAGCCTCTCCTGCCCTGCAGAGCCTGGGCAGGGCCTCCTCGACCAGACCGGAGCCAGCAAGGGCTGCCCGGCATGGGGCCCTGCTCTCCCTCCCCCTACTCGAGTTCCAAACGAGCCGTTTCCAGACTGTTCCCGCTGCGCGCAGTGGCCTGGATTCAGGGAGAGAGCATGGGGAGACAATTGCCCTAAATGCTGCTGCCGAGTTCCCGAAGGCCCCTCTGCACGCGCCCCGCCTCAGCGGCCCCCTCCCCTGCCTTGCAGGCTGCTACGGCATCCGCCCGGAGCTGGTCAACGAGGGCTGGACGTGTTCCCGGTGCACGGCCCACGCCTGGACTGCGGTAACTCCCCCTGTGGCTGGGTGGTGCTCTGAGAGGCCTTGGGGGCCAAAGGGGGAGCTGGGCCCGGGACCCGGGGGGACCTCGGGCTGGCCGCCTCGCCTCCCCGGGTCTCGGTTTCCTCAGCCTGGGCAGCGAGGAGGTGGAGCCCGATGCACCCTGGGCCTGGCCGGTCCCTTCCGCGGCCGCTAGTTGGAAGTGGGAGGGCTGCGGGCAGGGGCCGGAGCAGGCCCAGGGCAGAGAGGCGGCACTCCGCGCCCCCTCACCGTGGGGTCATCTGGTTCCTGCAGGAGTGCTGTCTCTGCAACCTCCGGGGAGGAGCCCTGCAGATGACAACGGACCGGAGGTGGGTAGCCTCGCGCCTCTCGAGGCATGTGGTGGGGGGGCGGGACCAGGAGGAGCCGCTGGCCTGGAACGCCCCCTTAAGGTCCTGTAAGCCCCAGCCGGCCAGCTGCAGGGGTGGGGGGCCTGCAGCCGTGACATGACCCCGGGGCCCAGGGGCGGGGTGCCCCCGTGAATCCTGACCCTAGCCTGCCCCCCGCACCCCCCCCAGGTGGATCCATGTGATCTGTGCCATCGCCGTCCCTGAAGTGCGCTTCCTGAACGTGATGGAGCGCCACCCCGTGGACATCAGCGCCATCCCCGAGCAGCGGTGGAAGCTGGTAGGTGCCCTGGCATCTTGCCCCGGGGGTGCAGGGTGGCTGCCCTGGGAGCTGGACGCCGTCGAGTTCAGTTCGGAGGCGCCGCAGGCCCCTGGCTTCTGGGGCCTCTGTGCAGAGACATCCGCGGCCCAGCCAAGCAGCGCGGGCAGCTCATGCCTCCCTGCGTCCTGGGCCGGTCGGATTCCCGGGAGCTCTGCGCGCTGCCTTCCGGCGCCCCAGGCAGCGGCCCTGCGGCCTGCTGAGCGCGCGGCTTGCTCACCCCATGGGACAGGCCTCAATGCACACGGAACCGCCGCCGCCGCCCTGCGGCCTCCCTCCTGCTCTGTGCGTCCGGGAGTTTGTGAGTGGGGTCACGCAGCACCTGTCCTGGGCCTGTTCCTCTGACCCTGCATAACGTCCTCAAGGTCCGTCTGCGTGGTTGCCGAGGGCAGGGTTTGCCTCTTTCCGTGGCCGGGTAGTACTCCTTCGTGTGGCCGTGCCACAGCCCGCTCCGTTCCTCCGCTGGTGGACACGTGGCCGTTTGTGTGTCCCGGGCACCCCGGAGAGGGCTGCTGCTGTGAGCACCGGGCACTGTGACGCCTCCTGGAGCTGCTGTTTCTCTCTCCTTTGGGTCAACCCCCTACCGTGGGATTACTGGATTGGGTGGCGGTTCTATTCTTTTTTAACTTTTTTTTAAGTAACCTCTGTACCCCATGTGGGGCTCAAACGCACAACCCTGAGACCGAGAGTTGCATGTTCTACCAACCGAGCCAGCCAGGCACCCCTGCTGGTTGTGTTTCTAACTTTTTGAGGACTCCCCATGCTGTTTTCCAGAGCGGCTGCACCCACTTGCCTTACCACCCATGGTGGGTAAGGGTTCCCCTTTCCCCGCATCCTCGCCAACACTTGTTTCTGGTGTTGCTCTGAGCCGGTCCGACAGGGGTGAGGCTCTGGTTTGCTTTTCCCTGACGATGAGGGACACTGAGCGTCTTTCCACGTGCCTGTTGGCCACCCGTCTGTGCGTCTCCTCTGGAAAAATACCTGTTGAGGTCTTTTGCTAATTTTTAAATTGGGGGTTGCTTTTTTCTGCCGCTGAGTTGTAGGAATTCCGTAGCTGCCCCCCCCCCCCGCCCATTGCCCTTCCCTCCGCAAGGAGAACCCAGCTAGCCTCCGACGGAGTGTGGCCTTGAGGGGCTCATGCCGCCTCCTCTCACTGATGATGGTCACCCCGGGGGAGCCTCTGGGGCAGCGGGTGGAGTGGGCACAGTGTGACTGTGAGCCCGCCGCGGGACTGTGGATGGATCCCTTGGCCGCTGTGGACCTCGGCCTTCCCGTCTGTACACTGGGCCGCTCGTGGCCCCCTGCGTGGCCAGCATGAACTGGGCCCGACCACCCGGTGCTGGCTCGTGCCCTCTGTGCCCCAGCTCTGCTCTCAGGCCTGTCCTTGCCGTGACTGGTCAGCTTTGCTGCGGAAACGTGTGTGGGGCGCCGCCATGGACGTGTCTTGTGGCCCCTGACGGCATCTGGTGGCTTTTCCCAGCTGCTTTATTTCCCGGCTGCCGGGGGCCTTCCAGGGGTGCCGATCCTCCGCGCTGCGGGCGGGCAGGAGGCAGAGAGGGCTTCGGCCCGTGGGCCTCGCAGGGAGACCCGTGGGCACGTGGTGCTCAGAGCCCATGGGTGTGGGGCCCCTGGCAGGGTCGAGTGAGCAGCCGGAGGGAGCCCATGGGGGCGGGGGAGGTCTTTGGCTGCGGAACGGGGGGCGGCCGGCACTGGCCCTGCCGGGTGTGGACGGGTGATGAGGAGGAGGCCGGCGGCTGGCGGGGCCTCCAGGAAAGCGGGCGTAAAAAGCTCCATTATTCAGGTGGAGTGACGGTGCGGCGTGCGGTGCCCGTGATAGAGCCTCCCCCGCAGACGCTTTATGGATCATCTGACATTTCCAGCTTGCAGCCTCTTCATTACCGGCACTTGTAACGATGAATTAAAAATCCTTCTACACGAGGCTCACTTGTACTGCCTAATGGAGCCTCGCGAGGAAGCTAGCAGTTAACTCCTGCTTGCCCAGCCGTCCTGGCCGCAGGCTCAGGGATGGTCACTCCTGGTCCCCTGTCCGTCCGTCTGTCCCCAGGACTACTCGGCCTCAGGCCCTGAGCGCTGCGGGTGTCCTGGCTAACGGGGTGGCCCCGTCCATACCGTGGCATTTTGGGGCTCGGCAGATCGGCCCCCATGCTCGCCCCTGTAACCAGGCTGGATTATCCCCGGAGGGACTTCAGGATCTGGTGGGGACTCCCGAGGGGGAAAGATCAGCTTGTGAGGCCGGTAGCTGCAGGGGGGCAGATGCTTTGAATCAGTTCTGCTCTCTTGTCAGCCCGGCTCTGAGGTGGAGGGGCTCACATCAGTCAGCATGAGGAGGGCGCGGGGCGGGCTGTGTGAGGCGCAGGCTGAGGACGTGGGACCTGGTGGGGGGGGATCTGCAGGTGGGAGCAGCCTCCCCATGGCCCCCGGGTCCCCCAGACCGCTGCTCTCCACCGACGTCTGCCGCCCCCTGCACCCCCTCCCGCCCAGCACCAGGGGTTCCCGCCAGGTGCCATGGGGGGGTCTGGCCCACGTTCTGACGGATGCAGATGCCCAGAATGAGGGGTCGCGCCCCCCACGGGCTGAAATGTTTCATGCTGTCAGCATAGCTGCGGGTTTACCTGGGTCTCCGTCATGGGGTCTGGCCTGGCTGCGGGCGGGCGCAGCGAGACTGCTGGGGGTCCCCCCTGGCTTGGTGGGGGGACCCCCGCTCCCTGCCCCAGGGCTGCCGCCTGCCTTGCCCCCCCCGTGCAGAGGAGGCCCAGGACTGGAGGGTTAAGGCCGCTCCTGCCCGCGGTGCCCGCGCCTGTCCCCGCAGGCAGGCGGGATTAGGTATTGACAGTTTAATAATGAGATCTCATTGCCATCGATCGGCGCTGGGCGCGCTCCTGCGGCGCCCTTTGCCGAGCTGTTTATCTGGCTTTTGAACATGGTTTACGGAGCGATAAAGGCCTGCTTAGTAAATGCTCAGAGTGACGGGCGCAGCGGCGGCCGGAGGGCAGGGCTGGGGCTGCCCACACAGCGCACTGGGTGGGGCGGGGAGCTGCCTCGGGGAGCAGAGCACTCCATGGTGCCTCCTGTTCCAAATTGAGGTAGAATTCCTCATTTTCAGGTATACAGTCGAGTAGCTTTTAGTGCGTTCCCAGAGTCGGGCAACCATCCCCAAGATCTAGTTCCAGAACATTCTATCTCCCCAAAAAGAAATCCTGTCCCCATCAGCTGTCACCTCCCCTCCCCCAGCCCCCGCAAGCCCCCTTCCCGTCCGTGGAGGAGCTCATTCTGAGTGTGTCACACACATGGACTCGTGCCCCGCGGGGCCTCCTGTGTCCGGTTCCTTCCCTGCGCGTCGTGGGCTCGGGGTCCGTGCCCGGGGCAGCGCATGGGGGCCTCGCTCGGGCTGGCTCCTCCGTGCCTGTTCTAGGCAGCCCTGCAGAGGGGGCGTGTGGAGAATCCAGAAGTGTTCCGGGGGGAGCCCCTGGCTGGGTTTGCGGGACTCTCCACCAAGGGCGAGACCCGCGCCCCATGATGCTCTGCGGGCTTTGCCCCCCGTGCCTCCCCTGTCGCCTGCCGCGGGGGTGCTGCCTCGCAGCCCTGGGTGTCAAGGGCCTTCCCGGGGCGAGCTCCCAGCCCCCTTCCCTCTGCCGCTGTCCCCCCAGAAGTGCGTGTACTGCCGGAAACGGATGAAGAAGGTGTCGGGCGCCTGCATCCAGTGCTCCTGCGAGCACTGCTCCACCTCCTTCCATGTGACCTGCGCCCACGCCGCCGGGGTCCTCATGGAGCCGGACGACTGGCCCTACGTCGTGTCCATCACCTGCTTCAAGCACAAGTCAGGGGGCCACCCCGTGAGTGCCCCTCCCGCCCCCCGCC
>LNAC01000276.1:3621615-3644983 GCA_002007465.1 Ailurus styani
AAAAAAAAAAAAAGTGTTCTGATGGTTACCAGGCCAGAAAGAACTATTATAAGGAGAACGGAAAGAATGTAAATGAGCCGGGAACCTTTGGTTTGCTTGATGGGGGGGCGGGGGGCAGGTGCCCTGGAGCGGGGCGGGGGCGGGAGGCCCGGAGGGGAGTCAGTGGGCCGTCGGGCTTGGCGCCCCGCCCAGACGCGGCACTGTGTTCATATGTAGTTTGAAAATGCTATTTATATTGTAAAGAAAACAAAAAGCGGGCTGGCCCTCTGGGCCGGGGGTCGGGGGGCCAGAGCCGGGGGGTCGTTCTGGGTCTAGGGTGATGTGCAGACAGGCCGCGGCTCAACAGCGGGGAAACGCACATTTCCCCGCAAAGGTATATCCGTGTCTATGTACAAAAACGAAAAACAAAAAAAACCCCCATCCTGATTTTTCTCTCACCCAAGATTAAGGATGCGCTGTATTTTTGCCTAATTTCCCCTGCCTCTAGGTTCATAATGAATTAAAGGCTCGTGAGCACTGCGAATTACAGCTCGCTGTCGTGGCGGTGTCTTCATTTCTGGGTGGGTGTCGGGAGGCGGGGAGGGGGGGGTCCCAGGCCCCCTGCGTCCAGACGGATCCGAGCGGAGGCCGCCCCAGGGGGGTGCAGGGTGGGAATGCGGCCCCTCGGCTCCTGCTCGCAGCCTCCTGACAGGGGCCCTTCCTTCCCCAGCCCACGTCTCTCTGTCTGCGGCTTGTGTCCCCGCCGACCCCTCCCCGGAGGCTGTGGGGCTCCACTCGCAGGCAGGCTGGCAGCAGCCGTGGCTGGGGCAGCGGGTCCCTTTGAAAGACAAGTCTTGCTTGTCTGGGGCCAGCGGCCACCCTCCCGCTCACCCTGCCGACCACCCAGTTCCAGTGGCATCCGAGCCAAGGAGCACACCTAGACCACGGGGTCTCCCAGGCCTGCGATGCGACGGGGCCCCCTCCCTTCCTGAGTGCGCCACTCATCCCACAAGTCCTGGGCCTGTGGCACCGGCCAGGCGGGTCTGATCCCTGTCCTCGTGGCCCCGACAGGACTGGGAGAGGCAGCCTGTAAGTATGGCTCATGTGGCGACGTAGAAAGAACTGAACCGGGAAAAAGGGGTTGTGTTCACACAGGGAGTCCTGAAGGAGATGACGGAGTGTCGGCCGGCATCGTCTGTGCAAAAGCCCTGGGGCAGTAGCAGGCCTGGTCTGTTGGAGGCCTATGTGGCTGGAGCAGAGTGGGGAAGGGGGGGGAGGGGAGGGAGGAGATGGGGATGGCTTGTGCAGGGCCTTAGGGACCCCAGGGAGGACTTGGGCTTTGACCTTGAGGGAGAAGGGAGCCCCGAAGGGCTGTGGGCAGGGAAGAGCAGACCTGACCGGTGTGTTCACGGTTGCGCTCTCGTGGCCGCTGTGGGGAGGCCGGCGGGCCGGGGGTGAAGGCGGGACAGCCACGGGCTGAGGTCTGTTCTCAGCCCCGGGGAGCGGGCCGCTGACCCAGGTGGCCTGGCATGGTCACAGAGGGCCCACCGCCTCCCCCACTCAGACGTGCGGCCGTGCAGAGCCCGTTGGGGTGCTGGGGGCCCCGGGATCGGGCCTGTGCTGGGCCCTGGAGAGAAGCCCTAGGGCGAGGGAAAGACAGCCGCTGCTTCTCTGGAGTTGGGGGTTCAGGAAAAGAGGGGGACCACAGACACGGCTATGACGCATGTCCCCATGGACCGGAACAGGCAGACACGCAGGGCAAGCTGGTGGTCACAGAGGTCTGTCAGAGAGGATGTCCGGAAGACTCTTCTGGGAGGTGATGTTTACAGGATCTGACCCTTCGAGGGACGGCCCATCAGAAAGACTCCGGACGGGTCCCCAACGTGGTGAGTACGCTGTCCAAGGACAGCGCTCGGCCACCTATAGCCCGTGGGCCAAGTCTGGCCTTCCATCTGCTTTTTGTAAACAAAGTTTTATTGGCACACAGCCCTTCATTTAGTTGTCACCTAGGGTGGCTTTTGTCCAGCAGCAGAGACCGCCACTTGCAAGGACAGACACCGTCCGCCTCTGGCCCCTCACCGAAATAAACGTGCTCCTCCCAGACCCAGGGCGAGCGGGAGGCTGCAGGCCCCCTCCGTGGCCACTACGAAATCGCTCCCCTGTGGGGCGGCCGCCTGCCCAGCCCAGACCCGCCCCGTCTCTCAAAGGCCCCTAGTGAGGCCACCTGCGCCCTAGCCCCCCCCCCCCCCCCCCCCCCCNCGGGAGCCAGGGACAGTGAGTGTCTAGATAGCCAGCGTCTCCTCCGTGCAGCCTCCATCCTGGCCACTGGGCAGGTACAGGGACAGACGATGCCCTCCCAGCAGCCTGGGCAGGGGAGAGGCGGGGAGGGGCCTCTCTCGCTCATGCCACCAGCCCTAGCTCCTCTTTCCTGTAGAAACATAAAACCCAAGATGTACGTGGGAAATAGGATGTTTGACGTCATTTCTGTGTCACCGGCCCTTCCGAGTGGCCCCTGCTGGCCAGCTCTGTTGTCCCCAAATCAGCTTCCTGGGATCGTGGTCACCAAGGACCATGAACTGAGTGGCTTGGAACAGCAGACACATTTTCTCTCCAAGTCCTAGGGGCCAGTTGTCTGAAACCCTGGTGTCGTGGGGCCCCTCCTGTCCCCGGAGGGTCCCAGGAAGGACCTTTCCTGCCTCCCCTCACTTCGGGGGCCCCAGCGTCCCTGGGCTTGTGGCCGCGTCGGCACGTGACCGTCTCCCTGTGCTTCTGTGTCTTTCCTGCTCCGTCTCCTGTGTCCGTCAGCTTTTCTCTTGTAAGGCCACCGGGCGTGGGATTTAGGGCCCACTCGGAATAACCAGGATGCTCCCTCATCTCAAGACCCTTAACTACACCTGCAAAGACGCTTTTTCCAAATAAGGTCAGAGGCACTGGGAAGTAGGGTGTGGGTGTATCTTTTGGGGGCACCCCAGTCAAGCCGCTCCCGCATCCTTTCCCCGCCGCGAACCCACGGTCCCTGCTGTAACCACCCGATGCCATGACCGTCTTCCCACTCGAGTGTGAGCCCGTACGTGTAAGGACCTGCCACGCAGGACCCAGGGCCTGGCAGGTGGATCTCTGAGTCCCGGTGTTGGTGGGTGAGCTCTAGAGAGCCTTGGGGGGCTGGGCACTTACAGGGGCAGGTGGGAAAGGGTCCCAAGAGATGGGGCGTGGAAGAGAGTAGCGGAGTGAAGGGGGGACTCCCCTCAGAACACCTCAGATGGACAGCGTGGCTGGTGTCACGCACCACACCACACATGGTAGCTGATTAAAATCCAGCAGGATGGACAGGGGGCGGGAATCCCGAGAGGGAAGCCACACGAACCCAGCTCTGCCACAAAGAGTGTTTTGAAACTAGTGTTTTGACTGGATACTGTCTGGTGAAAAAGATATCGGCCCCCTGGGGGTCTCAGTCAGTGAAGCATCTGCCTTCGGCTCAGGTCATGATCCCAGGGTCCTGGGATCGAGTCCCACATCTGCTTCTCCCTCTCTCTCTGCCTCTCCCCTCTGCTATGCTCACTCTCGGCTGTCTCTGTCAAAAAAATTCTTGAAAAAATTTTTTAAAAACACGAAGATAGCTACACAGCGACTCTGCACTCTAGTGAGAAAACCGTGTCCCCAAAGCTTCGCTATTCTCGAGGTGCTTTATGTAAATACGGGGGTCGGACAAATGGGTAAATGAATGGTTCACGAGGAGGGCTGGGTCTCTCCCTGTCTGAAAAAGAAATTGCAAATAAGTCAAGGGCTGGGAGGAGCGAGAACGGACCTTGTCCTGGGTTGGAATCAGACGTGTCGGGATGAACTCGTGGTTTTTGCACGCGGTTTGCAGACGGTGGGGACAGATGGCCAGGCATCATGGGCAGGCATGGAAGTGAGTGCAGGTGTGTGCACACGCGGGCCCCGTGGTACCCGCAGTGGTGAGCACACTTGGCACCTGGACTCTGGCTTCTAAATACCATCCTGCCGTACGAGGCACCACAGCTCCTCGGAGAGATCATTCACTGAATGTCTGGGGCAGGGAACACACGAGATAAACTGGGAGTATCTTGTGTTGGCAGAGAGCAGGGAAATAACCGAAAAAGGACAGGGACGCCTGGAGGAGCAATGCCCAGGGGCCGAGGCCAGAATAATTGGAACGATAAACTCAGGGATGACATTGGATTATAACCTACAGAAAAAAATAAATAGCCAAACTCCTCTAAATGAATAAATGAATGAATGGGTAGGGGGAGGAGAAAAGACAGGTTTTCCTTGCAGATCCTAATTATTGAACGGAGGAGGGAAGAGAGGAAGGGCATTGACGTTCAGGTCGCTGGTGGGCTGTCACTCCGCAAACGCTGATGGAACGCCTTTCTCGTCCTGGCTCTGTTCCAGGGCCTTGGGCTGCCCTGCAAAAGAAGACAGGGAAAAAACATAAATCCTCCTTGCCCACAGGAGCTCATAGCCTCTCAGGGGAGGCAGATGGGAGCTGGGGGCAGTGGCGAGTGTATATCGGGCACTCAGGGTCTTGCTGAGAACGTGACATTTGAGCAAAGACCCGAAGTAGGTGAGAGAGTAAGTCAAGTGTACATCTGGGGGTTGGGAGCTCCACGGGGCGGGCATAGCCAGTGAAAAGGCCCTGGGGCAGGGCAGCTCTGGGCCTGGCGTGTTAGAAGAACATTGAGGCAGCCTGAGTAGCTGGTGCAGAGTGAACAAGAAGGACAATAAACAAATGGATTAAATATTTATTTAGGGCCTACTTGATACCATGGCTTTAAGAAAAATGAAGCTGAGGAAAGGGATAGGTGATGAGGAGGGACTATTTTGGCCACAGAGGCAAGGCAGGCCTCACGGAGGAGGTGACATTTCAGTAAAGACCAAAAGGAAGTGAGGGAGTGAACTAGGTGGAGATCTGGAGGAAAGGTGTTCCTGGCAAAGTGAACAGCACATGCCAAGGTCCTGGGGCAGCACTGGGTCTGGCGTGTTGGAGGAGCAGCAAGGGGATGGACCCCTGTGGCTGGAGCAGAGTGAGTGAGGGGGAGAGAAGGAGGCAGGGAGGGCAGAGAGGGGGACAGAGACAGGTCCTGCAGGGCCTTGGGCTTCCCTCCCCCAAGGTGGTGTCCTGGTGAGAGGTGGGAGTCCTGGAGGGCTGTGGGCAGAGGAGGGAGGGCCCCCCCCAACTCGGGTGAGCACGGGCACCCTCTGGTGACCGCTGTGGGAAAGATGGATTGTGGGGGGCAAGGGTAGGAGCCTGGAGTCCGGGATGGAGGGGGCTGCACTGGTCCGGGCAGGAGATGATGGGGCACAACGGGTGGAAGCCGGGAAGGGTTAGCAGCGTGGAGGTCCGTGGATGTCTGCATTCTCAAACACGGAACTCTCTGTTCTGTGGTGAGAAGTGACATTCCATTATGCGGATGGACTGTGATTTTAATCAATCAGTCCCCTGTTCGTGGACACTAAGGGTGTTTCTGGTTTTTCCCAATTAGGAGCCTGCTACAGTGAAGCAGGGTTTTGGGTGTTTTGTTTTGTTTTTCAAGATTTTATTTATTTGAGAGAGAGAGAGAAAGTGCAGGGGTGGGAGGGGCAGAGGGAGAAGCAGGCTCCCTGCTGAGCAGGGAGCCCGATGCGGGCCTCGATCCCAGGACCCTGAGATCATGACCTGAGCTGAAGGCAGACGCTTCACCAACTGAGCCCCCCAGGCTCCCCCAAAGCAGATTTTTGGTACTCATGTGTACGTGTCTCTCTAGAACACGTTCCCTTCAAAGGTGTGGGGTGGGGATTGCTGGGTGGAAGCATCTGGAATTTCACTTTGAATTCCTTCGGCCAAGTGACCCCCCTCATGCCCGGGGAGGGCCCCGCTGAGTGATGCGGGTTAACGCCACTTCCCAGGCCTCCCGGACGGAAGCCGTGACCCAGCTGGGGACCTTTGTCTACAGTATAGGTGAAAAGTGACATCTGATCATGGCTGCAACATTCCTTCCCCTTCTAATGAGTCGGGTTGAGCATCCTTTCCCATGATTAAAAGCTTTTTGTCAGAACTGTCTTGAAACATATTATTTAAAAAATCCTCCAATGACCGTTGCTGTCGGAGAGAGGGTTGATTTGCTGTTCGGCCTCTCGCCACACTGTGTCTGTCCCGCTCGGTGTCCCTCGCTGAGCCCCGGGTCAGGGGCCACACCCAGGGCGACTCTTCTCTTATTTGGTTCGGTGAAATTGGAAAAACCTAGCCCATAATTAGTGTGCAGCGAGAGTAGTGGCGAGCGGCCGGTGGCTGGACGTCAGCTCAAACTAGGACCCAGAAAACACAGCGACGTCTTGCCAAAGAGCTCTTGCTTGCCGTCCCCCCACAGCTAGAATGGGGGGCCTTCCCATCGGGGGCAGCCACACAGTCTGCACCCCGACTTTGGTCCCATTGACTTGCAAAGAATCCCACATTTGGGTATTTGGGTCCGCTGAACGTTCGGGTGCTTTTTTAAAAGATCCGCCTTGGGGCGCCTGGGTGGCTCAGTTGTTGAAGCGTAGGACTCTTGATTTTGGCCTCTGGTCATGATCTCAAGGTCATGGGATCGAGCCCTGCATTCGGGCTCCGTGATCTGCAGGAGTCTGCTTGTCCGTCTCCCTCTGCTCCTCCCCTGCTCGTGCTCGCTCTCAAATAAATAAAATCTTAAAAAAAAAAAAAAAGATTCTCTCCTTCTCCCTCTGCCTCTCCCCCCTGCCAATAGATAGATAGATAGATAGATAGACAGACAGACAGATAGATGAAGATGTATGTATGATGAATCATCCTTCTTATGCACCAACCAGAAAAGAAAGTCATCCTTTATCATCAAAGGCTTAGACACCTGGTGACAGAGCCATTTATGCAAAGGCTCAGTCTTGGAAAGAAACCCCAACTTGTTCTCAGAGTTGGGGTCGTCGGTCCCAATGGAATGGCCCCGGGCTCCCCCAAGTGTCAGAGCACGCCCCTGCGAGCCCCATCTGAGCCAGTGTCCCAAAGAAATGTCCTCTCCAAGCTCATGTTTCAAACTCTCAGACGAGCGTCCGTTCCCCGGGACGCCTGAATCCTCCAGCGAGCAAAGCGCAAAGTCTTGTCATCGCCGCCCCACTCGTCCCTCGGCAGAAGAGTGCCATGGGGCCATGGTCATCACTTCCTTCATGACTGTGCTGCTGCCAAGAGTGGGGCTTCCCCTGCCGGCCCCACCGGTCCTCCCCGAGTTTCCCTGCTGCTCACAAAGCAATGCTGGCCTGGAGAGACCCTCTTCCTCGTAGAAAACGTGCTCGGTGATGGAACAGGGCAGATGCTATGGCAGGAAAACTCAATAGTCATCCCCACCTGCTTTTCCCTTGTCCCTGGCCTCCACTGAAAAGCGTGGGAAACAAACAAACAAACAAAAAACTTGCCTTCCCAAATTCTCTTACCTACTTGAGGTCCCATGACATGGTTCTGGGGATTGGAGGGAAGTTTTAAAATTTCCTGCTGAAAGGGACAGTCAGGGCTGGCTGGAGCTGCCCCCTTTTGCATTCTTCTCTCCTCCTCCTCCCAAATCCAAATGCGGGTGTGATGGCTGGAGCCACAGCAGCCATTTTATAACCACCGGGGAGAGGTTGAGAGATGTCTCTGGCATCATTCACTCGTTCATTGGATGGGTAGTGTTTGCCTAATTCCGTGGTGTGAAAATCCCACCGTGGCCAATTTGAAGCTACCAACAGGTGTCACTGAAAGCAGACTTTGAAAGAGAAGCAGAGTAGCACACCATTATACAATGTTTCTATCAACTAGATTCAATAATTATAAAAAAAGAAACCAAAACACCCAACCTCCAGAGCATAGATGGTAGCAAAATGTGGTAAAAATTAGTCAAGTGATGAGTTTGGGATATTTATTGCTTTGGTTTTAATATAATGTATGTAATGTAAGTTCATATAAGTTTATTTTTCATGGTGGCTGTTCCTGGCAACCAGTTCACAGAATTCCTGAAAATTCAATATTGACTCTTGCAGGTTGGGATGAGCTGGTTCCCTCAAAGCATAGGTGACTCCCCCCCCCCCGCCCCACTTTTGTGTGAGCAGCACAATGTGGGAAGATGCCTCCCCGGTCCTGTCTCTGACAACCAAATCTATCAGTTTGATACCAGAACTGCATTATTTTGCCCAAGTTCTAGAGAGGTTCTTTTGGTTAAGCCCAGAGTTCTGTGTTTTGTCTGGAAAGGATCTGGTCGGGGTCTGCTTTATTTGGGGGCAGCTCAGATCTGAAGGGCCTCCTGTCATCTTTCAAGGGCATTTGAGGGGGGCTCGAGTGGCTGCCTGGTCACTGTGCTTGGCCTTCACAGGATTTACAGAGTTTGCCCGAGTTCTTCACCCCCAGAGTGTGACGTGTGCAGGCACACACACAGTCTCCGTTTCCTGTTTGGACCAGCCCGAAGGCGCTGCTCACACTTACGGTGTATTTCCAGATCACAGTACTTATGATTTTTAGCTCAGCTTGTATACCTTGAGGAACAACTTTCAAGCCACTGATTCCTTTTTTTAGAGTATTTATGGAAATATAACACACGTACAGAATCATGTGGCATATTCTCTTTGTGTCTGGCTTCTTTCACTCAACATTGTGTCTGTGAGATTCGTTCATATTGTCTATAACTGTATGTAGTTCGTTTTTAAAATTTTGCATAAAATATGTGATTTTTGCATATGTGGGTATCAGAATAGACCATGGTGTGTTTATCCCTTCTACAGGTCCGGGCATCCGGGTTCTTTCCATCTAGGGTCTCATGCGCAGCAATGCTGCGAACCTTTGCAAACAGGTGCAAGCAAACACATCTGCTGGGAGCAGACCCAGGAAGGGGACAGCTGGGTGCACCCTTCATCCGTTTTTATAAATGGGGGCAATGGCACAATGCAAAACTAGCCACGAGATATGCTCATCCAGGGACCGTGAATGACAAAAGCAAAAAAACAGTGGACAGTACTTGCTGGCATGTACCAGCCAATGCTGTCTTTGAGGCACAGGCTTAGCCTTTAAGGAACACTCTCATGAGATTCTTGGGAAATGGAAGATGGACCCTCCATTTCAATTTTGTAAACTGTATGCAAAATCGTGTTGTTGTGTCTTCCTGGGAAGCAACCCACCCACCTGGAGCCCATGCTTGGAGTCACCTAGTCTCTAAGTCCTAACTCCTCAGCCCGGCATGGCTGCTCAGGCGCATCATGGCCATGTGCCCTTGGGCCCGGACCACGTGCTCTGTGCCAGTTCACCTTCGGACCTGTGCCCAAGCTGTGCCCACTGCAGGAAGGGCTGTCCTCATTACTCAAAGTCCACTTGTTACCTTCCCAGTGACGCACTGTGGCCAGACCGGAATGTCCCTCCTCCAGCATGAGTCTCCTGACCCTCGCTCGGAATTAAGCCCCCCCTCTCCTGTGTTCCCAGTCCAGCTTTAGATAGTGGTGGTCTCTCTTCACCACACTGGGGACACATCCCAGAGAGCAGCTCAGGGCCTGGCCTGAAGCTAGTATTACAGGCTAAGTTAGCAATCGACAATACAGAGAGCTATCGTCTTTGTAGACTCATCCTGCAGCAAGGTTCTCCATGCGGCTTTTCTTCCCTGATCTTTGTGACAACCCTGCAAAGCATAGTCTCATTTTATATAGATGGGGAAATGGAAGCACAGAGAGTTGAAGTAACTTACCCAAGGTCACACAGCAAGCAAGTGGCAGAGCTGGGATTTGAACCCAGGGCACCTGGGCCCAGAGCCCACATTTGTGGTCCCTTGCAGTGGCACAAGGAAAAATCTGATAACAATTGCAGGAAGTAGGAATTCGGGGGGGGGGTGTCTATGTCAGTGCATTAGGACTGCTGTGACAGAACACAGACCAGGCGGCTTATAAGCCACACACGTTTATTTGTCACGGTTCTGGAGGCTGGGAAGTCCACCATCAAGGGACCAGAGATTCTGTGGCTGGTGAGGGCTGCTTCCTGGCCCGCAGTCCACGGTCTCTCGCTGTGTCCTTTCCTAGCAAAAGGGATGTGGGATCTTCCTGGGGTCTCTTTCATAAAAGCACCAATCCCATTCAGGGGAGCTGCTCCCTCATGACCCAGTTTCACTCGAAGGCCCCACCTCCTCACACTGTCACCTCAGGTGTCACAGTGGTGGTAGGATTGAAACATACGAATTTTGGGAGGACACAAATGTTTAGTCCACCCTGAAGCTCTGTAGTCTGTGTGTTTGGGACATCATTTGCTTGTTGCTGTCGACCTGACACCGGATGTTTATCATATCATTAAATATTCATAGTCCACATTTTAATATCAATCGAATATTGTAATTTTTTAATTTAGCCATAGTTGACATTTTTTAGGCATACATGAGGTTACACAGCTCCGTAAGCTTGGCAAATACATAACCCTTGAATAACCACCACCCAGCACAAAACAGACTATTTCCCTCCTTCCAGAATATTCCTCATCAACCCTCCATGCTCAGAAGTAACCACTGATCTATGTTCTGTTCCTATAGACTAAGGTTGCCTCTTCTAGAACCTTCTGTAAGTGGAATCGTGCAGAACACAGGCATTTGTGTCTGGCTTCCTCCCCGCCGCACAAAGCGTTTGGGATCCACCCACATTGTTGCACATTCCTGCGGTGTGTTCCTTTCGCACGGCTGTGTCGTACTCCATGGAGTGGCTGGACCACAGGCCACTTGCAACACTCACGGGCGCTTGGCAATTGCAAGTGAAGCCTCTGTGAACTCAATCAAACCTGTGGCCATTTGGAGATATTTTGTGAGAATTTATCCTCGGGTTTTGCTCCCTCTCGCTGAACCGTCTCCCGCTGGGGGATGCTCAAGGTGGTTCCCAGCATGGGGCGGTTCGAAAGAATGTTGCAGAGACAGTCCTGGTGCCTGATCATAGAGCGGAGCAGGGACAGCGCAGGGGGTGCGGAGTGAGGGGCGCTAATGGCCCCCAGGGTCAGGGAGTGGTGGGGGCAACGGGAGCCGACGGCCCAGGGAGGGGTTGGCATTTTGCTGGCAGAGCAGTGGTGGCCACCAGGAGGATTCAGAGCGGGGAAACAGCAGGACCGGCCCGGGGGTTGTCGTGGAGATGGGAGTGGGGTCCGGAGACCCTTGCACAGCTCCTGAAGGGTCATCATGAAGGTCTGAAGAATGAACGGGCTGCGGGCAGCCCTCAAACCTTCCTCCGCTGGAGGAAGCACCACTGACACCAGGGCTATGACCATCTGATAATAGGATCTGTTCGGAACAGCTGCCTGGTGACAAGTATAATAAAGCGTATTAATGAGGCCATTATTACTCCCTAATTAAAAGCTAATAACTAAGAGTTAATTGCCTTTAAAAGATGAAGCAAGGCCGGGCTGGGATTTATCTCTGTTTGCCTTTGCTTGCCTGGATAGGCTGATATTTGGGAACTAATTAATTGAATCAAATCTTAAGAAAACTAATAATCTCCTCATGCCGTGTGGGCTGTGAATTAAAAGGTGTCTGCGGTGTGGCTGAGTATCTTCATCTCAAGGAGTCCTGTGCCCTCCGTTCTTGCATCGGGGAGCCCGGGGGCTTGGCAAGGGCAGGCGGGCGTCTGGGGCCGCTGGTCCTCTCGGTGCTGCTGGCCCTCGTCCGGTGGGGCCTGCGTCCTGGCTGCCCGGAGACCAGACAGCCCCGCCAAGCCTGCCGTCCACTGCCCGTGCCCGTAGTCCTGACCCTTCCTGTTAAACTAGCTTCCGACTTCACGAGAAGTGGCCAAAAGTAGTGCGGACAAGTGCCGTGCCCACTTCGTCCGGCCCCCAACCACCCCGATGTCATTTTACTCCGACCTCACGCCTGGTCAAAATCGGGAAGGAGATCGGGGGAGTAAGATCAACGCAGACGCCAGCCTTATGCAGCCCTCACCAGGCGTTCTCTTTTTATTGTATTGTTTTTAGAGATGTATTCATTTATTTGAGAAAGAGAGAGAGCGGAGGGAGGAGGGGCGGAGGCAGAGAGGGGATTTTAGGCAGACTCCTCGCTGGGTGCGGACCCCGACGTGGGGCTCAATCCCAGGACCCTGAGATCACGACCTGAGCCAAAACCAAGAGTCAGAGGCTTAAAATGACTCAGCTACCCAGGCGCCCCAGGCATTCTCTTTTTAAAGACGTTTTAAATCCATATATATTGAATTAATTAATTAATTAATTAATTAATTAAAAATCCATATATACATTCTTTTCAATTTGGGGGCATAAATCACATATCAGCAAGTTCAGCCTTTTAAAATGTATAATTCAGGGCACCTGGGTGGCTCAGTGGGTTAAAGCCTCTGCCTTCGGCTCAGGTCATGATCTCAGGGTCCTGGGATCGAGCCCCGCATCAGGCTCTCTGCTCAGCGGGGAGCCTGCTTCCTCCTCTCTCTCTCTCTCTGCCTGCCTCTCTGCCTACTTGTGATCTCTCTCTTTCTGTGTCAAATAAATAAATAAAATATTTTTTAAAAAATAAAATAAAATGTATAATTCAGTGGCTTCTATTGTATTCACAAGGCTGTGCACCCACCACCTCTAGGTTCCAGAACATTCCGTCACCCCAAAAAGAAGCTCCGTCCCCATCAGTGGTCACCCCCATCGCCCTCCCTCCTCAGCCCCCGGCCCCCACGAGCCCCCTTCCCGTCCGTGGAGGAGCCTGGTCTGCACGTGTCACATGCGTGGACTCACACCCCGTCGGTCCTTCTGTGTCTGGTTCCCTCCCTGCGCGTCGTGGGCTCGGGGTCTGTCCCTGGGGCCGCGCGCGGGGGCGCCTCGCTCTTGCTCCTGTACAAGTTTCTGTGTAGACGTGTTTTCAGTTCTCTCGGGACCTGTCTTCATTTTTAACTGTGGCATTTTTGAATTGCACACATAAAATGCAAAGATGGCACCAATCGCTGTGAGCAAGCTCGTCTCTCTCCAACCTCCCCCCTGCACCCCCGCACCCCTGCTCTCAGGGGGAGGCCGGGCTCCCTACAACGCTGCCCTCCTTGGGTCTAGAGACATCTACGCGCCCCACAGACGTGCACACCCCGAGATGAAATCTCGGTTCTAGTGGAATTTGGCTGTGCTCCTTGTTTGTTTTTCTAGAAAATCCCCATAGAGTTACCTCCTTCTTTTTCTTTTTCCTTTGCTCTCGGGAACTGAGTTATAACTTAAATACAAAACAGTGTCTCTCTCTGTATCATACACCCCTGGGAAGCCACCCGGCTCCGGCCCAGCCAGATGTGGCCCCCGCCTGTTCAGTAGGGCCCGAAGACAGAAAATGCTTTTACATTTTTAAATAGTTTCTTCTTTTTTTTTAATCGAAAGAAGATGAATATCTCACCACACACAATTGCATGAAATTCAAATTTCTGTGCCATCAACAAAGTTTTCTGAGCTGCGCCCATCCCCCCCCCATACAATCCAGTATAGAATTCTTGGCGGACAAGGTTTTTTCTTCCAGTCTTCTGAAGAGGCCGCCCCGTTCGCTCCGGGCCGGAGGGGGTCCTGCAGTCATCTCGGGCTCCCCCGAATGCGGCTGGTGGGTCTTCTGCAGTCAGGGTCCACCTGCGGGCGGGGCCTGGGCTGGAGCCCCTGGGCGGCTGGCTTGCCCGCAGGTGCGGCTGAGGGGCGGGGCTGCCCGTGGCCTCCCAGGTGTGTCCGCTCAGGCCTGCGGGCCGGTGGGGCCGGCGTCTCCCGCGTGCGGCCCGCAGGCCCGCAGATCAGCTCCACGTCCAGCCTGGGGTGCAGGCCGGGCTCCGGGGCCGAGGTCTGGCGGCTCCCCGGCCAGACTTTGCTGTCACCAGGTCACCACCGCCTGTGCTCTGCACGGGAGCAAGCTGCTGGTGTGACTTCTGTTCCGGGCCAGGTAGGAACTCCTGCCAGGTGGGAACACCGGGCCCTCTCCCTCCCCCGTCACAATCCTATTGCCCCGGGTCAAGCCCCAGAGACGCCCCTGCACACCCCAAGGGGCGAGACCTGAAGACGGGGTTCTTAAGAAGCACCGAGGGGAGCTGGGTGCCGCCCCGGACTTCCTTTCCCCCCAAAAAAGCTGCGGGTTCGGGGGAGACCCCGCCAGTGGTGCTCTGCCTGGGGGAGGGGCGGCGGGGGTCTGTGCGGTGTAGGGGGTGCTGCGGCCTCACCCCTGCGTTCTAGGATTTTCTCTGGTGCTGTCTTGTCCGTGAGTCATTGGTACTTGTTCGTGTGTGGGAGCCAAGTCAGCAATGACCTATGTCCCATCTTTTTTATTTTTAGGGCTTTTTAAGGTTTTCTTTATTTGAGAGAGAGTGAGCACGAGCAGGGGGAGAAGCAGAGGGAGAAGCAGATTCCTTGCTGAGCAGGGAGCCTGACCCGGGGTTCGGGACTCGATCCCAGGACCCTGGGATCATGACCTGAGCCGAAAGTGTACGCTGAACCTACTGAGCCGCCCAGGCGTCCCGACCCCTGTCCCATCTGGGTGGTCTCCCCTCTCCAGTTCCGCACTGTTATCCTCCAGGCAAGACTGCTCACACGTTCCCCCACTCACCTGCTCCGGGCCTGTGCACCTGCTTCTCCCTCGGCCTGCAACACCGGCCCCTCTACCTCTCCCCCTTCTCGTTATCCTTGGGCTCCCCATTTGCATGCCCCCTCCTCCAGGGAGACTTCCTGCTCCCTGAGGGCGCGGTCCTGTGCCTGGCTCCCGTGAGCTCGCTGCCAAGGACAGCTGTGTTCCATGCCCGGCTCTCGGGCTGTGGGTGTGTTTTGAGTGTCCCGAGGAGCACGAAATCCTTAGAGTTTCCACAAAGAGCGGGAGACGTTTTGTAGACTGGAGTGAAATCCCGAAAGGGCTTGGCAGCACGGCGGGGACCAGCCCGAGCAAAGCCCCCGGAGGCAGGACTTTGCCGGAACTGGCCTCAGGGGGAGGAGTCCACGTCGAGTGGGTCTGGGCTCCCGTGGACTCATCACGGCGCTTCGGCGCCAAGGGGCACCCGTGCCGCGTGGCCACCTGCCAGGGTCCCGAGCGCGGCAAGGACAATTAGCGAGTGATGGGTTGCGCTTCCGTGGGTCTTGCTGTTGTTGAGGCTAATCGTTTAAAGAAGGCTTCTCCCAGGGAGCTGGGTAATGGAAGGCGCGGTGTTTCCCATCCCCCGGGGCCCCACGAAGTTCACGGTGGGCCGGCCTCTGCGGGTGGAGCGGGCGCGCTGCCGAGGTCCCCCCGCTGGCTCGTTCCTAGTGCTGTGGTCTCGGGACGTCACGCCGTCTGTGCGCGCGTCTTTGCTGCTGGGGAGCTCCGGCCTGCCCAAGACACAGGCTTCGGTCCTTCTTTTTTTTTTTTCGAACTTTTTATTTTGAGATGATTCTGGAGTGATCGGAAACAGCAAAGACAGTACAGGAAGCAACTCTAGGCGTCCCTCCTCCGATGGCTTACCTCTTATACGACTGTGTGTAACCACCCGGAAATTGACCTGGGGACAGTGTGTCTAATTCTGGGCGGTTCTAGCCCCTCCCCATGCGGATTGCCGATATCCCGACACAGAACCGTTCCATCCCCTCTGCAGTTCCTGTGCTCCTCACCCCTGCGACCGCTAACCTCTCCACCTCCATGATTTGGGTTCTTTCAAGACTGTCACGGAAGGGGAATGGTACAAGCATGTTGCATTCTGAGTTTGGTTTATTTCACTCCAAGTGATGCCCTTGAAATTCACTGGAGTGTGCTGGGCGTGAGTGGCTTGTTCCTTTTCATTACTGAGTACCATTCCGCCGCACGGAGCCCCGGAGGCTCGGCAGGCCTGTTTAACTCTTCCCCCGCTGTGACTAAAGCTGCGATGAGCAGTCATGTCCAGGCTTTTGCGTGGACATAAGTTCTCATTTCTCCGGGATGAATGCCCAGGAGTACCACTGCTGGATGGTATGGTAAGTGTTTCGTGTTTTAAGAAACTGCCAAGCTGTTTCCCGGAGGGGCTGTACCATTTACATTCCCACCAGCAACGCGTGCGAGCATTTCTATCCCCCTTCAGGCTTGTCCTGGAAGCCCCACGCCCCTGACTCTCGGGGGCCCAGTTCCCAGATCTCTAGGGGAGGCCTCGGAAGAGGAGAAAATGTGGGCTAGTGATTCTGTGGCAAGAGATTGTCTTAGCCTTCGTTCTCCCTGGAGGGCGCTATGCACTGAATGTGGGCATCGCCCCCCCTCCCCCCGCCACGGGAGGGGTATTTGGAGGTGAGGCCTTTGAGAGGTAGTTGGGTTTGGTTGAGGTCTGGAGGGTGGAGCCCCCAGGAGGCGATTAGTGCCCTCGGAAGGAGATGAGGGGCCTGGAGCACGCAGCAGGAAGGGGCACCTGCAGACCGGGGTGGGGAGAGCTCTCGCGGAACCCGACTTCGCCGGCACCCTGATCCTGAACTTCCAGCCTCCGGAACTTGGGGGAAGAACTGTCTGTTGTTAAGCCACCCAGTCAGCAGCGTGTGGTTGTGGAGTCGGAGCCAATTGCAACAGGCTGGGAAGCTCCCGCCACCCCCAGCGCCAGGCTTTTGAAGCGAATGGGATCCAAGGTGCTACCCGACCACCAGACGGGAAACCCACCCAAGTCAGGCGCCGGAATCCAAAGCGAGAGTTGGAGAGTTCGATGAGCTTTATCCTAAGAGACAAACTCTGCGATTGGCTTTATTTTATCCTGGGAGCCGTACGGTTTTTACAATCACGACTGTGTGTGAATCCTTGAAATAAACAAACACACGGTCAAGTGTTGGCAGCAATCTGGGCATATTTTTGTCCCCCCAAATCACACCCAAGGATGACACATCTCTCTCTCTCTCTCTCTCTCTGCCCCTTCGAGTCTGCAGCACAAACAGTCACGGGGGCATTTCTGGGGAAGAAAAAAAAATCCGTTAGTTTTTCCAGGAGTCTCTTAATCCTTTGCTGATCAGATTGTTCTCTTTTGGCTCTTTAACCTTTTCTTTGGAAATAACAGCAGACTTCCAGGACGTTGCGAGAATAGGACACAGGGCTCCGCGCTGCCTCCCGCAGCAGTGACTTCCTGGATGGCCAGGGAGGGTGTCGTCAAAACCAGGGCGGTGACACGGGGTCAGCGCTGTCAACTAGACGACGGAGAGCCAACTGCCATTTTTCAGCACACGTGCCTGTGTGCACGTGTGCTTCCGTGCAGCCCATCACCAGCAAGACGGAACCGCCTCATCTCCTGGAGATCCTGGCTGGTCCGGGCCAGCCCTCTTGGGGACCCCCACCTCCCCTCCGCGGTCCTCAGGAACCCACGAATCTGCTCTCTGCCTCTCTGGGTTTGCCATTTTGCAAACACCGCACACGGGAAGTCAGACCACGTGTCACCCAAGAGCTGCTGTTCCCACCCCGCCTGCTGCCTTCCAGTCTGTCTGTCCCAGGGGTTGCCCGTCTCGCTGGCTTTTCTCCTTCATGTGGTCGAGTAGTAGTCCAAGTACGGGCTTGCCAGTTCGTTCAACCGCTCAATCATCAAAGGACGTTTGGTTTCCAGTATTTTGCTGTTACGACTAGAGCCATTATGAATATCGGTGTACGCTTTTTTGCATGAACATATGTTTTCCTTTCTCTGGGATAAATGCCCAGAAACGTATCCGTTGGGTGGCATGACAGCTACATGTTTCGTTTTGAAAGAAACTGCTGATCTGTCTTCCAGAGCGGCTCTACCCTTCTCTATTCCTGTCAGCGACGCAGGAGACCTCCAATTTCTCCACATCTGCTCCAGCATTTGGTGTTGTGACGACTTTTACGGTTTTTGCTCTTCTAATAGGTGCAAAGAGGTGCATTGCCATGGGTGTAGCTTGCGTTTCTCTGGTGTCTGATGACACTGGCCGTCTCTTTGGTGGTTATTTGGCATGCGATCATTCTCTTTTTTAAAGAACTGAGGCTTAGACTGGCTCAGCGGGTGAAGCGTGCGACCCTTGGTCTCACGGTCGTGAGTTCTAGCTCCATGCTGGGTGTGGAGTCTCAACAAACAAGTAAGTAAATCGAGGCTTCCTGTACAGTAACAAGCATAAATCTTCAGTGCAGATCTCAATAGATGTTTCCGTCTGCGTAGAGCCTTGTGACCAGCCTGTAGACCAAGACCTGACACGTGGCCAGAGGGCCAGCCCCTAGAAGCTTCCCTCCCTTCCCCTTTCTGGCGGAACCAGTGAGCTGATTTGGCTGGCAATGCTCCCCGTCCCCACCTGCCCCTGCTCCCGCCCCAGAGATGTCTGTGTCTAACCCCTGGGACCTGGGAATATGTTAAGTAGCAGAGCAAAGCGAAGTTAATCTTGCAGAAGGAATGAAGGGGGCTGGTCAGCCGGCCTGAGAATGCAGGGATTATCGTGGATTTATATAGGTAGGCTCAAGGTAATCTCCAGGATTCTTAAAAGCAGAAAAAGGAGAGGGAGAGAGAACTGTGATTTCTCTCTCTACCTCTAGATCCTAGAGAAGGTCAGGGTGGATTCTGCTCCAGAGCCTTGAGAAGGAGCCACAATTTTCACTCGTGAGAGCCTCGGGGAAACCACTGGCCCCCAGAACGGTGGGGAGGGGCAGGCAGAGAGTAAATCTATGTTGTTCGAAGCTGCTCGACTCTGGGAGCAATAAAACCCAAGAACGCGTCGCTATAGATTAGTATGTTCTCAGCTTGCAATTTATATAAATGCGATCACAAAGAATGTATCATTTGCATCCAGCTACTTCTATGTGGCAACGTTGTTGACAGTCATCCCTGCTGTATGAATAATTCATTCCTTTTCATTGAGAAGTGGTACCCGCTTTAGGGATGGGCCGGCTGGCTCTTGCCTCCCTTCGCTCGCGGATGGACCACTGGGAGGTTTCCAGTTTGGGGCTACTCGAAAAAAGGCGACTGTAAATCCCAGCGCGTGGGTCCCTGTGTGATGAGACGTTTTTGTGTCTCTTGGGTAAATACCGAGGAGTAGGAGGTACGCGTCGTGAGCTCGCAAATCATTAGCTTCATAAGCATCGTTTCCCAGAGTGGTTTTACCGCGTTCTGCGCCCCCACCCAGCTGAGCTGTGCGTTTCTGAGTGTCCACATCCTCCCTAACTCCTGACTTCAGTCTTCTTGAAGTTTAGCGATTCCAAAGCCACCGCGGTCCCATAGGGTAGGGCAGCCACTGGCCACGTGTGGGCAATTTCAGTTCGAATGAATTCAAATGCAAAAAAATGTAAAATCCAGGTCTCCGTGCCAGTCACATCCCGCGTGTTCCTCAGCAGCACGGGCAGAGAGCGTTTCCATCCATCATCGCAGAAAGTTCGATCCAACGGTGCTATGCTCGTGGGTACGTGGAGGCATCTCATTACGGCTTTGATTTTTCATTTCTCAGTATCATCTCGTAAGTCCCCTTTTTTTCCTTAAAACCGTCCAGTGTGGGATTCTGTGGCTGTCAGTCATTCAGAAGTTCTAGCTGTCTCGGGCACGGTCCCATTTCCCTGTCCCCCCCACTTTGGGCCACGGCCAGGATCTCTGTCTCTCGCCGCCCCCGTAAGCATTCCGTTGCCACATCCCACATCCCATGACTCTCCATCCCCACACCCCCCAGCGCTGGGCCCCCACCTCCTCCGGTACTTTCTCTGTGCAAAAGCCAGATGGATCTTTGAAAACCTAAATCTGATCATATTTCTCAGTTGCTAGTCTGTCAGCCTCAGGAGGGTAAGGATCTTGCTCTGGGTCGATCACTGTTGAACATCAGGGGCTTGGTATGCAGCAGGTCTTCAATAGATGCTTGCCAAATGAATGAATGAACAAAGGGCTTACAACGGTTACAGCAGAGATCACAGCTGGCCCACCCAAAATCCACTCCCCCTCTCTTGTTTGATCATAGAATCCTGGTTATATCTGGGGGACCCATGTATCTTTAATTACATGTAGGTAAAAGACTATATTTCCCAGGCTCCTTTGCAACTAGATGCGATCTTAAGATTACATTCTGGCCACTGAGATCCTACCAGAGGTTTCATGTGGGATTTCTAGGGAGGCTTTTCTAAAAGAAGCTAATTCAGGTGGAAACTGCATCATTTTGTCCCTCCTCTCCCTCCGTTACCCCTTTCTCCTGCTGGCTGCCTGGAATGAAGACATGATGGCTGGGGCTCTGGCAGCCACTTTGGGTTCTGCGGTGACTCTGAGAAGGGTGGAGAGAGAAGAAGAAAGAAGCTGGAACCCTGATGGCCACAGATGTGCTAACCAGCCCAGAGTTGCTTGCCTGCAGATACCTTGTTCATCTTGTTTGAGCTTCTGTCACTTTGGCAATTGTGATCCATCCTCGATTGAGCTCCCCAGAAAGAGACACAGGATTTTCGGGCAAGCAGTTACCATAGGAGGTGATCCCATAAAGTCCTGGGAGGGGGCAGAGAATTGAGATGGGAAAGGAAGGGAATCAATACACAGGGTGTTTGTGGTGGGTGACACCTGTGAGTAAGTGGGGCTCAGTCCCACCTGAGCACCTGGAGACCATGTAGCGCACTACCTGGTCGTCCCACCCGAAGAGCACCCTTGTGAGTGAGGGGTGAGAGGTGAACTTTGGGTGGGGGGGCCAGCCTATCTCCAGCACCCCTGGCTCACCCCGCACAGGGCTGAGTCTGCTCCCGCAGCCAGAGCAAATCCCAGGATCGGAGTCAGAGATTTCCAGCTGGCAGCCTTTGGTGTGTCAAGATGAGAGCAAGGGTGAGGCTGGGCTGTGACTCATATCCACTGACCTCACAGTGAAACGTCTGCATGGGCTCCCCTTTGCTCTTAGGACAAACAGCGTGGGTCTCCAAGTCCCGCATCCCAGGCTTCCATCTCTTGGACCTTGTTCCACGCTATGCTCCCCACCCCCAAATCTCTCAAATGCCCCAAGCCCCTTCCGCCTTGCAGGCCTTCCCCCAGGCTGCTCCCCAGAGCACTTTTCACCCCTCCTGCTCTTCCTGGCTCCAACTCATATTCATCCTTTGAGTCTTACTTTACATGACACCTCCTCCAGGGAGGCCACCATCCAGCTTGAGCTCCCCATTGCAGGGTTCCATACCTTCTTTTGCTTGGCTTTGGAGAAATTCTTAGTCATATTATATAACTCCTAGATGCTTTAGGGGTTTGTCTCCTCTGCCTGCTCCCCTAGAGGTACCCAGCCCAAGACACGGTATACAGTAGGTGCTCAATATCTACCAGGGAACTCAGGCTGAGGAAGGGAAGTGTGGCCCGGATCACACATCCAAGCCTCCTGGCATCCTTTCCTGCTGCCTCCATGGTCCCCCTGGGGGCCCCTTGGCCCTTTACTCCAGAACTCTCATAATTGAAAGCAAATGTTCCCTCCAGAAGTTTACTGTATCTGTGTTCATCTTCTGTGTGGGCTAATTTTATTAAAGTTCCCCAAAGAGAGAATTGTAAATTCATTAGCGTGCATCTTGGACCAGACCCTCCTGTACGCCGGGTAAAAAAAGATTAGAAGTCAGCTGGGCCCGGTGATAATGAAACAGAAGATGCTCAAACATAATTCTTAATTAAACTGTAATGAGATAAGAAGTTGTCGCCGGCTTGTGGGTCTGGGCCGAGTCGTCCGTGTTCTCAGCCTAACGCTGTGATTTATGATTCTCTTTCCTCATTGATGTAATTAGTTTTTCTCCCCTCTTAAAAAAAAAATCCTAAACACTGAGATCATATATATATATAATATGCACAAACCCTGGGCCGGGGTTGGGGGTTGCTTTTATCCTGGCAGAATATTAACGTCCACTGCACAAAAATGGGCATAGCAGAGGCTGACGGAGGAGGGGCTCCCAATGCGAAAACGGGGCGTGGTAGTGGGCTCAGTACCCCTCACCAGGGGAGCCCTCACATCTCTAAATCAGGGTCAGTGAGGGCCCCTGGCCACCCACTGAGGCTCAGAGCCGGCCCTGTTTGAACCAAGGGTAGCCGTGTGGCCGGTCTTACAGCCCACAGGCAGAGCTGTTCGGTCAGGGGCCAGCCTCCCGGTCACCGAGCTCTGGGATCCGGGTGGGGGGGCCGGAGATCCCAGGATAATTCGGGAGCCGGTGACAGAGCCACTTGCAGCTGTCTTGGAGGGGATGGACTTCAGTGACAGGCTATGGACATGGCCTGGAGCACGTTCATGGAATAGAAATGATGGGACAGTTCAGGCTGTCTCCCTCCCCTCGTTTGTTCCAAAGTGCAGGGAGAGGGTGACCCAGCCTAAACCCATGACTGCGCCTTGCCATGGTGTAGTGAGAGGGCATCATGACACCCCCCCCGCCCCCCGAAACCACATGCAGTGAGGAACTCTGTGGCCCAGAACCAGGTGTGATTACACACGGGGGCCTGGGGCTGAGGTGGAGGGCTGTCTGCTGCAGGAATTGTGGCCGGCTGTTTGAAGAGGATGGCGTGTACGGGGCTTTGCATCCCCACCCAGGACATCTCATCCCCCTGGAGCCCGGGGCCTTGCACCCAGCTCTGCACCCTGCCACGGTGACAGGCGTCATCAAAACCATGAGCATTGGCCGAGCCCTTTTTATGCACCTGATGCCGGGGTCAACATGTGTATCGGTCAGTTATTGCCACATAACAAATAGTACCCGAATTCACAGCTCAAGGAAACAGCATTTATGGCATGGTTTCTGCAGCCCAGGGCTGGGGGGGGGTCCCCCGCTGGAGGGTCTCCGGCTGCACCGAGGTGTGGGTCTGGGTCCGAGGAAGAGAATCTGTCTCCACACCTACAACCACAGCTGTGGGACAGAGGGCATCAGCTGTGTGCCGGCGGGTGGCGAGGGCCACGCTCTCTTTCTCGCCCATGACAATGCCATGTGGCAGTTTGCTTCATCAGAGCGAGTGAGCAGAAGGCCAGAGAGTGGGAGCAGGACGGAAGTCCCAGATGCCGTGACATCTCATCACTTGCTTTATTCTGCTCGTTCAAAGTGAGTCAGTGGATTCCGCCCCCCACATAGAGGACCAGGCAGCGGAGGTCCTCGGGGGCCATATCAGAAGCCACCTAGCTGTGCTGCGTGTGTCTTCTGCGCCCGTGTCATTCACTGCTGTGCCCTTACGCCGGACACTGCACCTGGCACATACTAGGTGCTCCGTTAGCAAATGTTTGTCAGTTCAGCCACATTCATGAGGCTTCTGGATTCATTCATTCATTCTTTTGCCTGTCCAACAAATATGCACCCACCAACTCCTAGATGCCACGCAGGGCTGGGGGCTGACACCTGGCGGTTCTCACCAGACCCCGACCCTGGGGGGACCTCACAGTCTGGTGGGGGGAAACTAATGTTGGACAGAGACCCACACATGGAAATATCGCCAGTGTGGTCAATGCTGAGAAGTCCGGGAGCTGGGAGGATGTCTTACGGGGGGTGGACCTGGCCTGCAGGGCCCATGAAGGCTTCTGGAGGAAGTTTGAGCAGGGGTCTGAACGGCGGGG